>PKMM01022903.1:0-71415 GCA_002933915.1 Eutrema heterophyllum | reverse complement strand
ATATATATATATTTTTTTTAATTATTAATTTATACATCGATTTTACATCGAATTCTAATTTACATCGATTTTACATCGATCTACAGTTTACGACGAATTTACATCGATTCAATTTTACATCGGTTTACCAATGAATGTACATCCTTATATTACGACGATTTTACGATGGATTACCAATATTAAAATTTGAGAAATTGATGTAATGTTGCGACGTCTTTACAACGAAATACCAACGAGGTGACTTTCGTCGTAAAATCGATGTAACTTTACATCGACATTACGACGGATTATTTACGACGATTTGTATTCGTCCTTGGTTTTACGATGATTCTCGAGTAACGACGATCATTTTACGATGATTTGGCAATCGTCGCTAATCCGTCCCAAAGTCTGTTTTACATCGATTTTACATCGATTCTGTCCGTTGTAAACGACATGTTTTCTTGTAGTGTAATGGAAATTTCAACACCAGGTATCCAGACGATGCTTATGTGCTTATTGAGAACTTGGCGTCTAGCAATAGCACCAAGAATGCTGATTTCGAGCGGAAGAAGCAGGCTGGGAATTTGGATGGATCGCAGATTGCTGAGGTTCAAGCCAAGCTGGATTCAGTGCACAATCTTCTGATGGGTAAGACGAAAGTTGTCACTTTGCTGATGAGGATGAAGTGAAAGGTGTTAACTACATTGGTGGCGCTGGATTTCAAAGTCAAAGATATCAATACCCACCTCACCCACCCAATACTTCAGAGAGCAAGGTTGAGTCTATGTTTGAGCAGCTTCTTCAGGGACAGCAGAAGATGACAGTGAGCTTTAATGGGAAGATGGATGCTCTGTACACAGATCTGAATGGGAAAATCGAAGCTCTTAGCATTCATCAGAGAATGCTGGAAACTCAGGTCGCTCAGACTGCTTCAGCTGTCAAGGGAAAGATGGTTCATGCACAGAATGAACACGTCAATGCAATCACCTTAAGAAGTGATGAAGAGGTCGATCCAGGAGTGAAAATTGGCCTAACTGCAAAGAATCTCGTCGATGACGACAATGAGGCTCCCGAAATCGCCCAGTATCGATCGATACCACCCAGTATCGGTCGATACCCATCCAATGATCTGCCAAGGACGTTTCAAAACCAAGGGTATCGATCGACACCACACCTGTATCGATCGACACCACATCTGCAGAGACGACAGAGAAGCCTTGTATCGATCGACACCAACTTAGTATCGATCGACACCCCTCGCAGACAGAGCCAGACACTGTGAAAACACCCAAGATTGTCAAGGAACGGGTTTACAAGCCTAGGGTGCCATATCCTATACAACCTAGACATCTCATGAAACGCATAACTGCGAAGAAGTTGCTAGCTTTTGAGAAGATGGTTAGGAGGATCCCCCACACTATATCTTTTGAGGAAGTTTTTGAAAACCATCCTATAGCGTGTTACTTCGGAAATTGCAGAGAAACTGAGGAAGAGATCAATGCACTCTTTATCAAGGTCAGAAGTACACCACCTCCACTGAAGCAGTTGACTAAGAGAGAAGACCCAAGAAAATTTTCAGTTCCATGCTCTATTTCTAGAGTTGAATTCAAAGAGTCTCTCGTTGACTCGGGGGCTTGCGTCCATGTCATGTCAAGGGCAATTGTAGAGAGATTGAAAGCTGATATTCGACCGCCCAAGACATCCATCACATACGTGAACTGTATCACCTCACTTCCGCACGGTACAATCCCTGATTTGATGGTCACAGTAGGAAATTGTCTGGTTCATACTGATTTTCAGGTTGTGGAGATGAGTGCAAGATCTACTACGCATTTAATTCTTGGACGACCGTTTATGGCTACGGTTGGTGCCATTATGGACACACCCAACAAGAGAGTCTCATTCTCATACATTGACAAGGAGGTGTACTACAAAGCCATTCCTTCTGAAAGAATTCCCACACGTGTTTCTTGCATCGGTGTTGTCACAGCAGAGACGTCGGCAGTTGATCTTTTGGAAGAGCCTCCTGACGTACCTAATACCATAGATGTTCTCGATAATCCTTCTGTCATCACCAAGAAAGAGGTCAAAACAGCTAAGGCAAAGAAGAAGGTAAATAGCAAAGGAGTAAAAGGTACTCCCTCTATGACTGTAATCCCACAGAAGTGCGATGGGAA
Organism: Eutrema heterophyllum; assembly: GCA_002933915.1. Lineage (NCBI taxonomy): Eukaryota > Viridiplantae > Streptophyta > Magnoliopsida > Brassicales > Brassicaceae > Eutrema > Eutrema heterophyllum. Next base: position 69,256 of record PKMM01022903.1, on the reverse strand, counting down.
CTCGATTGAGTACAAGGTGAAGTGCAAATGAACCTTAAAACCATTCTCCAAGGCTAGAATCATTCTTACTCCGGAGCTGAAAGAGAAAGGAAAGGAGGTTATAGAGAGCATGTTGAGTAAAACTCTGGGTCTGCAAGTATCAAGTTGTGGAACCTGCATGGGAGTAAGCTCTCAACCTCGCCCTGACTGATCACCTGAGCCAAAGTCAAGCTAATGACTGAAAACAAGCGCTTGGTGGGAGGCAACCCACTGGTGAGTCTGTACATACTTTATTTTATTTTATTTTCATTCTTAATTTTTGGTTTTGTGTCTTGTGTCTTAACGTGAAGCAGATTTAGAAGAGGAGTGTCGACCAATACCAGTCTGTGTCGATCGATACTAGAGTCGCGAGAAAGAGCAGGAATTGGCCATAAGTATCGACCGATATTACATGTTGTCGACCGACACCGCGGGGGCAGGTAAGGTTTCTTTTAAAACCCTAGGGTTTTTCTTTCACGTCTTTCTTCTCCATCGATCGATACCGCCTCCTTTTTCCCTCTAAAATCGCATCTCTCTCGTTTCTTCACCGATTTTGGTGATTCAAGTGCCTAGATTCATTGGATTTTCATCCTCTATCTCTTTCTAGCATTTGTTTCTCCGATCAGCAAAGGTATGTATTCAAAATTCCACCTTTTCAGTCCGAATTTTTTTTAGGTTTGAGGTATGTGAGATTTTACTCCTTAGCACTTGTTTTTCTTGACAATTGTCATTTGCTGAGATGCTCTAGAGTAGTTTCGCACCCTGCCTTACATTCAATTGCCTTTAGTTTCGACTTTTGGATGATTTGGATTGTAGAGATTCGATGAACTCGCAATGGTTAGAGTGTCGATCGATACCCTCTAGTATCGATCGACACCATTCTTGTCTGATGATACGATTTTTCTGTGATAGCTGAGAGGTGTTGGATTTATGCTGTGTCTTTCTGTCTTTGTTTGCAGATGGCATCTAGGCAAAAGCGAGCAAGAACTTCAGCAGCACCGAGCTCCAACACATCATCTCCTGCAGTTCCTGCGCCTACTGCAGCTGCTGCAACGGCCGCTCCAACTTCTCCTGACGTTCCTGTAGCCCCATGTAGAGGCCCTTGGCCTAAGGTGAACGAGAAGGCCATGATCCCTTGTCATCGAGATTGGAACGGGACGGAGAAGGAGGTTGTGCAGAGTGAAGACTGCATTTACAGACCCATCTTGGATGAGTGGGATGATTATGACACGATGCACTATAACGCGTGGTTGGGAGTTGTTATAGAGCCTACTCGGTTTGTTGACGGGGTCTCCATGCGTCGCTTGGGCCTTGACACAAAGCTGGCCCGTTTGCTTGCGAAGATTGGTCTTGGCCATATGGCTACTCAGTAGTATGATCTTTACCCAGACTTGGTTCGTCAGTTCATGGCGACAGTTCGCGTTTACTATCAGGACGAGGTTCTCTGGGATGCACAGGAGGGTATTTTGACTTTCATGGCTTGTGGAGTGAGGTACAGGTTACCACTCCCTGATCTTTGTGACATCTACGGTTTTCCGCGGTACTGTAGGAGGGTTACTCTTCCCGCGCAGCATCCTGACATGCAGACATTTTGGGAGCATTTCGGGAATGGTGCTTATTACTCTAAGGAGTCCACTCAGATGGATATACGACACCCGGTCCTGCGCTGTTTGGTTAGGATCCTGAGCACCACTCTCTTGTGCAAGATGGAACCAAACAAGATGGAACCAAACAAGATGAGGGTGTCCGAGCTTCTACTTATGTGTCTGGCTATCAGAGACATTATTCCTGAGGAGGATTTCGCATGGCCTGAGCTTTCAGAGGTCAACCTTGGAGCTGTATTTGCGCATCATTTGGTCTCTTTGAAGACCAAACCATTCACAGGCACGAGCACGAAGGCCAAGACAGAGACAGTTGGTAGTCTCCTCACTTCTATCTTCCAGCACCTCGGGATCAGTACTACGACCTGCAAGATAGTCACTATGCGTCGGTTTATGGATGAGAGTCACCTGAAGAACCTTACGTGGTTGAAGCCCCAGAGGCATCTGCTGGAGATTTTCTGGTGCAGCTCCCTAACGACACGCTGGCAGATATTCTCGAGGACCCTTCTCAGCTTCGTTTCGAGCCTCCTCCGGCCCTGTTGATTCGAGCACCTGCGACTAGACGACGAGCTCCTGCGCCTGCAGCTGCTGCTGCTGACATTCCATCTACTTCACGCCAGGGAGGACGAGCCCAGCGATCGCGAGCAGCGATTTTTTCTATCCCTGCACCATCATTTCCTTCTCCTTCGGAACTTCCGATGGAGCCAGCTGCCTTTCAGAAGGTGATGATATAGAGTATGAGGAGCATCTGGACTGCTATTTCTCGCTGCCGCTGCATGACTGACACGGACGCTGCTCCTTCGTCTCAACCTGGAACCTCGCAGACTCCGGTTGATCCTTCTCCTGTTGGTGATCCTGATGCTGATGGTGATTCCGAGGCGACAGAGGATTAGTCTTCTTCTGTTTTCAAGTTTGTTTTTCTTTTCTTTTTTTTTTTTTTTTTTTTTTTTTTTTTTTTTTTTTTTTTTCGTTTCTTTTGAACCTATGTCAGCTTTATTTTTGCATTTGAACTCATGGATTTATGCTTGATTATCTTGTTGCTATTAACTTGTTTTTGAGTGTTCCTAACAGTGATAACTTCTAACACTTTGGATCACTTTCCCTGGGTTAAGCAACTCGATGCCACTAATTTGAAATCAGTGTGTCGACATACAACTGATATCGATCGATACCAGTCTGTATCGATCGACACTCATCACCTTCACAGGTAAGATTTTCGATTTTCACAATCCACTTGGTTCATTCGTTTTCTTTCACCGACCTTAGGCTAAATAACACTGGGGACAGTGTTATTTAAGTCTGGGGGAGGTAGTTGCTGACAACGTGTTTGTTTTTCTTAGAGTCAGTCGTTTTTGTGTCAAAAATTGTTTTATTGAGTCAAAACCTGTTGGAGATTATGATCTTGTTCTTGAATCTATTGTTTTGATTTTGCTTCTGAGTGTCCACTGTTACATAATCAGTTACAGATCGACTAATGAAAAATCCAAAGGCTGACCAGTTAACTAGAAGACACACATGTTTCCAGTAGAGTTCTTTTAAAACTTGAGCCAAATTTCTGCACTTCATCGACGTGGTTAGTATTCATAGAGCTTGATTCCTCATTCATATCTGACAAAGGAACCCATGTGTTTAAAGTAATAGTATCTCTCTCCCCTATTATAAGTTAATAAATAAGAGCATAAAATATGAAATGATTTTCTTCTGAGTAAAGGGTTAGGAATGTTTCCAGCGATCCCATTATTCTACTTGGTGAGGAATGATCACACAGAGGATTGGAAGCGAGGCTAGGATTTTCCTTTGATGCCATTATTCGCCTACAACCTTTGATACATTGAGAGGGAAGAACCAGGGATTCGGTGGCAAACATCATCAATACTCGCGTCTCAAACCTTGATTTGTATATGCGAATAAAAAAAAAAAAGGAGAATATGATAAGAAATAAGTATGGGGGAGAGAAAGTGATACAAAAAGTGTGAAATTGGGTGGTTCCTTGTCATGATATTGTATGGGAAAGAATCTAGAAGGTTCTTGGTATTAATCACAGCGATGAAACTGGCGATGATGGGTTTAATTGAACAATGCTGCGAAATAATGTGTGTAGTCTGGGGAAGCTGCGAATGCCTAAGGAGAAGTACATGGTGGTTAGTCTTGGAACTGGTTAGGTAACATTTGGGTGCTTGGGAAAATGGTCATTGTAACGTTCCAAGAACAGGTGAGTCTCCGTGTTTTCAAACCTCTTTCTCTGGTTTAGTCTTCTATTTGCTTGAGGGCAAGCAAAAGGCTAAGTCTGGGGGCGTGATATATCATGGTTTTTACCCTTTTTAAGCCATGATATAGGTCTGTTTTATAGAGTCTTTCTACTATTTTGTAGTGTTTTAGAGTCTTTTACAGTTTTTAGCACGTTTGGAGCATAATTGGAGATATTAGAGCATTTTTGAACAAAACAGAAGTTCGTGTAGCTGAGTACCCGATTTGAACCCCTTGTATCGACCGACACCACCCGGTGTCGATCGATACTGATACCATGAAGAAAGGAAGCGCCTCACTGCCCGAGTATCGATCGATACTACTTAGGTATCGGTCGATACCGTCGTCCATGGGGAAGGAAACGCGACTTTTATGAAGAGTTGAAGAATTGCAAAATTGCCCAGAAGACTTTATTATTTACAATTTAGCCCAAAACGTGTTTTAGGAGTTTAAATTAGGTTTTTGAGCCACTTTTGTTGGCTACGCTTGATTACGTTCTGATTAAGCTTTATTCAACTCTGCTTTTTGGAGAGCAAACTCTGAACCCTCTGTTTCTTATTGATTTCTATTGATGATCTATTCAATCATGTTGTTTTCATTCTCCATGTCTGAGTAGATCCACTGTTAGGTTCAGGGTTCTCATAAGAGTTTTCTCTGAATGTTAGGTTAATTAGGATTCACCATCTGAATTAGTTCTTCGCCATAGGTTGTTCCCATAGCTAATTCTAGGTTGACGAATCTAGAACTTAGATCTTAGGATAATTGATTAGGCACGAGAGTGCGATTAATTACCTGACAGAACCTAGGGTGAGCAAAATAACTATTCGCAAAGAGATTTGATTTAGTTGTTTTGTGAACAAATCAAACTTGAGTTAAAAGCTGGTTTAGACTTTAGGATTTAGACTTAGATAGTTTTCGCAACAAGAGTTGGTTAGCTATACTTTAGTGATTTGAGTTCAAGAACCGCGCTAAATCTGAATCATGTTAGTTAGTTTATCTCATTTCTTTGAATTCCTGAGAAATACCCTGAGCCTATCTTTCTCCCAATTGATTTACAACCCTTTTAATTTACGTATTGCTTTTAATTACATCTTTTTGGTTTAGCTTAATTCTGATCTACATAATCTATTGTGTGATATCTGGAGTTCTTGTGTTCGACCCCTACTTATACTACAACAACTGCTTTAGTACTTTTAGGGTATTAATTTGAGCATATCAGCCCGCCTCTAAATGGCTTCGACCTTGCGTCTTAAAATCGCCTGGTCAGCTCCCGAGGTCTCTAAACGACCTGGGAGCAAGGTCTCTGAACGGAGCGGATCTTTGGTTGAAAAACTACCTTTGACCCATTGAAAAGTGTCAGCCTCTAAATGGTGGAAATGATGGATAATTCTAAAAACAAAAGATTTTAAAGATCAAAGTGAATAAAACTAAGCCTCCACGAAAGGAGCATAAGTTCAAACACAAAACAAACCCCCTCGGGCATAATAAGTTCAACAACAATAGGAAATAGGTATAAAAGCCTCCATAGGCACTGAGTTTAAAAGACAAAAAGAGATAAAAAGAAGGAAAAAGTCGCTAGCCGACAGGCTCAGTCGGCTCGCTCGTTGAGACAGGCTGGTCTCGGGGCAACGGGAAGTCCTTCCTAAGCTCCTGAGAACCAAGGTCAAGCTGGTCACTTAATACTTGCACATTCGACCCAGCAGGTAAAGTAACCGAGTCCTCGGATATCTGCGGAATATCGAGTTTGCCCAAGGAAAGATCGGATATCTGAACAATGGCGAGCTCCGCACCCAATCTCAGCTTCTCAGCCTCGATATTCTTCTTCTCAGCCTCGAAATCATTAATGGTCTTACTTATGATATCATCAAGAAGAACGATGTTGGACTTACACTCCATGATTTGGGTCTCGGTATCAACCTCAACCTTCTTCTTCTCAAATTTTTCCTTTATCCTCAGCAGGATGGCATGGTATTGCTTGGACATCTCCTTCCTCGCAGCTTTCTCTGCCTTCTTCACCATCTCCTTTTGCTTCTTGGCAAGCTTCCTCGAGTCTTCCTTAATTTTCTTAACCTGGACCCTGAGGCCGACGATATTCTCGCTGGCAGAGCGTAAGCCATCCTTAGCAGCTCCAGCACGGCCCTCGGCAACTCGGAGGTTCACCCTCAAATCTTCACTGGATTTCTCCAGTAAGGAGACGTGACCTCGGAGTGTGTCCAAGCAAGCCTGAGCTTCCCGAGCAGAGCCTTCCCACTTTTTGGCCATGTCGGCCTGATCTTTGACTTGACCCTCCAGGAGGGTAATAACAGCCATCTTCTCCTCACTCCGAGCAAGCTTCGCCACCAGCTCGTCCCGTTCGGTGACTAAGTCGGAAATAGTCTTAGCCGCCCTCTCGACCTCTTCAGGCTGAGTAGTGGAGCAAAGATCCTGCTCGAACGAGTTAACCTACTCATTCGCAGCAGAGATAGCCTAAAAAAGAAATCCGAAAAACCCAGCTAGGAAATCAAAATATAAAAAAAAAAAAAGAAAAAGGGGAATTGAAGTTACTTGGCCCATCGCACTAGCAAACTTGGTATAGCTCTCGGTTTCTTCATGTTCCTGAGGGATGGCAAGAAGCAGGAGGAAGGCCTAACACGCCTGAAGAGATTTACAAGCGGAGAGCTGTTTTCAACGATCGCCTTAGGTCCGTCAAAGTCAAACCTAAAAGCGTTCAGAGAATTGCTTCCACCACCCTGTGAGCGAGGTGCCACCTGCCTCCTCGTTGTCTCCTCGACCTCGGACCCATCGCCGGGAGATCGTTTAAGGCGAGATTGGTGCTCGGCGGAATGGCTAGGTTCCTTTGAAGAAACCCTGGAGATTGATCTTTTAGAGCTCCCAGCTCGCGCATCCTGCCGAGCGACCTCAGTGTCACCACCCGTAGGAGGGACGCCACCATCACCACGATCAGCATTGGGCTCGTGATGGTCATCCTTTCTGGATTCCTCGCGACTCGAGGTCTCAACGTGGGCAGACTTACCCAGAGCCTCCTTGACCTTTTTGTCAAGAGCACCAGCTGGCGTCGGAGCTGGACGCAGTCGCATCCTCTCCCTGTATGAAAGACGCTCTGGTTTCTTAGGAGGGACCATCTTGTTGGACTCAGTGGAGCTGTTGTCAGGAATAAGGTTAATCTGAGAAGCGGCAAGAGTAGTATCTTGCGCTTGGGGTCTGACGGGAGGACCAACCGAAACGAGAGCTAAGTCCTTAGCAACAGCTTCAAGCTTCGGAATGAGAGATGGAGCTGGAGTCGAGGCCGGAGCTTGAGTTAATACTTGAGCTTGAGTTGAGGGAGACAGAGCTTGAGTTGAGGGAGACGAAGGACCTGCAAAACCAAGCGACGTCGATCAAAAAGGAAAAAGACTTACAAAAAAAAAATGATAATAACAATAATAAAATACGGACCTGCGAGCCGGAGAGCAGTCGCAACGGACAACTTGGGAACTGGACGATCGCGAGCCTGCATAATCCTATCAACAGTAAACAGCTTCCAGTCGGAGTTTTCTTCTCTAATAAGATTGATGAGCTGTTGAACCTCAGCCGACACAGTCCTCGAGGAATCAATAGACTCTGCAAAAAGAAAAGCTAAATCAAAATAAAAGAAAAAACGATTAAGGAATTCCTAAAAGGGGGATACGAGCCGGCTTTCTAGGGTTCACGCTGACAAGAAATCTGAGCCCAGGAGCGCCGAAGGATTGATTCACCCTCAATGGACTTCTCGGATATTCTAAAGTAGAACCACTGCTCTCGCCACTTATCCTCCCTCGTACTGAACCTGAAAACATACTGGTTAACCTTCGCCGGAAAATAGTAGGTCCCGCAAAGGTTCGAGTTCGCTTTGACATTGAAAAGCTGGCGGAAGTCCTCGGTGTTAAACACAACCCCGGTCTCTTTAGAACGCACCCAGAGTGCAACTAGATTTCTCATCGCGTTGGGCATGAGCTGGGGTAAGGCGAGCCCGAGGTCGCCGATAATGTCAAGGACGGCGGCTGGGACAGGAAAAGTGAGGCAGCACTTCAAGAAAAATACCGCATAACCACAGGCATAACCCTCCAGAGGATTTTCCGGAGAATCATCATCCGATGGGATGAGGAAATCACCGAAATCTAGTCCGCACAAGGAAGAAGTATTTTTGAGCTCCCCAGCCAAGATTGTGCTCCCCGAGTGAGGCCCAAATTGATCGCCGAGGGCGAGTGGAGCGCTCGTTTGAGAAGGGGAAGCCAAAGCAAAAAAAAAAAAGGTAAAAAGAAATCGAGGATGGAGCAAGTATGACGGAAACAATGGAGAAGAACTTTTCGCAGAAAAAGATAAAAGGAGAAGGATAAATTGATTTAAAGACAACTCAAAACAAAAAAAAGGGGGTAAAAAATAAAGAGAACATCATTACCTTGGGGAGTGGGAAGTTGAGGCGACGTGGTAAACTGGAGCAACGTGAACCGTTCATTTATAAACCGCCCACTCGCCCTATCACTTCCCTTAAATATCGCACATTTAATAGAAGATCCACACAATCTCGGCATTGAGCAAGCAAAAGACCAATCAAGGACCGAGATTGCGAGATCGCATTAACTAGGGAATCAATCAAGACCCGAGATTGCAGTTCCGCATCCTCAATGACAAAGTCAATAAGGATGTTGGGGGGCAACTGTTGGGCCCAGATTCCGCACTCTAGGCCCAGCCTGAGTAAACGGGTTCGACAAGGAAGGCTCGGCCCACAACGAGGTATCTTGAGCCTAGTTACGAGCTGAGGTAAGCGAGGTCGCAAAGAGGAGCAAGCTGACAAGCTGGAAGAACCGAGCACGAAGGACAGGAGCAAGGTCATTGGGAGCGGAAGCACGCATTTGACCAAGTCAAAGCGCATCAATTTGAAACCTTGGAATCAAGCTCAGCATTAAAGATGAAGATCATATATTTATTTCCAAATTTAATGTAAATAATTAAGATTAGACAGTTATGTTTTCAACTGGTTTAAGTTCAAAAGACCAGCCATATTGTAGGGGACCGAATTCTTGGCTAAAATAATACTATACAGTTTTTTCTCTCAATTTTCTCTAAAATTCTTCTAAGCACATTCAACCTAAAATAAGCCAAGGATTGAAGTTGTGAGATTCAGCTCTCACACTTCTTTCCCTACGACAACTAGCAAGCCGCTTCATCAGATGTGAGCTAGGCAATGAAGAAGGACTAGTTTTTGGTTTGATCATTGGACTCCAATGGGACCATTGATCTAGTTCAGTGGAGTAAGTGGTTCCTCTCAGCTCGGTGTCCCTCTCTCATTGATATTTCCTCCTAACAGTCAAAATGGATGGAACCTTAGACTAGCAATGTCGCAGCAAGTAGAGCAGCTCTATGTATACCTCACAGCCATAGCTTTGCCTAGAGAAGTCTCTGAACTAGACCATTACCGTTGGCATATTGACAATAGAGCCTCCTCCACCTTCTCCAGTTCTTGTACTTGGAAAAATATTAGGCCAAGATCTCCAACACAGTCTTGGATCACCAATATCTGGTTTAAAAGAGCGATTTCAAAACAGTCCTTCTTAATCTAGATTACGCATATGGATAAGCTTCCCACAACGAATTGCTATCTCTGCAACACTTTTGAAAAATCTAAAGATCAAATCCTTTTGCGATGTGAAATAAGTGGGGTCATTTGGGGTAAAGCAATGAATCACCTTCACGGGAGATCCTTCACATTCCACACATGGCTAGCTCTATCTCAGTGGCTTCTCTCATTATCGGCCCCTAAACTCTTAGGGCGGTTTGTTGCTCACTCAGTCATTTATCACATTTGGCAAGAACGAAACAATAGGTTTCACAATAACATCTCATCCGCAGGAGAATCGATTTTCAGGAGAAATGAATGCTCCTTACGTGACATTATCTTGGCAAAACGAAAAAAGAAATCATGTAGTGACCTAATGCAAAGTTGGCTTGCTAATTCCTAATCTTTCCCACAATCTTTCTAGGTTTCACCTTGTTTTGTTCTAATTTTTTGGCAAGGTTAAATTGCTTGGCTGGTTAAGCAATATTTTTGTAATATTTTACAAACTCCTTCATTGATTAACGATATTTACATGATTTATGATTTTTTTTCTTATAAAAAAAGAAGCGAATTAAGCTGTGAGTGAAATGTGGAAAGAGAAGGAGAAGTGCGCTAAAGTCTGAGATTATTTGCTTTAAACACTCCTAAAATGTCGATCTTCCCTTAGAAACTGTCCTCTCTCTTTTTATTTTTAACCAATCTCCTAATTTCTAGGATCATTATTGACATTCAACCTAATCTTCCTCAAGTAATCTTTCTAATTGGTTTCAGATTTTTTTTTAATTATTATTACGTGTTTGAGTTCCAAAAATAAGAATTGAATGAGCATAGTAACGGATCAAGTAGGTGAAGGAATTGAAGACGGATGCATCTATGAAGACAGATCAGCTGATGCTTCTTGAACTTATCCTTCTCCTCGGCTTTTTTCAGATGGAATGGCAGATCCTTCTAGCTATGTCAATCACGAGCGTGACATCGACCAAGTTTGTTCTAATCTTTCTTGCTATGTTTCTTTTTCTTTTTCTAAATCTTCTTTTGAATGATTTTCTTGATATGATTCAAATGTTGGGATTTCAGATTCTATAGCAAGAAAGAAGTAAAAAACAAATTAATTTATTAGTTGATACTCGTTTTTGTAACCTATTTCAAATATGCAAATATGTCTTTATTCAATATACCACTAATTAGGTGGTGATGACTTAAATTCAAAGTTTATTAGCTTTAGGTAAAAAGTAAATTATAAATTTAATTTAAAACCCCACACTGGCAATATGTGAAACGATATTCTTTTAAAACAAGAAAATAACTCTAAAACGATATTTTTTGTGAAATAGATGAAGTATTAAATTTCAAACCGTTTATCGATTTTTTTTATTTTATTACAATTCATGTTGCTGATCTTAAAGCATCACTTCTTTTTTATGTCAATTTTACTCAAAGAAGAATAAAAATTTTCAAAAAAGAAGATTACAAAACTCAATCGTTAGTTATTTAGGTAACAAATAGTCAATATTTATTACCAGTTGATTAGGATGATGGATTAACTCTGTTCCACGAACTTTTCTTGTTTTTTTGAATTTTTAGATTGCAAAGCTTCATATGACCATTTTTTTTTTCTTGTAGGCACTCACTGCTTTGAAAAAAGGTTGTCAATTACTTAAGCATAGCCGTAAAGGGAGACCTAAATTTCGCTCTTTCAGGCTTTCACCGGTATTTCTACTGATTTTTTGTATTATAAGTGTATTATGTTTCTATCTTATACGGAAAAACAGCCTTAAATATACTCAACTTACAGATTTTCGCCAAGTAAAAATATTTTATTGAGCCAAAATAAACACGAATTTACGAATTTATGTTGATTGGGCTAATTTAGATACGATATTAGTCAAACTTAACAATCGTGTAAGTGGCGATAACCACTGTTTACTGTCATTAAACGACGTCGTTTCCAAAATTAGAAAACCTGAGCCTTAAACCCAACATCCCCAAATCAATTTATAAATCCCTAATTCCCTAAATGGATTTCTTCTTCTCGATCCATCTCTGAAATCAATCCTCTCATGCTTTAGAATCTTCGAAATCAATTTTCTCGGGCGTCGATTATCGCGTAAGATGTTTCGTTTATGTTATTTTGAAATCAATCATCTCAGACATCGGAATCTTCCAGCATTATTCCACTACATGAAAACATGTCCATTTCCGACGGACATATAGTCATCGGAATTTTCTGGCGGATTTTCGACGATTATTGGACGAAAGTACAATCCGTCAGGATTCCGTCGGAAAATTCTGACAGAACAGAACCCATCGGTAATCCGTCAGACTCTTCCGACGGAGTTCCGACGACAACCATCCGTCGGAAAATTTGCGACGGCAATCCGACGGAGATTAGAAGGATTTTGTAGCCATTTGAAATAATATAGCCGTTAGCTAGCCGTTTGAGTATTGTCAGATTTCCGTCAGAAACCGTGCACACTTTCCCTATAAAAACGTTTCCACCTCCCTCATTCATTCACTACAATTACCAAAAAAAAACCCTCATCTAAAACCTTACAAAATGTTATTTTCAGATACTTAATTATTTTCGATCATGGATGGACAAGCCTCATCAAATTCCGGAGACGGTCCTAATTACGGAATAATACAAACAAGGTCTGCAGCAATTCATGGCATTTGCAAGTACACAAATGAAAGCAAAAAAAACCCGGTAAAATTTATTGCCCTTGTACCAATTGTCGGAATCGTAGATTAATCGTGATAGACAAAGTATGGTCACACCTGTATTGTAATGGGTTTGTGCCGGGTTACAAGATTTGATATTATCATGGAGAAAATGATACAATGTGGATTATGCTAGTACTAGTGAACAATATATTGGGGATAACTTAGAAGAACCTGCAACGAAAGTAGAAGATGTAGGTCATGTTCAGATGGTGAACGATGCGTTTCGTGAAAGTATATCATCGGTTGTTGAGTATGCAGATAGAGGTGAAGAACCTAAATTAGAAGCTCGGAGGTTCTTTGATATGTTAGACGCTGCTAAAAATTTGTTATATGATGGTTGTAGAGGTTGACATTCCCCTTTATCAGCAGCAACCCGTCGGATATCCGTCGGGAATACCGCCGACTATATTTCGACAATGTTCCAACGTGTAGTTCCGACCAAGCCGTCGTCAGAAAATGGTCGGAAATATGGCCGTCTGTAATCCGTCGGAAATGGTCCGACTATTTTCCAACGATTGACGCCCGTCGGAACATTCCGACATAATTTCGACCAAAATTGATTTTCGGCAAGCTGTAACCAACGGAATTTGCCTCGTCGGGAATCCGTCGGAAAGGGCTCTTTCCGACGGTTTTCCGACGGGAATTGTCATCGGTTATAGCCTTGTTTCTTGTAGTGTTCTCTCATGCGTCGATCATTCGCTTCTCACGGCTTAACTTGGTCGACTGAGAGGAAGATGCAGCTTAATCTTGACTTTTTTTTTCCTATCATAGTTACTTGGCCTACTATGATTGCCTAATCTGTTTGGTGGTGGTAAGACGGAGAGAATTGATTTCAAAGCCTGAGAGAAACAAAACACCTTACGCGATAATTGATGCATGAGAGAATTGATTTCGAAGATTTCGACGCATGAGAGGATTGATTTCAGAGATGGAGTAGAAAAAAATCGATTTAGGGAATTAGGGATTTGAAATCTCGATTTGGGAGATTTTTGTTTTAGATTCGGGTTTTATGTTTTGTAAACGACGTCGTTTGATTAAACGACAATAGTAAACGGTGGTTAACGTCACTTACACGATTGTTAAATTTGACTAATCTCGTATTTAAATTAGTCCAGTCAACATAAATTTATGTTATTTTGGCTCAATAAAGAGTTCGTACTTATTTTGGCGAAAATGGAATAGTTGGGTATTTTTACGACCGTTTTCCCGTTCTTATACTCTTCTGCAAAAAACAAAAACAAAAAAAAATCTTTTATTAGTTATCACGCTTCAAGAGCTATGCTATATATGCTCTAACTTTTTTTTTTTTTTTTTTTGGTGATGATAGGATGAAACAACATTGATTTGGCTCTCACACGGAGAAGAAAAAGGTTTGAAGTTATCTACCGTTTCAAGAATTCTCCCTGGACAAAGAACTGTGAGTGTAGAACAAGATTTAGCTAAAATATTACTTGATTCTATAATTCAAAAGAAATTTCTTTTTCATGAAACTCACGAACTTTTGTTTGTTAATCATACATATATAGGCTGTTTTTCGAAGATATTTGCATCCGGAAAAAGATTACTTGTCATTTTCTCTTATATATCACAACGGAGATAGATCTCTTGATCTGGTTAGTCAACAATAACGTATTAAATTTTCTTTGATTTTATACTCCTACAAACTTATTATCACAACTTCATGTTTACACTCCACAGATTTGCAAAGACAAAGCTGAGACAGAGGTTTGGTTTGCGGCACTTAAGTCTTTAATTAGAAGAAACAGTAATAAGCACGCAAGAAGTGAGATCCCTGAGGTGTGTATGTGAATTTGTAAATCTATAATGTATATTCTATATATCTCTAATATGCGATTGTAACTCATTTTCAGATACATGACAGTGATTTTTTCTCCACTGGTCGTCCTTCTACTGCATCAATAGATTTTATACCAAACAATACTCGAAGAGGAAGAACATCCATTGATTTAGGACCCCATAATAACTCTCCAATCAATTTCAGAGACTCAGATGTGGTTTCAGAACGTGGAAACATGCTAAGACCAAGTACTGATGGTTTTCGGATTAGTGTCTCCAGCACACCAAGTTGTTCAAGTGGAGGGTCTGGTCCTGATGACATAGAGTCCTTAGGCGATGTTTATGTCTGGGGAGAAGTTTGGAGCGACGGGATATCACATGATGGGGTCGTAAACTCAAAAACCGTGAGAACAGATGTGTTGATTCCAAGACCTTTGGAATCAAACGTTGTTCTTGATGTTCATCAGATTGCTTGCGGCGTAAGGCACATCGCTCTTGTGACAAGACAAGGTGAAGTGTTTACATGGGGAGAAGAAGCTGGAGGAAGGCTTGGACATGGTATTCAAGTTGACGTTAGTCGTCCGAAACTTGTTGAGTTTCTTGCTCTCACCAACATAGATTTTGTTGCTTGTGGAGAATATCATACTTGTGCTGTTTCTACCTCTGGAGATTTGTTTACTTGGGGAGATGGAATCCACAATGTTGGACTATTGGGACATGGTAGTGATCTTAGTCATTGGATACCAAAAAGAGTATCTGGTCCTGTTGAAGGACTTCAAGTATTGTCTGTTGCGTGTGGCACGTGGCATTCCGCGCTTGCGACTGCTAATGGAAAGTTATTCACTTTTGGTGATGGAGCTTTTGGTGTTCTTGGACATGGAGATAGAGAGAGTGTTTCATACCCTAAAGAAGTGAAAATGTTGGGTGGCCTTAAAACCATGAAAGTAGCTTGTGGCGTGTGGCATACCGTGGCCATAGTTGAGGTCATGAATCAAACCGGTACGAGTATGTCATCCAGAAAGTTGTTTACATGGGGTGATGGTGATAAAAACAGGTTAGGACATGGGAACAAAGAGACTTACTTGCTTCCCACTTGTGTCTCTTCACTAATTGACTACAACTTCCACCAAATCGCTTGTGGTCATACAATAACAGTTGCACTCACGACCTCAGGACATGTTTTCACTATGGGAGGGACTTCACATGGCCAGCTCGGTAACTCGAATTCCGATGGTAAATTGCCTTGTTTGGTTCAAGATCGATTGGTTGGTGAATTCGTTGAAGAAATCGCTTGTGGGGATCATCATGTGGCTGTATTGACATCTAGAAGTGAAGTATTCACTTGGGGAAAAGGTTCTAATGGAAGACTAGGACATGGTGACATGGAAGATCGAAAAACGCCAACATTAGTTGAAGCTCTAAAAGAGAGGCATGTGAAGAGCATATCATGTGGCT
This sequence comes from Eutrema heterophyllum, assembly GCA_002933915.1. Classification (NCBI taxonomy): domain Eukaryota; kingdom Viridiplantae; phylum Streptophyta; class Magnoliopsida; order Brassicales; family Brassicaceae; genus Eutrema; species Eutrema heterophyllum. Next base: position 53,839 of record PKMM01022903.1, on the reverse strand, counting down.
CTAACTTTACATCAAGCATATGCATCCATAAGTGGGTCTCCGGAGCTGATCAATCAGTTTGCTCTGGTTGTCGTCAAGCATTTGGTTTTACAAGAAAGAGACATAATTGTTATAACTGCGGTTTAGTACATTGTCATGCTTGTAGTTCCAAGAAAGCTTTGAAGGCAGCATTAGCTCCAACTCCAGGGAAGCCACATCGTGTATGTGATGCTTGTTACACAAAACTTAAAGCTGGAGATTATGTTTACAACTCTAATGTTGGTAATAGATACGCCACAACTCCTACACGGTCACTAGATGGTGCGGTAAGAACAGACAGAGAAACTAGGTCGTCGAGGATTTTACTGTCCCCAAAAAATGAACCAGTCAAGTACTCCGAGGTTAGGTCATCAAGATCTGAATCTTCTATTGTCAGAGCCTCACAAGTCCCAGCTCTCCAGCAACTTAAGGATGTCGCATTTCCGAGTTCGCTTAGCGCGATTCAAAATGCCTTTAAACCCGCTTCCTCACTGTCCTCAAGTACAAGAACATCAAGAAGGCCGAGCCCTCCACGCAGCTCTGGATTTTCCAGAAGCGTGGTTGATAGTTTGAAGAAGACAAACGGTGTTATAAACCAAGAAATGACAAAATTGCAGACCCAGGTCTGTGTATTATCTCAAATTATCAGTTTTTTTATCAAACACTAAACAGAATCTAACACATTAATAAAAACTTTTCTCCACTTTCAGGTTAGAAATCTGAAACAGAAATGTGATAATCAAGGTACAGAGATTCAAAGACTAAAGAGAACGGCAAGAGAGGCTTCTGAATTAGCTGTGAAACATTCTTCAAAGCATAAGGCAGCAACAGAGGTCATGAAATCTGTCGCTGAACATGTAAGATACTTATTGTGGATAATGAAAACAATCAAAGAAATTTTCAAAAAATGAGTCATTGTTTGATTGATCATTTTTCTATTTTTGACAGTTGAGAGAGTTAAAAGAGAAACTACCCCCTGAAGTATCTAGATGTGAAGCTTTTGAATCAATGAGTTCTCAAGCCGAAGCCTATCTAAATGCAAGCGAAGCATCTGAAACAACATCTTTACCTACAACTTTGGGAATGGGTCAACAAGACACAACCCTTTCTGCAAACACACAAGAACAATCATCATCTAATGGAGGTACCATGATGTCTCAAGAACCCTCAAACATAACAGATACAACTTCTCACCCTTCGGATTCAAGGCTACCAACAGAAGCGTTATCATCACCATCAAAGTCAGGAGGCAAGGAGCTTATCGAACAATTTGAACCTGGTGTTTATGTTACTTATGTATTGCACAAAACCGGCGGAAAGATCTTTAGAAGAGTTAGATTCAGGTAATTTTTTTCTTCTTCATTTCTCTTCTCTATCTAGACTGTGTAAATCATTTGAGTTCTTAATTTGCAGTAAACGGAGATTTGATGAGCATCAAGCAGAAGAATGGTGGAATAGCAAAAAAGATAGGCTGCTTAAGAGATACAGTCATCATGTTTCATCATCAAGTCCTAAGGCTTCAGATTCAGTTACTATACCAGCTCCAATTCAACCACCAGCTTTTCCAACACAATCACATTCTGATGAAGCAGAGGATTCCAAAATCAGTTCTTGAAAGATAGTCATGTGTATAATTAGCAGTTGGCAAAATAGATACAAAAATTTACATTCTTTTTCTTTGCATTCTAGAGTCTTAAATTCATGTCACTCCGGACCCGAAAGTTTATGGAAAATATACCAATATGAGAAGAACTATGTCATCCCGCTCCAACAGAAAATCGAACAAGGGGGCCGGGATGCTCCTTTTATAGGGGACACTAGTAATCACTATATGGTTTTGTATCTTTCAAGCAACAAGCCTTTAGGAATCATTCTTGTACCCTCATTCTTTTCTCTCTAATGATGTCTCCAATAAACAAAACTTGTGCAAAACTTCCCTTTGTAAAAAGTATTGTTTTGATTCTAATTTTAACCAGTAAACAAGAAAACAAAAAAAACCATTTGTGATTAAGGTACATGCAAGTCATGAAACAACATCATGAACATATCACATAGATATAGATGTTTGTGTTGCAGCTAGATAGTTACATTAATTAAGGTTCTGCCTATGAGATGAATTTTCACCAACCTTCTTAGCTTTCTAGTCTTTAGTTTTTGTCTCTTCGTTTTGGTTTTTATTTGCGTACACATAGTTACATAGATCACTTTTTTTATTTGCCTCCACTTGCTGAATTTGAACCAAACTAGGAACATAGCTGACGAGAAGTGGACAATAATCATATGGTCCTTGTGCTATCTCTACATGATCTTGTTTACATACATGCAGATTATGGTCTCCTCCAACGATGTAAATCATGGTATTTTCCCGGTCTCTACTACAACACACGACCTTTTTATTCTCCTCGTCCACCAAGAAACTCTCCACGGTCGTCATGCCTGTTATCATACTTATACCAAAATCCACTACTAAGAAGTATTGGATATTAGTATCTTTGGCCTCATCGATCTTAGTATCGGTCGACCTCGAGTAACACAGAAAGTTTCTCTTCTTTAACAACTGAGAGAGATAATCTCCCATAGAAATCATTACACTGAAACGGAAGAGAAAGACGTTCAAATCTCTCTCTTTTGAAATCAAACCTGAGTAAGAAGTTATTAGTGACGAGGTTTTTATCACCCAAAGCAACCCAATAAGTATTTCCCTTCAAAGACAGGCCATCACTTCTTATCATCCAGTTCTGATCACTAACATCATCAAGAACCCTCCATGAATCAGAGTTAGTTCATAAATTTCAAACTCATAATTGTAATAATAGTGAAACCTCAAGATTTTGTAGTTATAGCAAGATTTGTTGTTGCTTTCGTATCCTAGAACACAGATATAGTATGTTTTGTTACGATTAAGACTGGGTTGAATCCACCTGGTTTGACCAGTGCAAGGGTTCCAAACTACGAGTCTATTGTCTTTGGAGGTGCACAATAATAAACTGTTGCACTGAAAGATATCAGATATCATTACCTGTTCTGAGTCTTTTAGACTGTTAAGTTTACCTGTAAACTCAATGGATTGATAAAATCTGTTGTCGATTCCATGGAGATAGATGCTAACTGAATAAGCACTCCAATCGTTCTTTAAGATCACCTGCGTTGCTGCTTTACCCAAGTTCTTCTTGATGAATCTCGGATCTTTGAATAAAACGTACCATTTCTGCAGGTAGATCGCAATTGGTATAGAGACGTGGCGGAAACCCTAGAATGTATTTCTGTCACAGGATGATCACGATCATCCCTTATCTATCTTCACTTTATTTCAATTCAATAAGTATTTTCGGTATGTGTTGTAAACCGGTTATCTCCTTTCTGTTTTTAGTTGGTACAATTGGTACGTTGCTTATGTAAAGCCTTTTGGCATCTTAGAGCAGGTTTTTTATGAGGTGCTTAGAATTAAAAGTGATTTAATTAAATGAAAAAGAAATACTTAATTTAAGAACCATTGTTTATTTTTACCATTCTAAACGACGGTGCTTATGGAACATGTGTCTAAAAGTGAAAGAGTTTGTTTCTGTGGCTTTCTTTTGTTTCTTTTGTCTAAAGTTTAATTATTAAAATATTGTTTAAGCACTCCATTGAGTTGCTTAGGGATAATGATGCTCTTACGGAAACATTAATCAGAATATTATTATCTCATCTTTCTCTCTCTTTCTACTTTTCTCTCTAAATATGTCTTCTTCCTCCTCCGTCGTACTATCCACGGATTCCTGCCTAAAAGGGTGATCATCTTCTCTCTTCTATCACCTCTTTAGACTGTTTCTTCTCCTTTATCTGAGATTCTCTTTGGATTTCTGGTTTGGGCTTTATCCTCATATTTTCTCTATCTTGTATCAGAGAATTTTGCGATTCCGGAGACTAGATCATGGAAACCGTTGTAACTAGGCAGCAAACTTTGGCGGAGCTTAGCAGACAAGTGGAGGAGATTCGTTCTCTACAAGTGAAGCAAGCTGAGGAGCAGTAGCAATTTGCAGGATCTCTGGTCAAAGATCTGCGATCGGAGCTTGATGAAAGGTTCGCGGGGTTTGAATCGATGATTTCAAAGTATTTCTCTCATGGATCTGCTCGCGTTCAGGAACCAGGATCATCTCACTCCACTGAAATAACAACATCAGCGGGAATCTTACTGACCTCTGGGATTTTATCGACTCCGGTAACTTCTCGACCACCATATCCACCAGATCCTTCTAGATCGGAGCAAATCTCGAAAGGTAAGGGTTCATCGGAGGTAAACAGAGATTCGTTGCTACCAAATGGGATGAGTTCACGGTTGACGAAGATTGGCTTTCCCTCGTTTGATGGTACGATGATGCGTGAATGGCTTTATAGATGTGAGCAGTTCTTTATGTTGGATAGTACTCCACCTGAGCTTAAAGTGAGGCTGACGTCGCTGCACTTGGAAGGAGATGCGTTGCAGTGGCACCACAACTTCATTTAAAGTCGGTATGATATCTATCCTTCCTGGCCTGAGTATGTGGTTGCGATCTCGGCTAGGTTCAGTGAACTGTTTGATGATCCGTTGTCGGAGTTGGTGAGTTTGAAGCAGGGTAACGGCGGGGTAGAGGTTTATCTGCGGAAATTCGAGAGCGCCCTAACCCGATTGTCAATGTCTGCATCAGACGCCCTCAGCATCTTTCTGACAAACATGAACCAACATTTGTCTTTGCACACAAGGCAATTTGTTGTACATACATTGTCTGAAGCAGCCAGAATAGCCAAGCTACACGAATCTGCGCTTCAGTGCACTCCTGCGAGGTTCTCTCAAACTCCCTTCAATCCTTTTCAAAAGACAAACACACAGCCCTACTATAAGAGCTCGAGTCCCACACTAGTAGTGTCTACGCCAAAGATACCTGATTCAACTAGAGCTTTCTTCAAACCAAGCTTCATCCCTAAGGCTCCAGATAAGCTCCCTAAGAAATTCTCTTATGAGGAGATGCAGGACAGGAGGAATAAAGGTATGTGCATGTTGTGCGACGAGCCCTATACCCCAGGGCATCATCTCAAACATAAGAGGGCTCAGATATTCATGTTGGATGGAGATGAAGAGTATTCTGATGACGATGATGAATCAGCAGAGATGTTGATAGAGGAGGATGCTAATGAAGTTACGGAGAAAGCTCCCACCATCTCGATGAATGCTCTGAGTGGGTCCGCGAGCTTCAATTGTATGAGGATAGTTGGTCAGTACGGAGAGAAGAAAATCAGGCTGCACATACTGATAGATCCAGGTAGTACACACAATTTTTTGGACTTGGGTATGGTTGAGAAGATTGGTTGCCAAGTGGAATCTATCAAGCCTATGGCTGTAGTAGCGGCTAGTGGACATAATATGGTCACAAGTTATAGGTGTTCTTTGTTTGGAAGGCACAAGGTTATGAATTCACCACTGAGATTGGAACACTTCCTCTTGATTGCTGTGATTTAGTACTAGGAGTGCAGTGGCTTTCAACTCTAGGGCCAATTCTTTGGGACTTCCTGAACCTCACGACGGAGTTCACTTTGAATGAGGTGAGGTATAAGCTAAAAGGGGTTACGAAGAATAGTTGTAAGGTGATAAAAGGTGACAGCGTCAACAAGCTCCTTTTACAAGGACCTCAAATTGCTATGCTGCAAATAAGGGAAATTGTGGATGATAGATCTGTCTCACACCTATTGACATCAGAAGCAATGCTATCTCATATCTCAGCTAGTGGATCTGCAGAAGCTCATGATACAGATCTGCAACCTTTATTGGACTCAAACTCTGATTTATTTGCTGAGCCAACTGAATTACCTCCTTTCAGAGAAGGTTTTGATCACCAGATTCCTCTTGAGGTTGAGGCTAATCCAGTCAATCAAAGTCCGTACATGTATTCTTCTCTACAGAAAGATGTCATAGACAAATTGGTGCAGGATATGCTTTCTCCGGGAATAATCCAGTACAGTTCTAGTCCCTACGCATCTCCAATAGTTCTGGTTAAAAAGAAGGATGGCTCTTGGAGACTATGTGTGGACTACAGAGGACTCAATAAACAGACCATTAAAGACAAGTACCCAATTCCCTTGCTTGAAGATTTGTTGGATGAGTTAGGAGGATCACAGTACTTCTCTAAATTGGATATTCGGGCTGGGTTCCATCAGTTGAGAATGGCGCCACAGGATGTCTACAAAACGGCTTTCAAAATACATGCATGTCATTTTGAATACCTTGTGATGCTCTTTGGTCTTACTAATTCCCCATGTACGTTTCAAGGACTCATGAATCACATCTTTCAAGGCATTGCGAGGAAGTTTATGTTTGTCTTCTTTGATGATATTCTTGTGTACAGTCCCACTTGGGAGGAGCATTTGAAGCATCTCGCAGAGGTGTTCTCCATATTACGGCAACAACAACTGTACTTGAAGGCATCTAAGTGTACATTTGACGCTACCAGGATTGAATACTTAGGACATTTTATTTCAGCAGAAGGTGTCAGCACAGATCCCAGCAAGATCAAAGCTGTTGAACAGTGGCCTATTCCTACCACTCAGAAACAGCTCAGGAGTTTTCTGGGTCTTGCTAATTATTACAGACGGTTTATTAAGAGATACATCATCATTGCCAGACCCCTTACTAATCTGCTAAAGAAGGATGGGTTCTCTTGGTCAACCGAAGCAACTACAGCTTTTCAGGATCTGAAAGCGGCTTTGACTTCCTCCCCAGTTTTAGCCCTTCCTGATTTCGAAAAGACCTTCGTGGTGGAAACTGATGCATCCAACACAGGAGTAGGAGCCGTGTTGATGCAGGAAAACCATCCCATCTGCTATATCAGCATAACCCTCAGTCCAAAGCACCAATCCTTATCAGTATATGAGAAGGAATTGATGGCTATTGTCCATGCTGTGCAGAGTTGGAGTGCATTCCTCAGTCATCGACCCTTTATCATCAAGACTAACCAGAAAAGTTTGAAATACCTGATGGAGTAGAAAGTTTCGACTCCTTTCCAGCATATGTGGCTTTCGAAGTTGATGGGGTATAACTTTGAGATTCACTACAAACAAGGGAAGGAAAATCTTGCAGCTGATGCCTTATCCCGAGTTACAGGATCTCAACTCCTACACATCACCTTATCCCAAGCTCACAAGGGCTTTATGACTCTATCAAGCTTCTTTGGCAGACTAATCCACATCTCCAACAGATCATTTCAGCCTTGAAGTCAGACCCCAACTCTCATCCTTCTTACTCTTTCAGCAACAGTGACCTGAGGCGTAAAGGCAAGCTAGTAGTTGGAAATGATACAGAGGTAAAGCTTCTCATTTTGAAATGGTTGCATGATTCTGTTGTGGGCGGCCATTATGGTCGTGATGCTACACTTCACAAGGTCAAGTCTTTGTTCTTTTGGCCACGGATGAGTGTTGAAGTCCAGCGATACATTCGCAATTGTGAGGTTTATCAGAAGAATAAATATGATATGGCTGCTAAACCAGGTCTGCTTCAACCGTTACCAGTTCCTACATGTGTTTGGGAGTCTATTAGTATGGATTTTATCGAAGGATTACCTCCCTCCTTTGGTAAACACTACATATTGGTGATTGTTGACAGGCTGAGTAAAAATGCACACTTCCTGCCCTTGTCTCACCCTTACACTGCCATAGAGGTGGCTCAAACATATTTGGATCATGTGTTCAAGCTTCATGGGATGCCATAAGACATTGTCAGCGACTGTGATCCCACATTCTTGAGTGAAGTATGGAAAGAGCTGTTCAAAGTCCATGGGGTTGAGCTGAAGTTCTCCACTGCCTACCATCCCCAAACTGACGGTCAGACAGAAGATACTAATAAGACGTTGGAGACTTACCTTCGTTGCATGACTTCAGAGGCACCTCATACATGGAGCAAATAGCTACCTCTTGCTGAGTGGTGGTATAATTCCACTTTCCATTCAGCAACCAAGAGTACACCCTTCGAGATTATCTACGGGCAGCCTCCTCCTTTACACCTGCCATACTTACCAGATGAGAGTTCCTCTGTGGTTGTTGATAGAAGTTTGCAGAAGAGGGAAGAGCTTATTGCTATGTTAAAGTTTCATCTTTTGCGGGCTCAGAATAGGATGAGACAGTATGCAGACTCTCTTCTAGACAGAGGTGATAGAAAAGAGAAGATGATCACCCTTTTAGGCAGGAATGTTAAACACGATCTCGGAGTATAAAACAAAGACGAGAGCAAAGAGGAATATATAGGACACTTTTCTGACACAACTCTACTCACAACACCATTCTCACTCGCAATCCAGCTCTCAGATTAAACACTTGTTCTTTCTTTGTTCTTGTTCTTGAAACTCTCTTGAAGATCGTAATACTAAAACCAGTTTACTTCTCTAAAACCTCGTCCAAAACTCTCTCGAATCTTGTTTGTTCTGATCAAGCAACAAACTCTTTGTTTATTGTTCGATATGTCCTTCGATTCTTCTCTTCTGGAAGATTGACCCAAGACCCTTCTATTTTCATTATTTACAAATTTAGACGGTTGTATTTCCAGCTACAACAGTTTGGCGCTAGAATGAGGGGGATAGGTAAAGTCTAAACCCTGCGCAGAAGAACCACCATGGAAGATCACTCGATTGTGCGAAAAGTCGTGGAAAAGGTCACTAGCGATCTTACCTCAGTCTTCCAAGGGGCAATGTCTGTTGTGACCCAAACACTTGAGAAAGTTGTTTCAGATCAAACGGTGTTGACCCAATCTCTCGGTGAGCTTCGCTCGGAGTTGGTGAGGATGCAAGTTCCACCACCACCAAGTGTCCCACCAGCACAGATTTTGCTTGGTGTTTCACCCACGCCGGTGACCCAAAACGTATCATCGACACATACTGTCCCACTTGGAAACAATGGGGATAGTACGACATCCCCGAATGTATCCCACTTAGGGACCGATTTTGTTTACCACGGACAGGGTAGTGGGAAACATCCCCGAATGAATCCTCGATTCACCCTCCAACACCGTATGTCGATCCATCTAATCTGCAGTTCCAGATCCCGAATCAAAGACCAATTTTGACTCCAGAATCTGAACGACGAAATGGACAAGACCAACATGGCCCTCAGCAGATCGATTCTACTACCTTTCCTCCACCTCCACCTCTTGATCTGGTCAACCCGCCTCGCTGGATCCCGGATCAAGAACCCGTTCAGAACTCGAACTATGAGCGAAGATACGGACACAACCATTACGTCACAAGTGATGGGAAACCGCGATCAATTCTTGGGAAACACTATAATCGAGGCTGACCCCGGTGGATTGGAATATATCCGTTGGGTGGTAGTCGAGAATCAAGAAGGATTGCGAGATGTAAACTCTCGAATCCACATTGCTATCAGCGCAGCACCAGAAATCGACCGTGTTGTCGAAGAAAATAAGAGAACCTCGTTCTCTCTCGGTATTGAGAATACACCTCTTAGAGATGTGGGAAAAATTAGAATCCCCGTCTATGAAGGAAAGACGGATCCGAATTCGCATCTAACTGCGTTTAGGATCGCAGTTGGAAGAGCCGAATTCAATGAATCGGAAAAGGATGTTGGGCTATGCAAATTCTTCGCAGAGCACCTCGTAAGACGGGCCTTGGATTGGTTCTCTCGCCTGGGAGAAATGTCAATCGATAATTTCTCTCAACTTTCGGTCAGCTTATTGAATCAATACTCCGTATTCATTAAGAAGTCGGCCTTAGGAGCAGAACTCTGGGCCCTGACTCAAGGACAGCGAGATTCACTCCTGTCATATCTCACAAAATTTGAGGAAGTGATCGCCAGGATGCCAGTCGTTCATGATGATACAGCTTTGGCAGCGTTGAAGGTGGGATTGTGGCACGATTCGAAGTTCAAGAAGGATATCACAATCAACACTCTTGCCACGATCCAGGATGCGCTTCACCGAGGTACAAGTTTTGCAACTGCTGAAGAAGAACATGTTGCACTCGCCGAACGGTACAAAAACCCTGACTACCTCACGAGGAGAAAGAAGGGATCATAAAGAGAGAAGTCACTCAAGCGGATCGCAAACCTTTGCAGTGCAAAGAGAAACGAGGAAGGGTGATCATGATCGATCAACAAAGTCCGATGACATGCTGGGCAAACACAAAGAAGCATTTTGCGACTATCATCAAAGGTATGGACATTCTACGGTGAAGTGTTACAGGTTGAAAGATATACTTGTAGACATGTACACCGAAGGGAAGCTTGGCGAAGTCGAGATCATCAATCCGGATTCCGTAAGAACAAAGGATGGAGAGCCAGATGATCCCGAACCAATCAAGCATGAGCATAATCAGAAAAACAAAAGGATCAACCTAATTATGGGAGGGTCGAAACTCTTTGGAGACACGACCGGATCAATCAAAAGACATCATCGGCGAGCTGACACAGAAAAAGCTAACAACGGGGGGCTATTTCCTGACGAGGAAATATCTTTCTCCAAAAAAGACCAGCTCGATAAGGACGCTCCCGAGGATGATATCCTAACTGTAAGTCTTGACATTATAGCTAAATGTGAAGTCTCTCGAGTTTTGATCGATACAGGAAGCACAACAGACATAATATTTTTGAAGACCCTAGAGCAAACGGGAATAGAGAAGTCGGATCTCCAAGGTCCGAAGTCAACAATGATAGGTTTTAGTGGAGATGCTTCAACCTCAATTGAAACTATCGATCTACCGGTGTCGGCAGTCGGTGTCATGAAGATGGTAACTTTCTCTGTAGCTAATTGCCAGGTTCCGTAGAACACCATCCTAGGAACGCCCTGGCTAAACCTAATGAGGGTTGTGCCCTGAACTTATCACCAATGTCTTAACTTCCCAACTTCGGAAGGGGTTGGGATGGTTAGAAGGATGAAGTTAGTTCAACCAAAGAACTGATGAAGTCATATCATTCTGGACTTGTTCCGTAGACAACTCAATTATTTAATGGCTAAAACAACAAAATATCCCAAAGTGGCTCAAGGGAGACAAATGAACTACGGAGTGGCTTGATCCCGAAATGGTACGTAGACAATTTGAGAAATCAAATGCAGCTGCTAATCTAAAAAGCGACCTCCTCGTTCAAATGATTGAGGTCAAGAGAAGATTCTTTATCTGGAAGGGAGGACTGAAGATCTAAACAGGAAACCTAGGAACAATTGTTCGAACGATTGACACAGGAGGGCTCGAGGATCACTTTGGCTAGCAAGCAATCACAAATCAAGATCTACGGTTAAGTCCGCAAAAGCCAATTGAAAAGAAAAACTCTCGGAGTCAATGTCTTCAAAGAAACAAAAAGGCGGATTCAATTGCAAAAGCTCTTATTCATTACTCAAGGAGGGCTCCAACGCCAGGTACAAAAAGTCAAAATCATAATTACAAACGAAACAAATCTCTACTTCGATCTTTGAAGGATAACCAACGAGGCGAATAGATTGGAAATCACTTTTCCTTGTAACCAACGAAGAAGATGCACCTCTCCTCCACAAACTCCAAATTGTAAGGAGAGGACTTTCTCCCTCGCAAGAAAGCAAAAGGGTGAAGAAGATGAGCAAGACCGGGTTTTCTCAAGACAAGGCCTAACACTTCTTCACCCGTCTCTCACTATGAATACCAAATTTGGAGGTTGATCTTCTCAAAGCAGAGAAGCTGAGAGAATTAGAAAGGGATCTCAGCAGGCCCGTCCTCAGATTTCTTCTTGTCTTCATCAAGCCGACAAGGAACCTTAGAAGAAAAGATTATACCCGAAGTCGCCGGCTCTCCCACTCCTTTTCCACACAACACCAACGAGAGATCCTCCCAAAGGAACTCCTCGTGGCTAGAAAATGGAGAAGACTAGTTAGAAGCGAAATGGCGGAGATATAAAAAAAACCAAGCGAGCGTATGAGGATATTGGAATACTCCAATCTCAGAAATTTGACGAGATCTGGCACTAAAAGACAAGAAGTCGACAAAGAGAGGAAAAAGTGATTTTTCAAAAGGAATCATCTGTAAGAGGTAATGAGAAGTGAAGAGGCTTGTAGGCATTTAAATACACAAGAAAATAGACCTCAAAAGACTCTTGGGGATATAGACGAGTTAATGAAGACCTTCGTTTCCGAGGAATGTCATTTACTTCCCAAAGTCCAAAATGGCTAGTCCTACACCACTCGGGAAATACCAAACGATAGGCCCAATTCGTAGCAGACCCAATAAAAATCAGGCCCTCATACCATGGTAAAAGGGAGTAACAAACCAGCCCAAGTGGGCCCATATGCTCCCCTCATGCTATGACAAAAGGGAGAAGCATGACCCCACTTCATACTATGGTAAAAGGAAGAGGAAAACTTTTTTTTTTCACCTCATGCCACGGCAAAAGGGAGAAAAAAATTTCTACCTCATGTTCTGACAAAAGGAAATGGAATAAGCACGACCTCCCCACATGCCACGACGGGAGGGAAATATAAAATCCTACCTCTCGTTATGGAATGGTTCAAATCAGAAGTCTAACTTCATGCTACGACAAAAAGACAATACGCAATGACGAAAAGAAGAAGTACAAATATATGTTCATTACATCAAGCTGAAGGCTCAAAGCCTAAACCATCAGGGGTCAACCTGAGACCAAAAACAAACGCATCAAAAGGAGAAAGAGAAATACTCTCCACAGTAGCCTTAAGCGGGGGAATAAAATTTTCAACACAAGAAGCCTCGCGAGCCACATCGATGATCTTTCCTTGACAGATATCCGAAAGTAGCGAAAAGTTGGCATCGGCCTGCGCATACAGCTACAATTTGCGACAAGCATCATGAAGGCGGATATTAAGATCCTGTGCGGCAACTAAGGCTAGACTGAACATAGCAGTCGCAGATTCTCTTCCAACTCGGATAGCAGAAGTCCTTGCTTCTTCAACAAGCCTAGATTGAATCTTCCCTCGGTCTTCAACTTCCTTTTTTTTTACCTTTGATAGCCTAAGCAAAATCAAGAGCAATCTGCTGAGAATGGGCAGGATCATGAAGGACCTTCGTAGCTACCTCAAGGGGAACCAAAGCCTCAGATTCTAACCTAGGAGACCCCGTCTGGCAAGAAGCAAGAGCAAGCGTTTGAAGGTTAGTTCCTTCACTAGATGACGGAATTGGCCTATAGACAACCGGAGACTTAGCCGAATCACCATTCGAGTAAGCACGGAGTGGTGAAATTGGTCGACGACGCTTCAGTGGAACGATGTCATCATCGGAATTTTCCTCCTCACGTATTACAAAGGGAGGAATTAAAACCTCGCGGTCTTCAAGTTTGCAAACAACCAACGAAGAGGCAGAACTCCGGGAAGCGAAGTTTTCACTCACAAAAGGCACCAGAGGAGCAATAAGCTCACGAGCCGGGGCAGACAAGGAACGAAGTGACCTACTCCGCCTTGGAATGGATTCGGGTCCTTGGAAATCTTCATCAGAAGAGAATTATGTGAAAAAAAAATCATAAGACAACATGTTTTGGCCAAGGAAGAAATAGAAAAGATCAAAAGTAATTAATTACCTTTAGGGAAACCTCGAGCAGTCAACTCCTGCTGTTGCTTGATCAAAATTACAATATTCACCGCTCTGAATTTGCGCCAGCTTTTAGACCCCGACCTCAATTTCTCTAAAAGGATCTGGAACCGGGGAGAGTCAACTAGGGTCAGAACGGAAACTGGCCGGAGGTACAAAGAAACAACTAATCAGCATCTGAAGTGGGGATAAAAAAAGATGGAAGAAGAAACTAAGAAGCTACATGTTTCCTTCTCCCAGCGTAGAAGAAGGTTGGAGTTTGATTCCACGGAGGCACTGTCTACATTAAAATAAAAATACAAAACCACCACTCATTCCCTCGATTAGGGAGGTCCGGAAACACTTTCCTTTGAGGATGGGAAGGGAACGATAACACGCCACGCCGCGAAGGGTGTCTCTTCGGAAATCCCAAACGATGAATATCGCGGAGGTGCAAGGAAGACCCGGAGTTGAAGGCAATCGTAATGAGACCAAGCACCTTGTGGAAAAAATTAGGGGAAAGTTGCGACAAGAAGAGACCCATTTCAGAAAGGTATTGAACTAAGAGTTTTGGGAGAGGAAAATGCAAGCCGCATTCACCAAAGAATGCTTTGTAAGCACAACAATACCCCAGGGGTGCCTCTTCCGGATTTTCCCGCGGAGAAGGAATGATAATCTCGACATCGTCAGGAAGATTGCAACCTTCACGAATAGCTTTTACCGACTCAGGCGTACAACTGATTTTCGGCCAAGAATTGAATTGATTGTTGGAAGAATGAACGAAGACCATTTTCTACGAAGAAAGCAAATCAACCCAGAAAGCAAATGAATCGACAGAGGTTAGGTCAGCAACTGCGAAGAAGATGAAGACGAAGTGAAATTCCTCAAACGGAGTCAAATCGCCTCCCATTAAGGAATTATGGGCTAATTGTGGGGGATAAAAACCCGGCCCAATAAAATAGGGCCCAATTGATCCATGGTAAAAAAAGGTCTGACGAAGTCCAAGAATCCAGTGAGGTCAACTAAGAAAGGAGGCATTGGGTCAAGCTGAAAAGCTCACCAGAGTGAACGAACAACGGTCAAAGGGGATTAAATGCAGAGTCGTCGGTCAACCCCGCCAAGACCAAAAGCTCGTTCAAACCGGTGAATTAAGTGGCCAAAGTGTAATGGCCGGAGCCTCCAACTTAAAGACCATTTATGGAGAATCAGGCGGAGTAAACGGAGTTATTAAACACAATCTCGGAGTATAAAACAAGGATGAGGGCAAAGAGAAATAAGACACAACTCTACTCACAACACCATTCTCAGTAGCAATCCAACTCTCACATTAAACACTTGTTCTTTCTTTGTTCTTGTTCTTATAACTCTCTTGAAGATCGTAATACTAAAACCAGTTTACTTCGCTAAAACCTCGTCCAAAACTCTCTCAAATCTGTTTGTTCTGATCAAGTAACAAACTCTCTGTTTATTGCTCGATAAGTCCTTTGGTTCTTCTCCTCTCGAAGATTGACCCAAGACCCTTCTATTTTCATTATTTACAAATTTAGACGGTTGTATTTCCAGCTACAAAATATATAGGACTCTGGTTTTTCGAGATTGCTGACATCAGCATAATGTTGTAGAAAACGAAAAGGAAAAAAAAACTTAATCTAACCGTTTAGACGAGTCCTTTTTAATCCAATGTCTCTCTTGAGAGTGTGTATATGGGAATTAGAAAGTCTTTTGGTCCTCTTTTCCAAGTGATTTGAGTTTGAAGTCTGGCAAGAATTCTGAAGTCTTTTTTGTCTCTTTGACCAGTTCATCCGCAAAGTGGTCTTTAGTTTAAAGTCTCTTAATTACTTTCTCGGACACTTCATTGTTAAGAAAAAAAAACAAGAGAAAAGAAAGAAAAGTCTGAGGTAAATAATTTGTCTTATTGAAGAAAGTCTTTGGTGTTTGCTGCGTGTTTTCGTTTTCCAATTTCTTATCGATCAAAGGTAATATATGTAGATTTTATTTTCCTTTGGTGTTTTTTCTCCTAACTTCGTTCATTTTGATTTTTCGTAATTCTTGTCAAAATGTTGGCAACAACGTTTCAACAAGTGAGTCACATCGATATAAAAGGACCCGGGGGTTTTCTTCTTTCTACTCCATCTTCAGCTTTTTCTGGGTTTAAACAATTGATCTAAGCCCTAGAAGTTATCCTCTTAGTGTAATTTCGGAATGGTCACTGTGTGTTTCGGATGTAAGCCCTACATGATGAAGCAGAGTTTGTTCCAATGACAATGCATGTTTTGCAGTGTTTGTGATTTAGTCCCAAAATGAAATTTTGTTGTATTTCCCCTCATCAAACCATATTTTGAGCTGAAAATGGAGAAACTCATTAAACAGAATGTAAATAGGGAATGTTTACATTTTGTTTATGTTGGTATGATCAGGTTGTAATGGTTGAAACAGAGGTTTCGAAAAACACGGTTATGTTACTTATATCTCATGTTGGTAATTTAAAGACAATATTGCAAGATATAGCATTTATTTATAATACCATTAGTTTTATAGCACATAGATAAAACTGGAAAGTCAATACGTGTACATGGATAAAACTGGAAATTCAAAGCGTGTACAATAACTACTTTTGCACAAGATTTTTGAAAGTGCTAAGAAACTAATATAAGTTCAAATAAGTGTCAATTCTTGCAAAAGTCTCATTTTTAATATCTTTCTTGCCATTTTGATGAATCAAAATCTATTTATAGTGTTTCATTTGTATTTGCATATCTGTTTTTTTTTTTTTTTTAAGCAAATCCACTGGTTTTTGAATGATGATTTTCTGACACCTCTTAAAGTTGCTAGAGCTAAAAATTACAGCAGTTTTCTACGCATAATCGATGTATGCTTGTAACACTTATTTTCAGGCATCTCTATTAGTGCATATTGCCATGCTTGTAGTTCCAAGAAAGCTCCTACTCCACGGAAGCCACATCGTGTATGTGATGCTTTGTACTAAACTTAAAGCTGGATATACTTTTTATAACTCTAATGTTGCTAATTGATATGCCATAACTCAACCACGGTCATTAGATGGCACGGTAAGACCAGACAGAGAAAAAAGGTCGTCAAAGATTATATGGTCCCCAAAAACAGAACTAGTCAAGAACTTAATTAGAGATTAGGTCATAAAGATCTAAATCTTCTATTGTCAGAACCTCACAAGTCCCATCTCTTAACAGCTTAAAGATGTTGCATTTTCAAGTTCGGTTAAGGCAATTTAAAATGCTTTTAACCCATATGACTCCTCACTGTCTTCAAGTACAAGAACATCAAGTGTTGATTATGAAAATCACACAAGAGGTAAAACAGTAAAATTAAGTTGAATCTCGTTTTATTGATTAAACTATGCGACGTTACAAAGATGTTGAGATCGGTAAAAAAGACTTAGGAAACAAGAGAAATAAAGATCAGCAATTGTGAGCTCTCTATTTCTTCTGTTTCTCGGATGATTTTGAATGAATGAGAATGAGGCAAGGGCCTCTTTATTTATAAGGTTTGAAGTCGGTTTCGAATGGAAAAACTTCTTTTTCCTAGTTTCTTCAGGAAAATAAAATTTTCCTGAATCCCCTCCGAGATAAGGAAATGTTCCGCGAATCTCGGAAGTCGGTTTCTACCGCGATGAGTTGGGCCTTCCTTGGACTTCAAATGTCGGCGCCATGATGAGATGGGCTCGTCTCGGGCCTCAAGTTCGGTTCTGCGTTCACGGGCTTTTCTTCCATGGGTCTAAACCGTCGTAAAGCGGAATCGATCGAACCGGTCTCGGTTCGAACCGGGCTAAACCGGGGAGTGCTAAACTCACNTTGAAGTCGGTTTCGAATGGAAAAACTTCTTTTTCCTAGTTTCTTCAGGAAAATAAAATTTTCCTGAATCCCCTCCGAGATAAGGAAATGTTCCGCGAATCTCGGAAGTCGGTTTCTACCGCGATGAGTTGGGCCTTCCTTGGACTTCAAATGTCGGCGCCATGATGAGATGGGCTCGTCTCAGGCCTCAAGTTCGGTTCTGCGTTCACGGGCTTTTCTTCCATGGGTGTAAACCGTCGTAAAGCGGAATCGATCGAACCGGTCTCAGTTCGAACCGGGCTAAACCGGGGAGTGCTAAACTCACCTCTAACAATTAGTCCCCCCCCCCCCCAAGTTTGGCGAAGGATTAATTTGAGTTCGGCGAAGTTCATGGATGATTCTTTAGCTCGATTGGAATTGAGCGGTAGATTTGACTCGGTCTCCTATACTTGTTCTTTGAAAATCTTAACTTTTGTAAATCTCGATTTTGAATGTTCTTGAGCTCGGCGAATCTTTTTCGAAAAGACGTGTCGACTCGGTTTCTCTAACCATTACGGAAATCGAGGAGACGCCATAATTGCTCTTTACTCTATAAATACCCTCAGACTCTTCCGATTCTTTACTTCACTCTCGCTTATAAAAGGTACACTTTCTCTTTCTCTCTCTAGCGCTCTCCCTTCTCTTTAGATTTAATCTTTTTGCTTTAAAGTTTTCCGATCGGTCGCCACCGCGAATCCTCCGATCTTTTTTGAAGATCTTCAAGTTTTCCGATCCATCTTCAAGTTGTTCTTCGTTGTTTTGTTCCGGTTTTGTTTTCTTTGATCGAGATGAGTTTGAAATCCTCTTCGGCTTCTGTTAACGACCGAACTCCAAAAAATCCGGATATCGCTCTTGAGTTGTTCGTCAGTTAGTCGGATCCTGATGATTCATTCGACGACGGTCTGAGTGGAGTTAGGCAAGAGTTGATCAGGCGCAACTCACGCTTTCGCTCTTGCCGTTCCTAGTAGTTCCCGAGCTGATGTCCAGGTTCAGCATCTTGTGGACAGAGATAGTCGTGAGACGGATGCTCAAACTCAGTTTAAAGAAGAGCAGATTGTCAAGGTGAACGATCAAGTTCGGCTCGACGCCGATCTCGAAAATAGACAAGTCGTTGAGGTGGGCGAACAAGTTCGTCTTGACAGGGAATTGGCCACCCAGTTGGCCGAAGCTGAAGAAGGAAGAGTCCGTCCAACCGAAGAGGCTGCTCCATTAGCAGTTCGCAGAACGGTCACGTCGGCCAGTGTTGGGCCGACCCGATCCAAAAGGGATACCGTTCTAAGTACTCTGGAGCGATGTGGAGCTCCCGACGAGATCGTCTTTCGCATTCTGGATGACAACCAGCGGCCTTGGGATGCTCCTGAGGGTTACGTCTGTGTATATGAGGATTACTTCAGAAGTTGCGGTCTTCAATTTCCTCTTCCCGAGCTGCTTTACAGCTTTTGCAATCGCCAACGTATCGCAATTTCCCAACTCAAGCCTGCCACGATTATCAACATCGTCGGGCTTCTCATCCTTGGGGAGGAGTGTGACATCCCGATCAACGTCAAGGTGTTCGAGAGATTATTCCGTGTGAACATCACGAAAGAGAAACCATGGTTCCTATCGGCTAATGCAAAACCGGAATAGTTAACAGTTGGAACAAGCCGAGCAAGGTTAACAGTTGGACCACCCGTTATTTCTATCTTCGGATGAACGATCTCTCTGTAGAGTGGCCTGATGGAAACTACCGGACTTAATGGAAAACTCCCATTGGTAGATATCAATATTCACTTTATTGTCTTCTGACTTATCTTATCTAATCATTTTCAATCTTGTCTTTTAAGTTCATCATACTCCGAGCATTCTTACGACGATCCTGGGTTTTACT
Source organism: Eutrema heterophyllum (assembly GCA_002933915.1). Taxonomy (NCBI): domain Eukaryota; kingdom Viridiplantae; phylum Streptophyta; class Magnoliopsida; order Brassicales; family Brassicaceae; genus Eutrema; species Eutrema heterophyllum. The sequence goes on along the minus strand of PKMM01022903.1, from coordinate 34,589 downwards.
TTGGTGCACGAGAAGAAGTTGAGTGCGGCTGGGAAGATTCGTTGGCTGGAAGCATACCAGGAGAAACTTGATTTGAAGGCTAAACGAGCTCTCAAAGGTTTATCTCGATAACTTTTTCATTCTGCTCGACGTCATTATGTCTCTGACACTTTATTAATCTTATTCAGCTAACCCATCCAGTCAAAGAAGAAAGATGAAGATCGATGACATTCCTGACTTTGCTTCCGAAATGCACGACGACAAGGATCTCGCTAAGGTCTTACCCAATCATCAAGGCGAACAAGCCGATGATGGAGAGCTGGTCGTTGATGAGGAGTAGGTTCCAGTTGAAGGGGAAGTAAGTCCCAGAGCCGAGCTGGAGGCCGAAAGGCAAAAGAGAAGGAAGAGGAAGAGTTCGACCCGGAGGTCGTCAAGACGTGGGGCCAAAGCGCCGACTGCCGGCGTAAACGCAGAGGAGATCAGAGAGGATGAGGCTGGTGAAAAGAACGCCGATCTTCACCCGAACTCTCCCCATGCAAAAGATAACGCTTTGACGGTGCGTACTGAGGTTGCTGAAGGTAGCCACTCAGATCGGTCTGCTGCCTCAAAAAGGCAGCGAACCTCTGGACCTTCTGCCCATTCTGTCAAGTTCGATTATGACAAGGATGAGCATGTTGTTCACAATGCAGGGGAGTGAGCCGATATGTACCGCCAGTTGACCTTTGGTTCTTAGAATCTGCCTCCAACTGAAGAACTCGTTCAATCCGAAGCTTATAAAAAGCTAGCTCGAACCACGGCAGATGTAAGTAAAAACCCCCAACTGTTCATTTTACTTTTAAATTCCAAATGAGTTGTAGTGACATTCTTCATTTACTTCTTTTCTAGATGGTTGCTCAGACAAACGAGCTTATTGGCATATATGATCGTGTGCTCGGTTCGGCGCGTCGTGAAGCTCTCAAAGTTGGAGATGTTGCCAAAGAATTGCTTGCTGAGCGGACAAGGTCGGAAGCTAGTGATGTAGCCGTTGCCGAGCTTAAAAAGGAGTTAACTGTCTTGAAAGCTGCAAATGCCGAGCTTGACGTGGAAAAGGATGCGCTTGCTCGTACTTTGAGCAAGGAGACGACCCGTCTAAGGGGGACTCGTACGCGGGAGATGATGAAACGCAAGGAGGTGTCCGAGAAGTGTCAAGTTCGTCTAAAAAAGGTGAAGGATCATCTTGCTGCTATCGACCGGATGAAGAAGTCGTTCCTTGGTCTCAACCAGGTCCATGGAATCCTCAGTTTTTGTGACGTCCTTGAAAAGAAAGATGGTATCGTCATTCTGCCGGCCCGCATTGAAAAGCTGAAGAAGCTCAAAGCTGAGAAGTCAGCTGAATATGAAGTGATCGCGACTTGCAAACTTGTCGAAAGGGACCTCACGGTATCGCCGTTTACTAACATCGTTCATCTGGAGATCTCTTTGCCTATGGGGGTGGAAGTCCCACCTGGGGTGGATATTTTTGGTTCGAATGATCCAACGATCTCGGGCGATCGAGTGAGCGCTATTAGGGATCAAACCGTCTGACTGTTGTTTTCATTTTTTCCTTGTTGTATTTTGAATTATTTCCCAATGGAGTCTTTTTGTTGAACCTTTTTGCCTTTGTGGCTTTTATTGCGGCCCGGTTTGGCCTTTAATGAATTCGGCATACACTATTTATTAATCTTGGCGTATTAGCGATTCTGATCTTGGTTTCTGTACTTAGTCGATTTTTCGTTTTTGATTTATCGAATTCGGCTAGTGAGGTCGTAAAAAGATACGAACCTCTCGGGTTCACCATACACAAAATTGGGGCCGTAAAAGATGAACCTACAGTCTTAGCCGGGGTGTAGAAGATGAACTCGATTCTACGACCTATTCGAGATCGACGATCTTTGGGAGATCGGCTTATTAATTTGCGATTGTTGAGAAATCGGCTTATCGGTTTGCGATTGTTGAGAAATCGGCTTATTAGTTATGCGATTGTTGAGAAATCGGCTTAGTTTTGCGAGAGGAAACGTTCGGCTTTACCGTGGAGCCTAGCATAAGATTGCGTGGGGAGCTCGTCTTAAGATACTCCATGTCTTCTCAGATCGAATCAGAGTGTGCGAGACAGGCTTGGCTTACTTAGCTCGGATGATTTGAGAGCGAATTTGATGCGGGACTGGTGCCGGATTAACATGGAAGGTGTGTTTTCCATAGCACTATTAGGATGCATGCGAGACAAAGCTCAGCTTATATATTTGTATCGATCGTCTAGCCATGACGTCGATGTGTAAAACCGCGATGGTTTAAGGTGCGAACTATGTAAGTTCGGCTTTTCTTAGAATTGCTCAGGTCTTGGCTTTTGACAATACGCACTTTTTCTTGTGTTCGGTTTTTGAAGATACGAACTATTCGAGTTCGGCGAACATATTGAGTTCGGCTTTTGATGATACGAACTATTCGAGTTCGGTGAACTGCTTGAGTTCGGCTTTTTGAAAAATACTTGGAAAAAATTAAAATTTTATGAAAGTCATAGCTGCACCCGAGGTGGGCTGCCTACGTACCCTCGAAAGAAGGATCTAGCCATTTGTAGTTCATATTACATCAAAGTTGGAAGCGAGCTTGTTAGCGCGAAGCTCGGTGATCCTTTTTTTTTTTACTTGCAGCTCGATGCCGGACTTAATAGTAGTATCGCTTGAGATTCATCGAATTCCAAAATCGGGGAATCGGGGTTCCATCCATCTTCATAAGTTTGTAGACGCCGGGTTTGACGACTCGCATTATCTGGTAAGGTCCTTCTCAATTAGTGCTGAGCTTGCCTGCATTCTTTTCTTCGGTGCCTTGGAAAACTTTTCGTAAAACTAGGTCACTGTCCTCGAAATGTTGACCTCGTACCTTCTTGTTGTAATAGCGTGCTGCTAAGTGTTGATAGTTTTGGATTCGGAGCAATGGCTGTCCGCGTTTTTCTTCGAGTATGTCGAGGTTGTTAAGGCCGGGATTTTGTGTCACCATCGTTCGGCGTATGGTTGGGATGTTGAGCTCGGCGGGACATAATGATTCCATTCCATAAGCCAAGAAAAATGGTGATTGTCCAGTAGATCGGCGGGGTGTTGTTCGGTGGGACCACAGGACTCCGTCGAGTTCATCAGCCCATCGCCCCTTCTTCGTATCTAATCTCTTCTTGAGTCCGTCGATGACGGTCTTGTTGGTCGCTTCAGCTTAACCGTTGCCCTGTGGGTATCTTGGCGTAGACAAACTTAGTCAAATTTTCCACTTAGCAAAAAAATCGCCGAATAATGTTGAAATGAATTGCGGTACGTTGTTTGTGATGATCTCGTATGGTACTTCATGTCGGCATATGATGTATTTCCAAACGAATTTCAAGACTTCAAGAGCATGTATCTCGGCGTAAGATTCAGCCTCGACCCATTTAGTGAAATAGTCAGTCATGACGAGGATGAACTGCTTTGGTGTGGTGGAACGCCGTAGTGGGCCGATGATGTCTATTGCCCATCGCATAAAGGGATAAGGTGTTGTTGACGTCGTTAACAGTTCGGTCGGTAGGTTGATCATCGGGCCGTGTCGTTGGCACTTTTCACATTTAGCTACGAACTTCTCACAGTCCGCCAGCATGGTTGGCCAGTAGTAACTTGCTTTTTTTATTTTCAGGGCCAAGGAACGACCTCTGGAATGGTTTCCTCTTGATCCTTCGTGTACCTTTCTCATGACTTCGTGAATGTCTTTGCCCGCGACGCACATCAACAAGATTCCCGAGGCGCTCCATCGGTATAACTCCCCGTCGAGCACGATGTATGAGGCAGCTCGCATTTTTAATCATCGGGCTGCCCACCTGTCCGTTGGGATTCGTCCTTCGTATATGTAGATCTTGATCTCGATAGTCCAATCTTTGGGCTCTTCTTCTTCGGCCTCAATGTCCATTAGAACATGAAGTCCCTCAGATTCTTCTTCATTTTCATCGTCGGATTGATCCCGTAGATCGGGGTTTTGCGCTATGTTTAGTTCGATGTCGGCGTCGGGTTTCCGATATGTGTTACGTCTTCTTGTTCTCGGCTCAGGATTAACAGCGGGGTGCTCTTCGTAATTACGCATGCGCGTAGTCACATTACATGTCTATGGTTTTCCAATACTTGGAATCGGAATGCTTTCTACCGGGATTGTACGCTTAAGATGGGGGTCCGAGCTCGATGCAAGGGCTGCTAGGGCGTCGGTCAAGGTGTTTTCTCCTCGTGGGATTTTGGTAAGGTCGAAAGATTCGAATTCAGAGGCGAGCTCCTCTACGAGCTTTAGGTATACATTCATTCATTTGTTCTTTGCATTGTACTCTCCACTGTATTGGCTTGCCACGAGCTGGAAATCACAGTATGCATGTATGCGAGTTGCTTCAATGGCCTTGGCTAAGCGTTATCGGTGAGTAATGCTTCTTACTCGGCTTCATTGTTTGATGCGTTGAACTCCAGTCATAATGATTGTTCCAAGATTTCTCTAGTTGGGGATTAAAGGCGGATGCCCACTCCCGACCTGCGATGGGATGACGAGTCGTCTACATGAAGGATCCACTGCTCGGTGGCCGGGATGTCGGTATTGATGAACTCTTGCGACAGCTCAATGAGGAAGTCGGCTAGTACTTGGGATTTGAAACTTGTTCAATTTTTGTTATCGAGGTCGTACTCACTTAGTTCGATTGCCCATTTGGTGAGTCTACCGGATTGACTCGGACTGTGTAAGATCGTTTGCAGGGGTTTGTCAGTAAGGACGGTGATGGAATGCGATTGGAAGTATGGACGAAGTTTGTGAGCTACGGTAACGATGGTGAGGGCGAGTTTTTCGAGTGTGGGGTATCTTGTCTCGGCTCCGTCTAATGACTTACTAACGTAGAAAATGGGTTTTTGTTCACCTCGGTCTTCCCGAACCAGGACCCCGCTTACCGCCGAGGTGGAAACCGCGATGTAGAGATAAAGAGTTTCACCGTCTTCAGGTTTTGCCAAAATAGGGGGAGTTGAAAGGTACTCCTTGAGCTGTTTGAATGCTTCTTCGCATTTATCATCCCATTCGAGATGTTTGTTTCCACGAAGCAGTTGATAGAAAGGCAGGCACTTATCGGACGATCGGGAGATGAATCGGTTAAGTGCAGCGATATGGCCAGTTAGCCGATGAACTTCTCGTTTCGTTGTTGGAGATGGAAGGTCAAGGATTGCTGAGATCTGCTTGGGATTGGCCTCAATTCCTCTCTGAGTCACAATATAGCCGAGGAACTCTTCGGATGTCACTCCGAATGTACACTTGCTGGGGTTAAGTTTCATGCCGTACTCGTTAAGTATATCGAAACAGGTGTTGAGATGACCGATATGATCTTTGGCGATAAGAGATTTGACCAGCATGTCATCGATGTATACTTCTATGGTTTTGCCGAGTTGACTAGCGAACATGAGATTTACGAGTCGTTGGTAGGTTGCTCCAGCGTTTTTTAAACCGAACGGCATGACTTTGTAGCAATAGATGTCGCGGTCGGTGATTAAGGATGTTTTCTCTCGATCGTTGGGGTGCATGAGTATTTGATTGTAACCCGGAAAGGCGTCCATTAAGGATATAAGTTCGTTTCCGGCAGTGGCTTCGACCATTCTGTTAATATGTGGGAGCGGGAAGCTATCTTTCGGGCAAGCTTTGTTGAGGTAGGTGAAGTCAACACAAATTTTTTCCATTTACCGTTCTTCTTTTTCACGATGACCGGATTGGCTAACTAGTCTGGATACCTGACCTCCGTGATTGATCCTGCGCTGAGTAACCGTTCGACCTTGTCGTTGACGGCATGAGCTTTCTCTATTGAGTTCGACCTCGTCGTTGACGGCATGATCTTGCGTCGTTTTTGTTTGATTGGTTTGAAGGTCGTATCGATATTGAGCTCGTGGCTCGTGATATTTGGGTTGATGTTGGGCATATCTTTAATCGACCAAGCAAACGTCGAGACGTTCCTTTTGAGGAAGCGGATTAGATCGCTTTTGATTTCTTCATTTAACTCGGCCCCTATGCCGACACATCGTTTAGGATTGAGCTCGTTGATATTGACTTGAATGATTGTTTCTCATCTTGGCAGGTCGGGATCAGTATTCTGGCTTAGTGGATCGGTTGAGGTTTTGCTTGCGCTGATGAACGCAGGTTCGGGATGCCGTTCTTAATTTGCATTCGTTGATATAACATGTCCGAGACATTACTTGATCGCCTTTGAGGGTAAAGATTCCAGATGGTGTTGGGAATTTCATACATTGATGGTAAGTCGAGACGACGGCCCTCATTGTGTATATCAACGGTGTCCCAAGTATGACATTATAGATTGCCGGTTTTTCTAGGACCAAAAATTTAGCCATCTTTACGATTCCGCCGACGTAGATGGGTAGCTTGACTGTTCCTGCGGTCATGGTTTGTTCTCCTGAGAACCCGGTGAGTGTTTCGATGTTTGGTTTAATTTGGGAATCCGGGAAATCCATGTTTCGTAGTGTTTCTCTAAATATCACATTTACCGAGCCGTCGGTGTCGACCAGTATCCTCCCGACGGCAACGTCCCCGATGAGTAAATTGACGACTAAAGGATCGTTGTGCGTCATGTGGAGCCCTTCTGTATCTGCCTCAAAAAATGTTATCGGTATCCCTCATGTAGTAGCTCGGTTTTCTCGTTTTGCAGCGATTGTTTCTCTATTATATTCTTTGATTGCCCAAACTGTATAGTTGCAGGATTCGAGTGCTTCCATAATCATGTTGACTCGTTTCCGAACATGCGGGATGTTTTGATTTTCAGGTTGGTCCTCCTGATCTCGCTTTTGTTGTCCCGCATCAGTATTGGTGTTTGGTTGTTCGGGATTTCTGGTTGTGTTCGGTCTTTCGTTATTGTCGCGAAGACGAGCTCCATTGTTATTGTTACGACGGAAATTGTTACCAGGCCGGAATGCACTTTCGACTGGGACCTCGCCCTTTTTGAATTTCAACAAAAGGAAATTCTTGAGATGTCGGCATTCTTCGGTGTTATGACCTTCTCTGTTGTGAAATTGGCAGCACGGTTCGGAGTCACTTGCAGGCTCTTTTGGATCCTCATGCCAGACCCATGTATTCCAGGGTTGCTGCGGTTGAATGGCGCTGATTTGCTGAGTTCCAGGTCGTCTTTCGTAGTGATTTTGGGTTTTTGCGATACTCCTCTTTCGGCTTGTCTCTAGGAGCGATCTGCTTAGAAAGGGCGTACTGCTTGCCTTTTGCGGCTGTCTCTTCTTCCTCGAGGATGTATATGTGTGATTTGTGTAAGATGTCTTCCAGAGTGTTAGGCTAGTTGCGTTTGGCCGTTTGATCTCTTTATGAAAGTCGGACTTATACCAAGCCACCTTGTAGAGGGCTTCGATTGCGGCTTCGTCATCGATGGTGCAGTGAGATACTATTGCTTTGAATCGATTCATGAAATCACGTAATGGTTCGTCACTTTTTTGTTCGAGGGCCCACAGGTCGGCATTCTGTGTTTTTCTACTTGATGAACATTGTGAAACGTTTGAGAAATTTGGTTGAGAGTTCGGTATAGTTGTTGACCGAGTGTGCATTGATATATCATGGTTTTTACCCCTTTTTTACCATGATATAGGTCTTGTTTTTAGAGTCTTTCTAGTGTTTTTGTAATCTTTTCAGGTTTTAGGTACGTTTGGAGCATAATTGGAAATATTGAAGCATTCCGGAGTTTTTTGGAGCAAAGCAGATATCGTGTAGCGATTTGAAGCCCTTGTATCGACCGACACCACCTGGTGTCGATCGATACTGACACCATGAAGGAAGGAAGCGCGTCATTTTCCGAGTATCGATCAATACCACTTATGGTATCGGTCGATAACGTCGTCCATGGAGAAGGAAACGCGACTTTTTACAAGTCTGGAGAATTTGCACCTTGGTCCAGAACACTTTATTATTGACAATTTAGCCCAAAACGTGTTTTAGGANCACCTTGTAGAGGGCTTCGATTGCGGCTTCGTCATCGATGGTGCAGTGAGATACTATTGCTTTGAATCGATTCATGAAATCACGTAATGGTTCGTCACTTTTTTGTTCGAGGGCCCACAGGTCGGCATTCTGTGTTTTTCTACTTGATGAACATTGTGAAACGTTTGAGAAATTTGGTTGAGAGTTCGGTATAGTTGTTGACCGAGTGTGCATTGATATATCATGGTTTTTACCCCTTTTTACCATGATATAGGTCTTGTTTTTAGAGTCTTTCTAGTGTTTTTGTAGTCTTTTCAGGTTTTAGGTACGTTTGGAGCATAATTGGAGATATTGAAGCATTCTGGAGCTTTTTGGAGCAAAGCAGATATCGTGTAGCGATTTGAAGCCCTTGTATCGACCGACACCACCTGGTGTCGATCGATACTGACACCATGAAGGAAGGAAGCGCGTCATTGTCCGAGTATCGATCGATACCACTTATGGTATCGGTCGATAACGTCGTCCATGGAGAAGGAAACGCGACTTTTTACAAGTTTGGAGAATTTGCACCTTGGTCCAGAAGACTTTATTATTTACAATTTAGCCCAAAACGTGATTTAGGATTATAATTAGGTTTTTCAGCCACTTTTGTTTGCCAAGCTTTAATTTACTTTAGTTTTCTGTGAGAGAGCTTGGGAGGGAGACTGGTAAGATGTGAGAACCAATTGAGTGCAGTTCCATTAAGGTTCTCCACGAAGAGTTGGCATGTGGCGGCATCTTTTTCCTCCTCGATATCGAATCCAAAATGGTTCATCATGATGCCGAACGAAGTCATGAAGTGGCGGGAGTCGGTATGTATGTCGTACGATGTGATTTTTAGCTTCTCTAGACGCCGAACTAGGGTATTGATGATTCGATGTGTGAATGGCGTCTTCTGAGTATCTTGTATCACGCGGTCGATCTCGGGTGCCGAGCTGGTGGCCTGATAAAACTTGGATTTCATATCTTGAAGTTGAGCTTTGACATTCTCAAACTCTTGATCCAGAGATGCATGGTCAGTGATGTGTGTTCCATGGCTATTGGCGGATCTTAGGGTGGGAAGTCGAGCTGTTGTTCTCTGGTTTCGGTTTCGGTTTAATTCGTCAATAAAGTTTCGGCAAAGAGGGGGCGTCACGTTTTCAGGTTGGGGAGTTTGGTTCTGCCTGAGTTCGCCGAGCTGGTCTCGGAGTTCTGTCTGAGTTGCCAACAAAGAGTCGAACCTTTCTTCGTTCTTTTTGGTGAGTTCGGCAAGGTGTGCTGCCATGGCTTGCATGAGAGTGAATTGATTGAGTTGAGCTGCAGCGGCTGTTTCGGTGTTTGTCGGAGCCAGGGGCGGTGTGCCATCGTGTCCGTTGGGAGGGTTTTGATCTTCCGGATTGAGTCCGTTATTCTGGGCGTTTTGGTCGCCGAGTACTGAACCATCGCCAACGAGTGTCGGGGTGTTCGTAGGGCCAGTCATTGCCGAGCTTATCAACCGAGATCTGTAAGTTCTGTTAAGTTGTCCCCCACAGACAGCGCCAATTGTTGATTATGAAAATCACATAAGGGGTAAAACAGTAAACTTAAGTCGAATCTCGTTTTATTGATTGAACTCAGCGACGTTACAAAGATGTTGAGATTGGTAAAAAAGAAAGGAAACAAGAGAAATAAAGATCAGCAGTTGTGGGCTCTCTATTTCTTCTGTCTCTCAGATGATTTTGAATGAATGAGAATGAAGCAAGGGCCTCCTTATATTTATAAGGTTTGAAGTCGGTTTCGAACGGGAAATTTTCCTTTTCCTAGTTCCTTCAGGAAAAGGAAAGTTTTCTGAAACCCCTCCGAGATAAGGAAATGTTACGCGAATCTCGGAGGTCGGTTTCTACCGCGACGAGTTGGACTTTCCTTGGACTTCAGATGTCGGCGCCATGATGAGATGGGCTCGTCTCGGGCCTGAAGTTCGGTTCTGCATTCATGTGTTTTTCTTCCCTGGATCCGAACCGTCGTAAACCAAAAATCGATCGAACCGGTCTCGGTTCGAACCGGGCTAAAATGGGAAGTGCTAAACTCACCTCTAACATCAAGAAGACCGAGCCTTCCACACAGCTCTTGATTTTCCAGAAGCGTGGTTGATTGATAGTTTGAAGAACACAAACGATCTTATAACTTATGAACCAATAAATGAAAAAATTTCAGAGCCAGCGATACGTATTAGTTAATGTTCTTTTTATCGTTAGTATTATTATTTCTTGTTGAAGGAAACTACATAAGATTTCTATTTCTCTAATTCCTTTTCCTAGGGTGTTTGCTTTTATGTTTATTATACACAGAGATAAAGTATTGGTTGTAGAATTCATCTAAGCAATAGAGAGTGTTGGTGATGTGGCCATCGAACAACCCGAACCGAACCAAACCCATAGAGAGAAGAACCACCGACCAATCCACCACCAACAACATTTTTTCGTGCCATTCCATCACATGTTCGTCTCAAAGACAAAGATAGTCGAGAAACAAATCTCTTGGCCCGAACATTTCTTTCGTCACTCGATAGCGACTTAAGCCCAAAGAAAGAAGAGCACGGCCCAATTCCATGAAGACATGATCCAAACATGACCCGGTCCACTCTTGGATCTCTCATGGATCCAAACCAATGTAGCTCCGAACAGGATCGATCCGGATCCACCTGATGCCATCAAACTCATTAAATGGGTCAATGCAGTGCCATTTATGGAAACTTCGATATTACCTTGGACCAACAAGTTTATCATCAAAGATCCAACGTCTCCTCAACCATTAAAATCACATGACCAATCCAGAGCCTTTGATTCAGTCCGGAGATACCAATCAAACGCAACTTGCTTTCAACGGAGTCGAATGTATCTAGACGCGTTCTTTACATTAGTTCTTCCCGTTCAATCAGTTTCCCACAAGAAACATCCTCCTCCTAAACCTCGCTTCGCAAACCCTCAATCGCTCTCCGTCGTTTCTCTACACGAGAATGCCGCCCAGATTCTCCGTCGAAAGGTCTCGCCCAGATTCCATGTATTGAATCATGATACTGATCTTCCAACAGAGTTGCTGCCAATCAATGGCTTGTTCAATGGCAGATCGCCGGTGATTATTCTTCTTCCTTGGCCCATGGTCTCAGATTCATATAGGTTGCGGATTGAGCAGGTCCGCTTCTCTTATCTTCTTTGATTAATTTGTCTCCACAAACTATGATTCGCTTGGTTTGGAATTTGAATTTCTGGTTGATGTTTAGTGATAATGTGCTGTCCAAATTTAAGTATGTTTTCTGATTTTAACTTGGATTCAACAATGGTGTAATTGGTTTTGTTACCTTCACTCAGTTTGCTTTAGTTTTGACGCAAAGTGGTTATGATTTTCTAATTACTAGGTTTTGCACCCACGCATAGCGTGGATATTGTTTTAATACTATCTTGATAAAAATTATATGCGAACAATTATATTTATTTATATATTATTTTGTGTATAATGGTGATTGTAATAATATATATTAAAAATATTGCAGTTGTAATCTCAGTAATTATATATAGTTTGTTAGGTTTCAACGGTCTTGTTTTCAAGCTATATATGTCCCGTTTGAAAAACGTATTATATGGTCGAACATTTATAAGCTAGTATACCAAATGCAACTAAAAGTGTAACAAAATAATCAAATGCTATTTAATAACTATAGTATTGACAAGAAGATAAAATATTATACATCACTTCTTTAAATCAAGAAAATAAAGTTTTTTTTTATCATTTTCAGTTTCATCTTCGTTATATATGTTTTCTATGAAAACAACAAAAAAATAATAAAGTTATAGGTTATTTTCTTTCCTTAGCTAATTTAACCAATACAAATTTCTGATTTAATATACTAAATTTTTTTAAAAACTAATAAACACAACTCTTGATTTCACATTCATGACAACTTTAATTTTGAAACTAAGACAATAGATGAATATGAAATGAATTTTGAAACTAATTTAGAATCGCAAAAGATTGACGATTTTTTGTATGTTTTATCTTGAAGAGGTAAAGACCGGACTTTTGTTTGGTAGCATATTGGTTGTGGTAACTTTTAAATGATATTTCAATGATTGTACCTTACTTCTTCCAATCAGAGTGAATTAGTTTTTTTTCTCATCATATTCATTTTCATTCTCGTTATATATGTTTTCTATAAAAACAACAAAAAAGCAAAAAAATCAAAAATTATTCTCCTTCATTAGCTACTTTAATCAATACAAAATATCAATTTAACCTATAAATTGAAAAGCAATGTAATAAACACAACTCTTGTTCTCGTATCTATGAAAACAAAATCAATTTTGAAACCAACAAAATATATGAATATAAAATAAACTTTGAAACAAATTTATAATAACAAAAAATAGAAAAAGTAAATATATTTTTTGTAAATTTTACCTTGAAGAGATAAAACCGGAATTTTGTTTGGTGACATATTGGTTGTGATAACTTTTCAATAGTTCTTCGATGAGATCATAAACCTAAACGATGAGGATTTAATTCTCATACTTAAGGATCATTGCATATAATATTGAAATAACAAATATTATTTTATATCTGAGAAAATTGGTTTACACATAGTCATTTTTCTTTCATTATAGTCGTCTTTCTCAATCCATGGGTGAATTCTTTCTCATGCCGTTCTTTTATTGTTTTTTCCATCAGAGCATAGCTTTTTCCATCAGAGCATAGTTTTTATATTGATTTCCATTTTATTTTCACATATAATTTCCTTTTTCTTTTTTTGTTTGTTAAGCTTTTCATATTGATTTTCCATAGAGTTATCATAGATATCAAATTAATTTTCTTTTAAATAATTTTTTTCTTTTGTTAATTTAGCTTTTTGATATTTATTTCAATTTAAAGAGACACCATTTTTTGGAATTCTTGACATTATTTAAGATTTAATTAAAATGCTGATTTGAGATTTTAATTGGTCGTTTAAAATTCTATGTGGACACCTTTAGATGCATAAAATTTCCTTTTATTAGTTTTTTTGGTTAAGTTTTTTATATTGATTTTCCATAGAGTTAGCATAGACATCAAGTTAATTTCCTTTTAAATGATTTTTTCTTTCGTTAGTTTAGCTCTTTTGATATTTATTTTCATTCTAAGAAACACGTTTTTTTTTGGAATTCTTAACATTATTTAAGATTTAATTAAAATGCTGATTTGATATATTTTAATTGGTCATTTAAAATTCTATGTGGACACCCTTAGATGCATAAAATTTCTTTTTATTAGTTTTTTGTTAAGATTTTTATGTTGATTTTCCATAGTGTTAGCATAGATATCTAAGTTAATTTCCTTTTAAATGATTTTTTTCTTTTCTTAATTTAGCTCTTTTGATATTTATTTCCATTTTTGATTTTTTGATTTTGTTAATTTAGCTCTTTTGATATTTATTTTTATTTTAAGAGACACGGTCTTTTGGAATTTTTGACATTATTTAAGATTTAATAAAATACTAGATTTGACATATTTTAATTGGTCGTTTTAAATCATATGTGGACAGCCTTAGAGACCTATAACATCAACTTTTATTAGTAATAAATGTCTTTTGTGCTGCTCTTAATTTGGGTTTTACTTCCTACAGATATGAGCTTCATACAGGTGCCCAACAGAATTTTGTGGATTTTGAAGATTTTATGAATTTTGGGGATTTTGTATATAGAAAGTCTATTTAATTCGATTGTAGGTTTTAGATTTTGTGAAATTGGTTTTGTTAGCTTCACCTATTTGGCTTGGTGGAGGTTCTCTATTTGCCTTTTGTTAAGAGTATTTGTAGTGTACATACAAGATCCTTTTACATAATTAGCTAAATATACGAACACTATTTTAGGTACTATTCAATTTTTAATAATCTTATTTTGCCCTTCTTTATTTCCTCTTCATCTCTCTTCTCCTTTCCACGTTTGTCTTCACCATCACCACTCCGAACGTGTATCTGATGAAAATCGTCAATCTCCATCATGTGCATCACCAGAGGACAAATTTCTAGGATAACCTTGATGGTTGAAAAAAGTGCGGGATTAACCTGTTATAAAAATTATTTTATTTTTGGTTTTTTTTTAAAATGAAAAAATGGAAGATTACATTTTTGTTCTTAGTGAAATCTGTTTATTACAAGATCCAACCAAGTTCAAATCGGATCACCCACTTAAACTAACTATCATCTGGGTCGCTCACACAAATCGACTAGTTTTACCAGTTATACCAATAGTACCCAATACAGAAAGTTAATTAGTTATATCAGTTGTACTAGTTATATCCAACACTAACGCCTCCGCCGCCGCTGCCAGCTCTGCTGCCTCTACCGCCTCCGCTTGCTCCCACGCTTCTGTCAGCTCCGGCAGCAACGACGTCTCTGCCTGCAACGACGCCTCCGCCTCCTGCAACGACGCCTATGCCGCCTCCACTTGCTCCCACGCTTCTGTCAGCTCCGGCAGCTAAGACGTTTCTGCCTACAACGACGCATTCGCCTCCTGCAACGACGCCTCTGCCTGGTACGACGCCTCTGCCGGCTCTGACGCATACGCTGGCTCCGCCACAGCCAATAGCGCAAGAGGAAGATGAGACCACTTCCTTGTCGTCTTCAGAACAGGTATGTAGAACTGGCACGACTTGGTACAACTAGGTATAACTCGTACGACTAGGTAAACTTGGTACAACTAGATAGAACTAGGACAACTAGGTACAACTATTATGATTTGGTACAACTAGGTAGAACTGGTACGACTGGTATGACTTGGTACAACTGTAACAAATTTTGTTTTGATGACAGCATGAAGAAGCAATTCGACCCTTCAAGAGATACAAGTGTGCTTCAAAAAAGAATGCAATTCCATCTACTATTATTACAAAGAGCAAGCGAAAATGAGTACCATTAAAGTTCACGAAGTCTCATTATACAGGGGAAGGTGTAGAAAGACAAAAAGAAACAAAAGATTTATAATGTTTTAGTATGTATTTGTTGACCTGGTTTTTGGTATGTTTTTGTTGAATTTATGGTTTCTGTACTATTGGAATGTCAAGTTTGCTTCGAAAAAACATGTTTTTGTTTTTAGGTACTTCCAAGTAAAAGTGGATTTAGGTACAACTTTGAACAACTACGTACAACTAAATTATAATTGGTACAACTGATATAACTGGTATAACTGGTATAACTAGTATAACTGGAATAAGTGTAAATTAAAATTAACAAAAATAATTAATAATTTTAAATAAAATAATAATAATAAAAAGTGGACACGTGTGCCGACAAAAGGGGACACATGCGCCGTCAAAATAACACGTGTGCCGTCAAGTTTGTACATAGTTGTACCCTAAGATTCCAGTTGTACAGATTTGTTCATAGTTGTACTTCGTGATAAAAAACTTGTAAGTAGTTATACCATAATTTAAATTATATTTATATAGTTGTACCAATTAAATTAGGTAAATAAAGTACATTTAACATATGTTCATGCAATAATATGTGTAAAAGGTAATAATTTGTAAGATTTTCATAAGTATGGGTTAAGATTTACAAACTAAACCTAAAAGTGTAAGGTATATGATGTAAAATTAAGATGATGTTGTAACCGACTCTCAAAAAATAAATTTATCTGATCTAAAATTAAGATGATGTTGTAACCATTATTGCTCATTTGAATCAAATACATAGTTTGAGATGTTTATTTTTTATATAATAACTATTTTCAGCATAGTTATACCAATAGTTGTACTAGTTTTACACATGCAGAACTTATCCAAAAACGTATGCGATGCAATTAAAACATAGTGGTACCAAATAGTTGTATTAGTTTTTCAGAGACAGAAATTAACATCCAACAACACAAACGAGTTACGATCCAAGATTACACTTGCCTTCTTATGATCCGATTTAAATGGAATGTAAGTTAACTTCAGTTTAGTCGTAGCTTCATTTACTATGATCTTCATGCATATTCTACTAACCAACCTAGAATAAGTTAACTCCTCAAATTATTCTTTCATCAATAAAGTATAGTTGGGATCTTCACTTGGAATCCATTATATGTCAGTTCTGTTCCCTGAATAATATCTCCCATAATCAAAATCTATGACTGTGAACTGACTACTATTCATTGTCCTCTGAAAAATAAATAAAAATAACAACATTAGTATATATTACAACTAAGTTGTACAAGTTCTACCAGTTGTACCTAATACAAAAAGTTAACTAGTTGTATCAGTTGTACCAGTTATATCCAATTCAGAAAAGTTGACTAGTTTTACCAGTTATACCATTTTTACCTAATTCAGAAAATTAACTAATTGTACCAGTTGTACCAGTTATATCCGATTCAGAAAGTTGACTAGTTTTACCAGTTATACCAATATCACCTAATTCACTACCACCTACTATTCAAACCGATTCAATCTCTACAAATCCATATATTATCAAGGTAAACTCCTCTTAGACTACAAAACTAAGTTTACTATTTACATATACTCTTGGGTTATTCAAGATTTAATGAAAATCTCCAAATTGAAATCCCTAATTTGAATCCCAAATTGAATAACAAACCAGAAAGAGAAAATGAAAAAGAGCATAAAAACCATCTGAAGCTTGATACTGACGACGGATCCGACGACGTATGGAAAGAAGCAACAAACTTGTAAGAGTGGTGGTGATGGCGGAGCGGGGATGACGAAGAACTGATGATAGCTTTTTTGGTGTTTTTGGTTTTTTTTTGAATTATTATAAAATCTAATATTTTAATCAGAGGCCAAATTGTGGAAAAACGCATTGTCTTAAAGTTACGAGGTCATTCAGAATAATAGAGGTTAGAGCTGAATTATTTTTGATCATTAAAGTCATTGTAGAAATTTGTCCATCACTGGAACGGAATTCACTGCCACCGGAACGGAACCACCACCACCATCACTTTTTTTTTTGAATTGACACCACCACCATCACTTTTATTACCATAAACAAAGGAAAAGTCTCAACCGCAGACAACGCCTCCATCTCGGCCATATCTGATTGAATCTTAGTCGCCACCTCTAATATCGGGACCTCCTCCAGTCGCTACCGCCAGATCTGAGTGAATCTTAGTCACCACATCCTCCGCCGTCCAAGTCTACTGTTGAATCTCAACCGCTTGTACCACCACCAGCCACCGCCGACCAACGTTGCTGAAGAATCCCAACCCCAACCGCCTCTAGCGTTTCTGCCATCTAAAGCCATTTGTGAAGTTTAGTTCTAATCATCGCTTCTGCCATATTCTCTGTTTTCGTCGATTTCGATTAGACAAGACATCGCTTTTCTAAAATGTCGTTTACCAGAAGATTTATGTAGACTATCTATTCTTCTTGACAAGACATGAATCTTATCGGTGCTAATTATATATTAGATAGGGTAAACTATATTTTACTGGTGCTAAATATTGAGATATCAAGTAATGTTTGGATTTGCTGTGGAGTCAGCCCTAACGTCGTGGAGTCAAATGTTCGGGGTGGAACGCCAGCCGCAACGTTGTGGAGTCAAATGTCCTGGATGGGACAAGTAAATCTATAGTGCATCAACCAGTAACTTATCCAGGTAATATTTTACTCATCTGCGCATGATGACACCATTGATAGCAAGTAAATATATTGTATAACCTGCTAAAAATTATATTAACTAAGTAAACATATACTTATCTGCGAAGTAAATCTACATGACAAACAAGGAGCGATCCGACAATCACAAACCTGACCATGATAAATGTCCTGGATGGGACAAGTAAATCTTTAGTGGATCAACCAATAATTTATCCAGGTAATACTTTACTCATCTGCGCATGATGACACCATTGATAGCAAGTAAATATATTGTATAACCTGCTAAAAATATATATTAACTAAGTAAACATATACTTATCCGCGAAGTAAATCTACATGACAAACAAGGAGTGACCCGACAATCACAAACCTGACCATGATAACAAGTAAATGTGTTGTCTAACCCGCTAAACATTATATTAGCTAAGTAAACATATTCTTATCCGTGAAGTATATAATTATCTGTAATTCATTTAAGGTGTAGACGCGAGACAACCCAAGAATGTCCTGCTGTATAGGTGAAATAAATTCTTGCTAATTCTTATATTAGATAGTGTAAACTATTTTTTACTGGTGCTAAATACTGATGTATCGATTAATATATTATGTATCACATAGATTTCGAACATTTAATGTTTTCCGGTGGAAAATTATTTTTGTGGCTGATATTTCTCGCATCACTATACCAAATTGCCAACAGTAAACCTACAATATCTAATATAATATCCTACTCGATTTTTAGTTGAGAAATTGATCAAAATAGCACATTTTGAAAATTTTATGACCAAATTAGCACCATAATAAAAATGTTCCATTTTTAACATTCATTAAAGAGTAAAAAGACAATTTTACGCATAATTTACTTTAATATTAATTAAAAAATAATAATTAAGCAACAAGCCCTTCCCTCTGATCAGAACAACTCCTCCTCCGATTTTTCCTCCTTAGCCGCTGCGGCGATCACCAAAACGAAGAAGAAGAAGGGCCAAATCTTATCACTCGCCGAATTCACTTCCTATGGCTATCTTAAGGCGGCGCCGACTCCAAAGACGGAGCGGCTCACTCACGATGAGCTCGTCTCCCTCCCCACCGGTCCACGCGAGCGAGGAGCTCGACAGATCTAAGCTTGGAGGCAGTTTCCGAAGCTATGGATCTGGAAGGGATGACTCGAGGTGGATTTCGTCTAGGGTTTCGGAGGATGGGGAGAGGAGAGGCTAATAACTGGGCGGCTGAGAAGAAACATATTCGAGAGGAGAGAGAGAGGCAGCGGATTCTTCGAATCTCAGTCTCAGTCCAAGGCTGATGAAGTCGATAGCTGGATCTCGACTAAGGCATCAGAGCCCCAGAGAATCGTTTCTAGCAACGGCGGTGGTGATAGATTCGAGATTGGTCATGGCAATGGCCGTAATGACGATCGTACCGAAAGAAGTCGGAGGAAAATGTCTCAACTTTGACTAGAAAACCTTGGTTGTTTCAATTGTTTTACTTTGCTTGTCTCTTCTCTAATAACATGCATCTTAGAGTGGTTATGGTCTCTTAGTGTCATATTGATATGCGTCTAAGAATATATGAACTTTGTGAGAGACACAGATTCATAGATGCTATAATTGACAGTGGCTCATGATGAACCTTGGCTTAATGGATCACTGATTTGTTGTACTAGTTAAGTTGTTAAAGGGGGAGAGTAGTTTCTAGTATGTAGGATTTATGCATCGATGGTTTAGTTTGTACAAAAGGATACCATTTGAAAGCTTTCCTAAATTAGTTATAAAAGAAATAAAGAAAAATACAATGGATAGAGAAAGATACAAATGATGAAAAATGATCATTTCTTGGAAATGAAACGTATTTCGGAAGATATATAACGTATTTCGGAAAATCTTCCTAAATGATACAAATGATGAAAAATACAATGGATAGAGAAAGATACAAATGATGAAAATTGATCATTTCTTGGAAATGAAACGTATTTCGGAAGATAAATAACGTATTTCGGAAAATCTTCTTAAATGATACAAATGATGAAAATGATCCTTTCTTGGAAATGAAACGTATTTCGGAAGATATATAACGTATTTCGGAAAGTCTTCCTAAATGAACAAATCGTTTATGAACATGATTTTAGATGCACATTTCTTATTTCAGAACAGTTCATGATAGTCTTCCTAAATATGTAGTAACACTTCCTAAAATTTTATAAAAAAACTCTTGTTTTTTTCTTCTGAAACCGAGTTTTTAATCACAAGGGTTTACATTGTGTACATGTCTAAAAACAGAAAATGACGCAAACATCATCATACCAACACAAAAATGCAAAACGTTTCCTTCGTCCTCGAAACCGATCTGATCCCATTACTATTGAACACATTGGGAGACATGGAAATGAGTAAGATTTGGTTATTTTGGGTTCCATCAACAAAAATATATTAATTCAATTATCTATAAATATTTAGTCAACCCGCTTTTCAGCTTCTGACCAGGCGTGGCAACCCGCTTTTCACCCCAAGATTTAGTCACAAGATTATTTGCCAACATATTAAAACACCATACACTTATAAATCTCTCTCTGTTTCGATCACAGCCTTAAAGATAAACCTTAAGAAAACAAAATGGCAATAACCTCATCGTTATTAATTGGAACCGAGTCAGGGATGAGATTTCCAACTGTCTCCAATTTGGCTTTCAAAGCAGCATAAGCATCACGAACTGCCTCCTCTCTCTCGGCAGCGTCTTGTTTGTTTTTTCCTGTTTGCTGAATCAGCTGAGTAGCATCACCACCAGACTATTCCACAGAAACAAAACAAAAACTTGTTACTATCCATCAATTTCAGTCAAATGAACTAAATTCATTTCCCAACTATGGTATTCACACTAATACGATATCAAACACCATTATTGGTAGAGAACTAACATCAGTATATGATCTGCGAGACTTGGTTAGTAAGTATTCAAATAATATCAGATCCTAAGTATAAGCACAATGGATCTCAAAGAAGGTTCCCATAACTTATTAGTGATATTATAAACTAACAATTTTGAGCTTGGCCACTTCCTTGTTCAGCTTGTTGAACTCTTTTCGGAAATTATCTACTTCATATTGACCTGAACACACAGAAATAGTTCAATTTGTAAGGAGAAAAACGATGCGAGTAAAAGGATCGATAAAAGGGGATACTTACGCTGACACTATTCTTTGTCGAGAATAATGATCTCATCAACGACTTCAATGCTGGCAAATCGCCAAAGAATCGCAGGTGGTACGCGATCCACTCTCTCACTCGCTGGGGGCTAAGGTTTCCGTAGAGAGACGAGCTGCAATAGAGGTAATCGTACTTTTTGAGGCGAGATGTGGAATTGTAGAGCTCGAAATCGACGGAGTTTGGGGATCGGGATCGAATTGGTGAGATTCCAGTCTGAATCTCCGATGGTGGCGTGGAGGATGAGATTTCCGCCGGGGTTCACGACGGCGATTGATGAATTTTTTTTTTTGCTTGTTAGCTTAGTTTTGTTTTATTAAAAAGAATGGTAGTTTAGTCAATTTTCCTTTTAATGAATGCTAGTTTTGTGACTTTCACCATTGAGTGCTAAATTATTGAACTTTAAGTTTTTTGGTACTATTTTGTAGAATTGCCTTTTTTAGTAAATTTGATTTAATATATTCTCAGCTTATTAATTTGTGTACGTGGCTATTCTGGAAAGGTAAAAAAGTCATATACTTAGCTACGCTATACAGTGATTGGAGGATTGTGTCACATCATAGTCATCTAATTAATTTTGCTCCGATTTGTGTATATTCAGCTCATTGACTCTTTTGTTAATTCGATTGTAGGTTTTAGGTTTTTGTTAATTCGATTGCTTTGTCTAGTATAGAAAGAGTACTACATTTGATGAAGATTGGATCGTCGCTAATTGCTCGAACGCCATCAGTTTCTGTTGATTGTTAGCGTTTCCATCCTAGTGGGGAAGACTATCCACGTCAATTGGTATACAAGAGTTTCTTAGATATAGTTCACGTCACGATCATTCTATCTTCACCATAGTCTATACAATTTTATAAAAGTGTTATTCTTATTTATGTGAACATTTGTAATTTGTCAAGTTGAATTTTATGTATTAATTAACCATTATATAGTACACAATTATTATTTCTTCTCCGATAACATGATTTTGTAATGAGTGAATTGAATATATATGAATGGTTGACCATGAAATCATACTATTATTTGCGAAGTGATTCGGGTTGTGGTTCAATGCACAGATTTTGGTGTCGTTTTGATTAGTGAATTTGCTCTTCTCTGATTGGTCGGTTTTATCTGATTAATTCGAATTTAAGAAAAAAAAATGATCGATACGACTAAAAAGCGGAAATATTACATAATTTGTTTCTTTGTAATCCGAAATGGAAGTTTTTCTTATCGCAAATAATTAAATCTTTGATTAATGAAAAGATAATGTCGTATTTGTGTTTATCGGGTTATATAAAAAAAGAAAAACGCGTTTATATACGATTAAAAAGAGGAAATATGACATATTTGTTTCGTTGTAATCCGAAACATAAGTTTTCCTCATCTCAAATAATTAAATCTTTGATTAGTGGAAAGATAATGTCGTATATGTGTTTATCGGGTTATATAAAAAAAGGAAAAACGCGTTATAGTAATCATAAATAAAAATTCGCTTACGATGATGATTATCTTTACAAAAAAAAGGCATAAACGCTAGATTGTTTTTCCTTATAAATACTTTGCGTCTCTTTTCATAATCGTCATGTTTTTTTTTTTTTTTGTTCTTTTATGTTTCTGTGCTAGGTTTAGTCGTTTTTTTCTTTTTCGATAGTTTCGTCTAGCATGCGTTTTAATGGTGCTGATTTGTAGTTCTGATTTTATCATTATGTTTTCTCAAGTCACAACGATCATGGTTTCGAGGCAAGTCGATATAATCGATCCGGTGCTTAACTTTCAAAGGTTGATGTCTTTCTTGTTCTTTTCACTCCTTTTTAGATTTATTTAGTTTTTATTTGTTTCTCTTTCTATTCAACAAATACACGTTGGTTTAACATGTTAAATTCTCTATCTAATTTTTTTTCTACTTTGTTTGATCTCTAAGAATTATTAGGATGTATTTGGAACGGTATTTCGCTTGCATATTTATATTATGTTTGTTTATTTTTTTATCATCACTTTCAAAGAGAATTATCATGCAAATTTGTCTCGGGTTTTGAATCAAAAGCGTGGGAGCTACGAAGACGTTCTTTGCAAATTAGAGGTTGATTTATGAGTCATGTGTTTGATTTTCGGTGTTTTTACTTTAAAGTTTCATTGTTCTATAGATTCTCCTTCGGTTTGCAGATTCAAAGGCTGTATTCAAAATCAAGTATGTTTACCGTTCAAAGGTGAATTCTTTAGTGTCGTGTGTATATTATTAATAAATTTTGGTGACTGCTTTTTTGAAGTTTTTGGTGAATTCTTTGGTTTTTAATATGTATCAGCAGTGTTTGCCGAAACCTAGCCGCGGGGGCGGAAACATCGCCGACCGTAGGAGTGACTCCACGACGTAGTACAGAGCCTCATCGAGTAGCTCCTGCTTGGTGAAAACGCCGGAGGAATTAGCTGGGAGCCGTCCAGTATGGAGGAGATTAAGGATGACGGAGAAACTCTCCTCGTCACGATCGATGAACACAGGAATCGATCCATGGGAAGCAAGGAGAGAGTCTGGGCAGGTTGATTGAATGGTCGATGCTTTGGTTTCGAAGATCTCGCCGCCGACATTGAGCTTCACGCGCTCGCCGCCATCGGTTTGAGCTGAGCTATTTTGTTAATTGGGCTGAGATGAGAAACGTAATTGTGACTGATGGCGTGTCAATATGTGGGCCTGGGCCAGTCTTTATTGGATATTTATCAGCCCAAACGCAAAAACCGAACAGTTGTGCAACTGGGATCAATTTTATGATTCTATTTTTTTTTTTTATGTGGAGGTTGATTAATTAGAGTTGGTCGTAGTTTCTTGATTCAGTGTGGTTTAATTGGAAAAAAAATTGAGGTTTTGATTTTTAATTACAGTTTATAAGCTATTCTACTATGGAATTAACTTACAAAGCGAAACAAAGTATTATGATACAGAGACTTTTTTTTTTTTTTTGCTAATGAAATTTAAAAACAAATGATGCAGAGACTTTCTAACAGATCACACAATGATCTAAAACAATTTTATCCATGACACTTCCTTGCTCAATTTCAAATTTGCTCCTATTCCACAAAGATATCTCAAGAAGCAACATGGACATGGTGTACTATATCGAGAAGATCGAATAAGAAGAAAAAGACTAACGAAGAAGAATGTGAAGGAAACCCAAGAGAAAACTCCAGAATAAAGAAGAAGAAAGAACCAAAGAAGCATAAGAACGAAAAGGTAACACCATTACTGTCGAGTGCAAAGCTCAAAAATAGCTTCATGGTGGACTATATCGATGTATCTGTACGTTGACATGGTGTACTATATCGTTGTACGTAATAATTTACGTTTTTGGTTTGGATTCTTAAGACAAGTTCCCATATAAAATGTCTTAAAAGATTGATTTGGATTTCAAATTGGGAGTCCGTTGTTTGATGGAGTAGAAGGTGTTATTCAATGTCCAATTCTTTGTGGTGAAATTTTCACTTACCAATTTATCGTCGTTAATTATCATATCGACCACATAATGAGAAGTAACAATGTCGCGTTTTAGAGTAAATCATTCAAATAAAAACCACAAAAATGTCAAGATCATAATGATGAAAGAGTTAAAATTTGAAGTGAAAAAAAAAAATCAGACTAACAATTTTAGAAAAAAGTAAAGATTAGAATTAGTGACGGCAAAAATTTATATTAATTATTTAAATAACATTATTTAAAAAAACTTAAAATACAAAATAGGATAGTAACAAAAAAGAACATGTTAGCCCAATCTCACGGTCTGAATTATTATACTACCTTTAATGAAATTGATTATCTAAAAATCCATGCAATTATCAATTATAATTCCTATTCAAAATATAACTAATATTGTAAAGATAGTATAAAAACAAATAAAGAAAAATAAATCAAATAATATATTTGTTTCGTGATCTCGCTAATATTTGTTAAGATTTTGTATGCCGGCTAAACCTAACAAACCCTACAACCAATCCCTATATAAATAGAGGATAGCTTGAAGTTATTATTTCATCACCAAAAATATATCTTATAAGGAGATTCTATAAATGATAATCGACCTGAGAGTAGAAAGATTCAAACTTTAACCACAGAGAACTGTCATCTTAAAAAGTATCTTGGGGCGAAAGAATAGCTCACAGTAAGCCAACAAAATCGTAAATCTCCAATTGAATCAGAATTCGAGAAGTTAATGACTAGATTGGATTTGATAGAGAAAAAAGCTGTCATAAAATATGAATTTAATGTTCTCGATAAGGATCTTAAGGTAAAAACAGAGGAACCAAAGTATAGATAATGTATAAACAACTAAAGGATGTGAACAAGATGTGAGTTGGAAAAATACAAAAATACCTTAATAAAAATCGGATAATTCTAACTATTAAAATGTTAATTTTTCTTATTCGTAAAAAATAACACTTTAAAAAATCGAATGATAAAATCAAAGTTTATCGAATTACAAAAAGGAAAATAAACAATTGATTTATCATAACAAAAACTGGAATCTTTGGTTTATCAAATGTTACAGATTTATCATAACAAAAAAAATAGTGAATCTAAAAATCATCGTATATATTATTTGGATTTATCACAAAATAAAATAAAAAAGAAAAATAAAATATACCTAAAACACTAACCTTTAAAAAACTGTATATATGGGCCACTTATTTTTTTTCCGTCATTTAGGTTTTAGTTTAGTTTGTTCTAATTTTTTTTGGAACATGAGATCTTGATTTTTTATTGTTATTTGTTTGTTTTCGTTGTATTTGGTATGGAGCTGATCTTCTGTTTTTTTTTTCCTAGGGTACGTGGAGAATAATCAAACGGAGGAAATAATTAGCGATCACGTGTGTTTTCTGGTATAGATAATTTGATGTTGTTTTGGGAAAATTTCTGGGTTTGAAGAAGAAGGATTGACGAGAAGCAAAATCTGCACTCAACACTTTCTAAGTTACGTACATATATGTGGTTATGTTCATGTTGTTTCTTCTTCTGCAAGTTAAAATCCAGTTTCATAGCATTAGGGAATTTAGGTTAAAAGGTTTCAATACGTGTGTATGGAAGCACATATATGGGATTATTGTTACTTGCAGGTGGTGGGTATGGCGGTTCATGAGACGGAGAAGCTCAGTTACTACAGCCCTCTCGATTTCCCTATTGTACGCATCTCTTTTTGGTGTTTTTCGTTGCTTATAATTGTTTTAGAAATTGCGTAAAGTTTGTCAAACAATTTGTAGAAAGCTTAAAGAGTTTAGCGCTAGCAACATTAGTGATACCTTCAAGATTATTCCCCAAATGGTTTCCGTTTTGCTGTTCGGTGGTCATGTTCCCATTCTCCACGTACAATTTCTCGGTCCGATTCATTCGATTCAATCAATTGTTTGTTGTTTTCCAGTTAACTGATTGGTTTTGAGAATCTCACATTGGTATCATGAATCTATTGTTTGTTCTAGATTTGAATGCAACGATGTCTTAATTCCAATCGATAAAACGATTTAACCATAGCTAAACCCTAATTGGAAAACTAATCAAGCTAATATGGTCTTTTTCTAGGTACATATTGGAATAATGGCGGTTCAATTTCCCAAGCCTAGATCAGACTCATTCGAGGAGAGACAACATGCAACTGCCAAGTTACAGAGGAAACAACATCAATGGTGATGTCTTTGATGCCAAGTCAATGATCTCTAATCCACAAAGGATGATTAGTGCCTATTGTTAATTTGTAGCCATTCTAAATCTGCTCAGAGCCTTCACCGCCGGCGGCTATGTCGCTATTCAAAGAGTTACTTAGTGAGCAGCTTAAACGAGACATGTAACACTAGGTCCAGCATCCCAATTTTTTAGTAGGTAGTTGTAATATTAACTCATTTGCTCTTTCTGGTCATGTTTGCCTGATTAGTTTCTTATAGCTAAACCTTAATGTGAATGAAATTGATTCTAAAAAACCAAAAGTCGATCAACAAAAAAAATTGGAAGAATACAAAGATGACGAATATTACGAAGATGAAGTTAATTACCTACAGTTGTTTGAATTTCTTAAGGTAGTTTTACTTGATATATGGTGTGAATTGTTACATACTATATTTTAGGTAGTTTAATGCACATAAATGAGTTAAAAGCCTAACTTTCAGGTGTACTTACTCCTATCCAAAAAGAAATAATATTTGATACATTAAGAAGAGAGACTCTCACTTTTTTAATGAGAAAGGGATCACCTTCGAACAATGTACTTCGACGATTTCTCTGTCTTATTTCAAAGCAATATCAGAGCTCTTTCAGTCACATGTGGTTGTATCTGCTGGACCGTCATAGTCACATAAGCCATATTCGTAGATCTTACATTCTCTGTTTTTATTCAACTCAAATTTGTTTCGTAAAGTTTCGATTTATAATTTATAAAAATTATAATTTTGTGAATATATTTTCTTTAATGGGTTACACGGAAGATCAATGACATGTTAAAACCAATATATATGAAGACAAGCAATTATTTCTTGGTGAATTTAATATGTCTTACATCTCCTCTTACTCTGTCTCACATCATCGTCTCTCTCTTTCTCCTTTTGCTTTGTCTTCGGTAATTATTAACTTACATGGTGTTTACTACAATGTTGTATACGTTGAACTTTGTAAATGAAATAAGAAAATGATAGAAAAAAATAGTTCATGATCTCTAAGTTTTTTTTTTGTGTAACTAATGATCTCTAAATTTTGAAGAATAGATCATCCAAACATGCCGAAGATATCATCAAAACATGTGAGATACAAAGAAATTGTTGAAATTGCATGTTTTTTGTTATTGTTGTTTTCATTGTCTGCAGATATGTTATGATGCTTCTTTATGCGCTTGGCTCTTTGTAACCTTCTTGGTTTTTTAGTTGGAGGTAACTACATTCTAAAAATGGGGTCATATACATCATAAAAACTAAAACCTATAAAAGCATAGACAAAAGCAGAGACATCATAATTTATTGATCAAATTTTAAAGCAGTATTCGATTACACACTCATCTACGTGCTGAAAACATATAGAAATTTTCTATCAAAAGTATGAGTTCGGCGAAGAAAAGTGACAAAGGAACAAATATTCTTCAAGATATTATGCTACATCTCCATAATCCCATAACAATTGAACTCTCAGAACAATTGATTCCGGTTCTTGAAANTTTTTTAGCTGGAGGTAACTACATTCTAAAAATGGGGTCAGATACATCATAAAAACTAAAACCTATAAAAGCAGAGACATCCTAATTTATTGATCAAATTTTAAAGCAGTATTCGATTACACACTCATCTACGTGCTGAAAACAGATAGAGATTTTCTATCAAAAGTATGAGTTCGGCGAAGAAAAGTGACAAAGGAACAAATATTCTTCAAGATATTATGCTACATCTCCGTAATCCCATAACAATTGAACTCTCAGAACCATTGATTCCGGTTCTTGAAACATTTCTACGGTGAGAGAGTTCATATTTAAGGTAGTATCTATTTTATCTGTTCACCTACAGTTGGGTTCATTTTGTTAATTTTAAAATACTTATTATTACTGTTTTGTTTTAATATTCCGATGCAAGGATTG
Organism: Eutrema heterophyllum; assembly: GCA_002933915.1. Lineage (NCBI taxonomy): Eukaryota > Viridiplantae > Streptophyta > Magnoliopsida > Brassicales > Brassicaceae > Eutrema > Eutrema heterophyllum. The sequence continues at coordinate 6,250 of PKMM01022903.1, read as the reverse complement.
TACGAAGAGCCGAATGACTTGAAACAGAGGTGCTCAGATGTTAAAACTCTATTGGAGTCTGGAGTTGGTGGCTTCACTTGCTCAAATATGAACTTTGAGGAAAACGTTCTGTTGGACGGTGGAGTATTGTTATGTTAGAAAGAAGTGATGTGGAAGAGGAACAAAGCCATCATCTCTTAGACTTAATTTTAATTTATTTTCTTCTTTAAGTTATGTAACTACCATGTTTCCCATTCTTTTGTTTTATAGGGATTAAGATGCACTTTGTGTATTCTATACTCATGTTTTCACAAAAATACTCATGTTTTATCGTAAATGTTACGGCGGACGAAATCACAAAATTAACCAAGGGTTCAATAGAAATCGCATATGAATCTCTAACATTTTGGATGCAGCGGTTGAAATTGAAGATAAAAAAATAGGATACTGTTTCATTTTTCTTTTCCTTCGAGATTTTGAACTTATGAATATCAGAAAGTTTCATTTTGCTTTAATAATATTTTTAATTTACAAAATAAAAATAAAATACATTAAATTGGTACCATATTAAATATATTACTTATATGATTTCAAAATTATATATAATAGTCATGAAAATCATACATAATAATTTTAGATTAACTCTAAACAAATCTAAATTAACTCATCCTACTATTTCAAGGGTTAGTTGGTTAGCCAGTTTAAAGTTATTTTATTTTTTTGCTACATTTTGGTGAAAAAGAAGTCAAAGACGGTGAAAAAGAACAAGGAAAATACGAGGAAGAAAAAAAATCGAAAGATAAAGAAGAGGAAGCATATGAAGACGAAGAAGAAGAGGAAGAGGAAGAGGAAGAGGAAGAAGATGAAGTAGAGATAAGTAAGAATAAGAAAAAGAATAAAAATCAGAAAAAGAAAATGAAGAAAAACAGAAAGAAAAAACAAAAGAAGAAGTCGAAGAAGACGCATAGCATAAAGAAGAAGAAGTAGAAGTCAAAGACGATGAAGAGGAAGATGGAAACAAATGAAAGATAAAGAAGAGGAGGAAGAAGAAGACGAAGCTGATGAAGAAGAATTCATGAAATACGAGGACAAAGACGTTGAAGATGATGAAGGAGACCGGAAGATGAAGATGACAAAGTATGAGAATGTGGAGATGAGGAAGGAGGCTAAGAAAAACAAGAATAATAAGAAGATGAAGAAGACAAATACAATAAATTAGAAAGAAGATGGGTAGCACAAAATAACGAAATAGGATAAGGATAAGAAGATGAAGAAGAAGAAGAACCGGAAATGAAGAAAAAGAAATAAAAGAAGAAGAAATCCGGAAGGTGATGTAGACAAAGTAGAAGAAGGTGAAGATGAGAAATACGAATTTAAATAAGACAAAGAATATGAAGAAGAATATGAGGAGTAAAAATTAGAAAAAGAAGAAGTCGGGGAACACGATGATGGTGAAAAAAAATTCAAAGACGATGAAAAAGAAGAAGGAAAATAAGAGGAAGAAGAAAAACCGAAAGATAAAGAAGAGGAAGCAGATGAACACGAAATAGAAGAAAAAGAAGACGTAGGCTAGAAAGTAAGAATAAGAGATATAATAAAAAAGAAGACGTAGGCTAGAAAGTAAAAATAAGAGATATAATAAAAATCAGATAAAGAATATGAAGAAAAACCGAAAGAAAAAGAAGAAGAAGAAGTCGAAGAAGACAAACAAGATAAAGAAGAAAAAGTAGAAGTCCGAGATGATGAAGAGGAGGAAGAAGAAGACGAAGCTGATGAAGAAGAATTCATGAAATACGAGGACAAAGACGTTGAAGATGAGGAAGAGACTAGAAGATGAAGATGCCAAAGTATGAGAATGTGAAGATGAGCAAGGAGGCTAAGAAAAACAAGAAGAATAAGAAGACAAGAAGACATATACGATGAATTAGGAAGAAGATGGATAGCACAAAATAACGAAGAAGGTTAAAGATAAGGGAGTGGAAGAAGGAGAAGAAGAAAACCACATGATGAAGAAAAAGAAGTTTAAGATCACAAAATTCGGAAGATGATGTAAACAAAGTAGAAGAATGTGAAGATGAGAAATAAGAACTTAAATTAGACAAAGAATAAGAAGAAGAAGAGGAGGAGTAAAAATTGGAAAAAGAAGAAGAAGAAGAAGTACTTGAATATGAGGATGGTGAAAAAGAAGTCATAGACGATGAAAAAGAAGAAGGAAAATACAAGGAAAAAGAAAAAACGAAAGATAAAGAATAGAAAGCATATGAAGAGGAAGAACACGTAGACATGATAACTAAGAATAAGAGAAAGAAGAAAAACCAGAAGAAGAAGATGAAGAAAAACCGAAAGAAAAAGAAGAAGAAGAAGTCGAAGAAGACAAAGAAGATAAAGAAGAAGAAGTAGAAGTCAAAGAAAATGAAGAGGAAGATGAAAAAATGAAAGATAAAGAAGATGAGGAAGAAGAAGAAGATGAAGATTATGAAGAAGAATTCAAAAAATACAAGGACAAAAACGTTGAATATGAGAAAGGAGACCGGAATTTGAAGATGACAAATTATGAGAATGTGAAGATGAGTAAGTCAAAGACGATGAAAAAAAATTCAAAGACGATGAAAAAGAAGTATGAAAATAAGAGAAAGAAGAAAAACCGAAAGATAAAGAAGAGGAAGCAGATGAAGTAGAAGTACGTAGACTAGAAAGTAAGAATAAGAGAAAGAATAAAAATCAGAAAAACAAGATGAAGAAAAACCGAAAGAAAAAGAAGAAGAAGATTCGAAGAAGACAAAGAGGATAAAGAAGAAGCAGTAGAATTCGAAGACGATGAAGAGGAAGATGAAAAAAATAAAAGATAAAGAAGATGAGGAAGAAGACGAAGGCGAAGCTAATGAAGAATAATTCAAAAAATACAAGGACAAATACGTTGAATATGAGAAAGGAGACCGGAAGTTGAAGATGAAAAATTATGAGAATGTGAAGATGACGAAGGAGGCTAAGAAAAAACATAAGAATAAGAGAACAAATACGATGAATTATAAAGAAGATGGATATCATGAATTAACACAGAAGGATAAGGATAAGAAGATGAAAAAGTTGAAGAAGAAGAAGAAAACCCGAAGATAAAGAAAAAGAACTAGAAGAAAAACAAATTCGGAAGATGATGTAGACAAAGTAGAAGAAGGTGAATATGAGGAATAAAATATTAAATAAGATAAAGAATATGAAGAAGAAGAGGAGGAGTAAAAAATTGGAAAAAAAAAGAACAAGAAAAAGAAGTCGGGGAATACAATGATGGTGAAAAAAAAAGTCAAAGACAATGAAAAAGAAGTATGAAAAAAGAGGAAGAAGAAAAACTGAAATATAAAGAAGAGGAAGCAGATGAAGACGAAGTAGAAGTAGAAGTAGAAGAAGACGTAGACTAGAAATTAAGAATAAGAGAAAGAATAAAAATCAGAAAAGAAGATGAAGAAAAACTGAAAGAAAAATAAGAAAAAGATTCGAAGAAGACAAAGAGGATAAAGAAGAAGAAGTAGAAGTCGGAGACGAAGAAGAAGAAGATGAAAAAAATGAAATATAAAGAAGAGGAGGAAGAAGAAGACGAAGTTGGTAAAGAAGAATTTGGAAAATACGAGGATAAAGACGTTGAAGATGAGGAAGGAGACCAGAAGATGAAGATGGCAAAATATGATAATGTGAAGATAAGAAAAGAGGCTAAGAAAAACAAGAAGACAAATACGATGAATTAGGTAGAAAATGGATATCACGAAATAACGAAGAAGCATAAGGATAAGAAGATGATGGAGTGGAAGAAGGAGAAGAAGAAAACCAGAAGATTAAGAAAAAGAAGTTTAAGATGAAGAAATTCAGAAGTTGATGTAAACAACAAAGTAGAAGAAGTTGAAGATGAGAAATAAGAATTTAAATTAGACAAAGAATATGAAGAAGAGGAGGAGGAGTAAAATTGGAAAAAAAAAAAAAAAAAGAAGAAGTAGGGGAATACGATGATGGTGGAAAAAAATCAAAGACAGTGAAAACGAAGAAGGAAAATACGAGGAAGAAGAACAACCGAAAGATAAAGAATATGAAGAAAATGAAGACGAAGTAGAAGAGGAAGAACACGTAGACATGATAAGTAAGAATAAGAGAAAGAAGAAAAATCAGAAGAAGAAGATGAAGAAAAAATGAAAGAAAAAGAAGAAGAAGAAGTCGCAGAAGACAAAGCGGATAAAGAAGAAGAAGTAGAAGTCGACGACAATGAAGAGGAAGATAAAAAAAATAAAGAAGATGAGGAAGAAGAAGAAGACGTGGCTGATGAAGAAGAATTCCAAAAATACAAGGATAAAAAAGTTGAATATGAGAAAAAAGACTGGAAGTTGAAGATGACAAATTATGAGAATGTGAAGATGAGGAAGTAGGCTAAGAAAAGACAGAAGAATAAGAAGACAAATATGATGAATTAGAAAGAACATGGATAACATGAAATAACAAAGAATGATAAGGATAAGAAGATGAAGAAGTTGAAGAAGAAGAAGAAAACCGAAAGATGAAGAAAAAGAAGTAGATGGAGAAGAAAATCGGAAGATGATGTAGATGAAGTAGAAGAAGGTGAAGATGAGGAATACAAATGAAGAAGAAGAGGAGGAGTAAAGACTGTAAAAAAAAAAAAAAAGATGAAGAAGTTGGTGAATTGGAGAATGGTGAAATAGAAGTAAAAAAGACGATGAAAAAGAAGAAGAAAAATATGAGGAAGAAGAACAACTGAAAGATAAAGAAGAGGAAACATATATAAAGACAAAATAGAAGAGGAAGAAGACGTAGACGAGGTAAGTAAGAATAAGAGAAAGAAGAAAAATCACAAAAAGAAGATGAAGAAAGACTAGAAAAAAAAAAGTCAAAGAGGATAAATAAGAAGAAGTTGAAGTCAAAGACGATGAAGAGGAATATGAGAAAAATGAAAGATAAAGAAGAGGAGGAAGAAGAAGATGAAGTTGATGAAGAAGAATTCGAAAATTACAAGGACAAAGAAGTTGAAGATGAGGAAGGAGAACAGAAGAAGAAGATAACAAAGTATGAGAATGTGAAGATGAAGAAGGAGGCTAAGAAAAACCAGAAGAATAATACGATGAATTAGAAAGAAAACGGATAGAACGAAATAACGAAGAAGGATAAGGATAAGAACATGAGGAAGTTGAAGGAGAAGAAGAAAACCCAAAAAATGAAGAAAAAGAAGTAGATGGAGAAGAAAATCGGAAGATGATGTAGACGAAGTAGAAGAAGGTGAAGATGAGGAATAAAAATTCAAATAAGACAAAGAATATGAAGAAGAACAAGAGGAGTAAAAATTGGAGAAAAAAAAAAGAAGAAGAAGAAGTTGGGGAATATGAGGATAGTGACGATGAAAAAGAAGAAGGAAAATACGAGTGGTAAATGTGGATTAGTGTTTACTATATTTGGGGATTGCGATATTTATTTTTTCTTAATTTATTATATCGTATCGATGGTTGCAAATTTTGATATCATCTAAAATTGCGAGTGGGTTAAAAGAATCGTGTTATATTTATTGGAAATATATGGGTATACAATCAAGAATAATATATTTAATCATTCAGTTTTATCATTTTTGTAATTCCATATTCATATAAAAGAAATATACAATTGGTTATAATGATAATTTTGGATTGAAAACTTAGATAGTTTTCGTAAGAAAAAATTAGAAAACTCGAATGCATCGCAAATGGTGAATTTGCAACTGAGATAAAAGAAAAATGCATAGGATTCGATGGTTCGTTTGATGTATGCGTCTTAACCGACTGGTGGGTTAGAAAGAACGGTGGTATGTGAGTTAACTTTACATATTTTCTATAGTATATTAGTTTATTGTTCCACTATTATGTGAATATAACTATAAACATTTTTAGAGGAGATTACTATACAAGATCATGAAGGATGAGATATTTCCCGTTTTATGAATGCTCCACCAATGGATGAAGTTTCAAATTTTCGGGCCAAGTAAGCAAGTTATTTAAGTTTATGAGCTAAATTTTGGTTTGAAATAATTTCTAACAAGACTAATGTATATATTTTACATTTTGATGTTAATTTTAGGATCTGAGAAAAGATAAAGAACGAGGACACACGTGCAATGACTTCTCAAGTTAGAGATGCATAATAGTGATGTTGTCTTATTTTTATTTATGTTATGAGTGATGTTTATGTTATTGCTTTGGAATATTTTTATTTTGATTGTGTTCGGATTTCTGGATTATTTTATCTAATT
>PKMM01022804.1:397826-430231 GCA_002933915.1 Eutrema heterophyllum | reverse complement strand
CCAATCAAATTATAACGTTAATACATATGGCATTGACGTCATATTTGTGATCGGCTGAGAATCAACGGGGTTACTTAAGCGACTTCTCAATTAATAGTAAGATTAATTGAGCGTGAAAAATATATTTAAATTCTTTTCTCGACTTTTCTTTCTTAGAGCATCTCCAAAGGGGGTTTTAGAGTGAAATTCTTAGATTAATTAGGAATAAAAATAAATAAAAAATGGTTTAAAAGTTTAGGACCGATCCTTAAATAAGGATTTTTAGAATCGGTTCTTAGATCACGTGTTTCCTTCTGATTGGCGAAAGAAAAAAAATTAAATAAAAAATTGTCATAATTTTTATTCGGCGACGTTCTCTCTCCTCGACTTTCTCTCTGCTTCTTCGTTTGTGTCGCCGAAGGCGAAATCTTCTGCGATTTGGGTTTTTTTTTTATTTGAGCGGAGGAATGAGTCGATTCTTCATCTTCTTTCTACATTCCTATGGCAGGAGGAGATGATCAGGTGCCTCCACCATCGTCGCATTCGCTTGAGAAGCAGTTCGAGATTGAGTCCGCCACGAGGAGATTGAAGCAGTTCGAGATTGAGTCGCATTCGCTTTGCGGGAGCAGATTTGTGATGTGGTTATGGAGATTGAGTCCGCCACGAGGCTCAATCAAGCGAGCTTCCTTCTCGTTCATCAATTGCGACCTATTCCCGGTAATGACTACTCTTCTGTTTTGGCTCTTATCTATAGGAGTCACTTGTACTGGGCTTGTCTTCAGACGCGAGTTCGAATTCCAAATGATTTTAGTAGTGTTTCTTTGACGTTTTGAGTGAATGTTTCCTTAACAAAAATAGGTTGAAATTGCATCTTTTGCAAATTTTCTCGTGAGAAGAATGGTAGAAATTGCTTAATTTCCCTTAGATTCAGAAGTTGGTGTATGTCTCTGGATCTCAGTTCACTTGGGTGTATGTCTCTGGATCTCAGTTCCCTCTTTTTCTTGCTTCCAAATAATTATCACGGCCTGGTGTATTTGTTACTAACAGGACCTGAATATTCTTGCTATTTCTATCACAAACTTTAAGCAAAGTATAGAAACTAGGGATGAATTAGAGCATCCATAACTCTCCAATCTGAACCAATTACTGGACAAGACATATCTGTTTCCCTTTCCCACAATAGATACCAGCTGATCTGTGTCAATTCAAGAGCTGAATGAACAACGAGTCTTCTACTTTTCTCAATAATCAGATTCAGTCTGCCACCAGTCTTTTCTCTTTCACAGTTAATTGAAATGGTCTCTTATCAGTTTATTATCTAGTCTACATTGGTCTTGCTTGTTGTTATTGAATTTTTCCTAAGGCTTTGTGTCAGTCTGCATTTATGTGCTAAGATTTGATCTTTCATAACTATGCAAGAATTTGATCATGTTTCTCTGTTTTTTGTGAGGTTAAATGGAGAAACAACGACAAATGCTCATACAAGCTCCCACGTATTCCTTTTCAGCAATGAAGCAAGGTAATTTATCTTCCTTACTCTTTGTTATATCATTGATTGCTGAATTTCGACATATAACCTTTGTGATAAATGCTTGTTAGCTGCATGGAAGATCATGTTTGGCCTAGCATTGTTTTTTTGTTCTTGCTGGTTGATTTTGGTTCATTGCAGAGAATCTTTTCTTTCTTTTGCTGTCTCTTAAGTAGTTGAGTTTTTTTTCAGAAATGTGAACAATGGTTATCTTGCAGAAGAAACATAAATGACACATGCATTTTTCCGATATTGTTGAGACCGCTTTTCTTTGCTATCTTCCTAGTTGAATTTGGTTCATTCAGAGGACATCTCTGTTTTTGCTCTCAGTCGGATTCTTTTTTTAGTAGGGATTGATATGGTTATCAGTGGGGTGAAACTGAGATATGTTCATTTACTTCTGCTTTCTTTGGATATCTTTGAAAATTGTTGAATTTTATTAGTTGATTAATTGGTGGCTTGTAAGGAAAAACTGATTTAATTATAATTCAGAGTGGAGTGGCTAATTAAATCAGTTTTGTGATAAATGCTTGTTAGATGTTTATTAGGTAAAGACTTTAAGCTCTTTGTGATCAATGCTTGGTAGTTTAGATTAGGTTAAAGAGTTAAAGCTCTCTGTGATCAATGCTTGTTATTGATTGCTAAAAACACAACCATAACTTGTTATGACACACTTAAACCTAACCCTGCTTATATAAACCTAACCTAACACTTAAACTTTCCTTATCCTTCTAAAAACCCAGCAAACTAGGATATGGATTCTATGAATCCATATAGTAACTCTCCAGGCTTTGTAAACCTCTTAACTAGTCAACAAGAAAACCACATTCTTCACCCCAATCATTATGAGAGTTTTTCGCCTAGTATAGAACTTGGATCATCAGAAGTCCCTCTGTTTAGTAGCCAATGTACTGATGATCCAAGCGTAGGTGGTGAGGAGCGTAAAGAAAGAAGGAAATGGACACCCAAAGAAGATGTTGTGCTCATCAGTGCGTGGTTGAACACCAGCAAGGATCCAGTTGTTGGGAATGAGCAAAAAGCTGGAGCGTTTTGGAAAAGTATTCAAGCTTATTTTAACTCAAGTCCACAGCTTGTTGGTCTGCAAAATAGAGAGGCCAGTCACTGTAAGCAAATGTGGAGGAGGTTAAATGACCAAGTATGCAAGTTCGTTGGATGCTATGAGGCTGCAATGAAAGAGCAATCAAGTGGCCAGAATGAGAATGATGTTATGAAAGCGGCTCATGAAATCTTCTTCAACGATCACCTGGTCAAGTTCACCCTTGAGCATGCATGGAGGGAGCTTCGCCATGACCATAAATGGTGTTCTACTTCTTCTGCTATAGATGGTGGAAGGTCAAAAAGAAGAAAGCTGGAGGAGGGTTCTGCACAGTCTTTAAGCTCCCAACCAGTTAGCCATGGAGGATGTAGCAATGGCTCGTCCTCCTGGTGTTAAGGCATCAAAGGCTAAAGGTAAAAGGACTGGGAACAAGACAACCAGTGCTAAAGAATAAGGCAAGGAACTGTTGGAGTTACAGAGCATGTGGGAGATAAAGCAAAAGGACTTGGAAATGAAAGAGAAGCTTTCTAAAACTAAATTGCTTGACAGTCTCCTTGCAAAAACAGAACCACTTTCTGATATAGAAATGGCTCTAAAGAACAAGCTAATTAGTGACATGTTGTCATAATTAGTCTGTTTTATGTGTTTTATGCTGTGTACTATGTTGTGTAATAACTCATGAAGTTTTATGTGTTTTTTGTTGAAATATTATGTGTTTTTTGTATGAACTTTGATGTGTTCTTGCTATGAGTGGAATGAAGTGTATGCTGTTTGTATCTAATTGGGTTGTGTATACTTTCATTCTAATTGTTTCTTATGACTTTTCTGGCTGCGCAGATGAATGTCAAGCTCTGTGACAAGTTCTCCATCAAGCTCTGTGACAAGTTGATTTATCACAGATTTCTCAGGCCGTATATGACATCGAAGAAGCAACTGAAGAAGCTTTTGATCACATTTTGACACATAAGGTAGAGAAATTTCTTATGCTTTTTTTTTTGTATGTAACTAATCCCTTTCAACATTGTTGACGAGTAGTGTTCATGGCCACATGCAATCAAGTCATCAGCCTTGTTGACGAGTAGTGTTCAGTGGCACATCATCCTTCAAGAAGGTAGAATCTCATCTTCATCTTTCTATTCACGTTTTACTGCTCATTCTTTTCTGTCATGCCTAATTAACTGTTGGAAATTTCTTATAGGTGTCGTAAAGGAAGTGCTGAAATTCTCGTGAATTTTGATGATTAAATGAGGCCATTGGTTTTGTTTGGTTTTTACTTTGGTTTTGTTTTTGTTTCCCGTGTTATGATGTTGATCATTGGAGGGTCCATTTTGGTTTTGTTTTCTAGTATTGTAAACCACAAAATTTTGAGTGTATTGTAAACAACAAACATTTCTTGAGAGTATGTAGATGATATGCTCAAATATAATACCCTAAAAGTACTAAAGCAGTAGTTGCAGTAAATTAGGGGTCGAACCACAAAGACTCAAGATATCACTCAATAGATTACAAGATTTGAATTAAGCTAAGTCAATCAATTAAACAGAAAACAACTAAGAAATTAAGTGGGTTGTAAATTCAATGGAGGAAAGATAGGTTCATGGTATTTCTCAGAAAATCAGAGAATGCAGACAAAACAATAAATCAGGATTCAGATTTAACACGGTTCTTGAACTCAAAACATTAAGCTATAATTAACCAACTTTCGTTGCGAGAATTATCTAAGTCTAAATCCTAGAATTCCAAATTTATTTGCAAATCCTAAAGATTAAACCAGCTTTAAGTCTAAGTTTGATTTGTTCACAAAATAACTAAACCAAATTTCTTTGCAGATAGTTATTTTGCTCACCCTAGGTTCTGTCAGGTTATCAATTGCACTGTCGTGCCTAATCGATTAACCTAAGATCTAAGTTCCAGGTGATCAGTCTAGAATTAGCACTAAGAACAACCTATGGTGAGAACTTAATTGATTATGAATCCTAATAAATCGATATATCTAACATACAGAGAAAACCTTATGAGAACCCTAAACCTAAAAGAAAACTACTCAGACATGGAGATTAAAGAAAGCAACATGACTGAATAATATTTCAATAGATAAAATAAGAATAGAGTAAAACAAGGGTTCGAAATCTTCTCTCTGACGAACAAAGTTCAGACTTGTCTCCCTCAATAGCTCTCTCAACAAAAACCAAAATATAATAAAAGCGTAGCTAACAAAAGTGGCTGAAAAACCTAATTATAATCGTAAAACACGTTTTGGGCATTCTTGTAAATATTAAAGACTTCTGGGCCAAGTTGCAATTCCTTCAAAAAGGAAAAAGTCGCGATCTTCTCTTTCTGCGAAGGGTATCGATCGACACCATAAGTGGCATCGATCGATACCAAGCTTCTGTGTCGACACTTCAGACTGCATAATCCTTGTTTGGCTCCAAAATGCTCCAATATCTCCAATTAAGCTCCAAACGTACATAGACCTGTAAAGACTCGAAAAGACTTCAAAATACTAGAAATACTCGATAAATAAGACTTATATCATGGTCAAAAACGGGTAAAAACCATGATATATCAGTAGACCACAAATTTTTTGTTTCTCCATCTATATATGTGTTGAAACCAACGATCGAACTCCATATCTTCTTTTGTTTCTCCATCAAACAAAGACAAATTCACAAAATATGGCATCTTCTTCAAGTAATGGTTTCGACGGATCACTTGATGAAAGTTTTGATGAAGTCTTCGATCAAAAATTCAACAATATGTTACGCCGTTCTTGATCGTCATGCAGCAACAAAGCCAAAGAAGAAACGAGCCTATATTGAAAGAGAACGCGAGCCTATATTGGATATGACGTATTCTACAGATATGCCTACAAATCTCGGCAATATGATCGGCATTTGAAATCAAGTTCGTGATAGAAAAATACATCAACAATTAAAAGCTGATTTGGTTGAGCATATATGGCACAAATTTGGCACCCCTCAAGATTACAACTAAACGTTTTATGATGTCAATATCTATATTTTGTATGTTTTAAATTTCATGAAATGCAATATAATTTTTGTTTTATAANAGCAAAAAATTAAGGATTCCTAAAGAGGTTTTAAAATTTCAATTAATCAAAATTTATAAATAAAAAATTGATAAGAACCCATAAGAGGGGTTTAGATGGTCTTACTTTTTAGAAGTATAATTTTAGAGATTCGTATATTCCCGGTTTAGTTGATTTTTTTTTTTGAATCTAAAAAGTAACAAGTCAATGGATTTTGTTTTAAAGTAAAATAAATCTTGTATAGTGTAAATGTTATTCTTAGTTTACAAATATTGATTTTGATGCACTTTTCAACTCCGTTTGCTCATCTTGTAGTAGATTTCTGGATTAAATCTGGATGAGACGTAAGATTTCATCATTTCAATGAATATGAACTCGTAATTAGCGTGTGTTCTTGCGGTTCTTTCGATTCTCTCTATATCATTTTTCTTTGTGTTTGTGAATTCAAACTTAAGATCGTGTGGTTGTGCTTGTGGCTTGTGAGATTCTTGTTTCTGCGATAAAATTAGCTAAATCTGTGTGAGTTCGTTGATGCAATCGGTTCAACAATGAGAGAGGAACATACATAAGACATAAGTAATAGAAAACGAGACTATGGAGACATTATGGAATAGGTCTGGCCTGTCTCGGCATTCAGGTCTTCGGATCGGTTCTTTCGGATAATTCGGGTAGGAAGGTTTAGGACCCATATAGAAAAAACAAAATTGGTTTGGTTTGGATAGGTTTCGGGTCCGGGGTAGTTCTGATAATATAAGTGACATAAAATGAACATCTTAATAACACACACAGAAAAAAAACGTTGAGTCGGGCGCGTGATTGTCACGCGCGGCGACTTCTCTCCCAAAAACCTCTCTCGGTCAGATCTAGATCCACTTTCGTTCTGGTGGTTCTTCCGACAAATCCGGCGTCGTGAGTGAACCACCAGTCTTTTGAGAACCGTCGGTGCTTCATCCGCGGCTAGGGAGCTTCTCCGGTGAACGATGGGAGTTGTGCGACTCTGCGGCGGCTTGGCGGCGGCGAAGCTTAGCGCTTCTGTGGGTGTGATGGGAGCTTTTCTTTGTTCCGGATCTTCGAGGGAGCTCTTCCTGGTGTTCTCGCGGCGGCAGCTTTGTTTTGATCTTTGGAGGTTCGATGTGGTGGTTCTGAAGCTGTGGGTTTGTGCGGTGGCGTGTGGGTCGGAGGCTGGTGTTTCTCCGGATGTCGCAGTCTGTGGTAGCGGATCTACTCGGGGACGGTGGTTTCTGCGAAGCGGCGGAGTTCTCCCGGACGTTGCCATGCTTCTAGCCCTTCCCCCTCGTCTTATGTGCTTCTCGTGGTTTAGGTAAGCCGCTAGGTCCTCTTTTTGGTCGGAGTTGTGTCGAGTAGAAGGTGGTGGTCCTGTGACGCCTTCAGATCTAGCGGTGGTCATGTGCCGTCTAGATCTGTGGTCGGTGGCTGCTTGCTGGTTGTCTCTTGGTTGGTGGAGCTTGAAGGGCGAGAGGCATGTCACGACTGTGGTGGTTTGACTGGTGGTGGAGTTCTCGGGCGGCGGAGTTGACTGGTGGTAGTGGTGGAGGTGGCTGGTGGCGGCTTGTTCGTGCGGAGGTTCCTGTTATGTGCGTTGCCGGAGGTCTTCTGTTCCGGCGGAGCTTGAGTAGTGGCGGCGGCTTCCCCGACTTAGTCTCGTTCTTCTTTTGTAATCTGGTTAGGTTTCCTGAACCGGGCCCATTAGGTTTTGTGGTTCGGTTCGGTATCCGGTTTAATATTATGTAAAAAAAAAAAACCATAAAAATTTCAATATATGCAAAAATTTGGTCAAAAAATAAAAATAAAAATAACACGCACTAAAAACTACATTTGCTTCACAAGAAACCTCCCGTTGACACAAGAAACACGCACTAAAAACTACATTTGGTTCAAAACTAAAATATCGCAAACTCTATAATTTAGTCTTCTTCTCCTATAACTATTGCAAATTTCCTTGGTCAATTTCACACCACAAATTCCATTCAAAGATCGATTATTCTTTCAAACGAATATTACTACTTTCATAATAGATTCTAATGGTTTTGTTATATGTTGCAGGCTGTTTCAACTCTCTATCCATCCAAATATGAATAGTGGTTCAATTTGAATTGAAGGTACTACTAATTTCAAAACTTAAAAACTCATACTCCAATCGTTGTTCATGAATGTTGTTTTTTGTTATAATTATGTTTGAAATATCATTATATGTCATTTTCAGTTGCAGGTGGAGACCAACAACGAATGAAGCTGGTGCTGCACCGCCTGGACAAATGAAAAGAGTAAAGCAGTTTATTCGATTATAAAAATGATAAATTATATTACAAAGTTTCATAAAAAAAAAAAATTCTACAAAAACAATACGTATCTAAACACAAAATAAATATGTGTCTCATACTACAAAAATTAAATATACAAAAATAAATTATATCTAAACACAAAAATAAACACATATTATATTACAAAATTTCATAAACAAAAAAAAATTTCGCAGGCACACAGGTTATAATCTAATTTTAAGTTTACAATTGAGGACGAGATGCAAACGCCACCTCACAGGAGATTTTCTCAAAAATTATCTAATGTTTTTCCCCCTTTTTGAAGCGTAAGTGGCCTAACCCTAGTCATAAACATGTGATCAAATAAATTACTATAGGGTTCTTAATCTTCAGAATAACTTAGCATGAGAGAGTGATTCTGATTCGTTCGAGGACAGATTTCGATTCGCTCGAGGAAACAACATACCAGAACCAGATATGAGACCATCTAGTGTGACAATAGGTTAACTTGAGATCCAGTCCAACGGTAATGAGAAAGAAGACTGCACTTGTTTCAAGAAATAAACAAAGATTTGATTCTTAGGACATCCATTTACTTTATAACATGGACGAATATTTTTTATATGTTTTGAACATGGTTAAATCACAAGGCTTGCTTCACAGTTCAAATGGGGATTATATTCAGATTTCTTAGGTTTTGGGGATCCGTGAGTGACCTTGCACAGATAATGAAGGACATATATCCGTGATAAAGATCTGGTTCTCTCATTTGGATCGAAAGCAAGACAAAATTTCAATATACTGTTAAACTTCAACACTTATACCATAATATCGAATACCTCTTAAATGGACCAAGAGGCATCGATTTGGCACCTATATATCTCTCCGTTTTATTTTATTTTATTATAAGTGGTAACTAAAGAGATTTTATGCTTATCCCTTATATATTAATTGAGAAGTACTGGTACAAAAAAACTTTGGCTTGACATGTGATTTACAATTGTGTCATGATGATGTGTCATTACCATAGAGTATCTCATGACATTTTTGAAAAAAAGTTTCATTTACTAGAATAATTACATTCATGTCATTTATATTAAACTTATGTTACACTTGATTAATATGCATAATCATATAGTCTCTCAATATATTTTTGTAAAAAGATGTCACTTACTATAATAATTGCATTAATGTCATTCACATTAAACTTATGTTTTACTTGATTAATATGCATCATAATATAAGTTTTATTATAAGATTTTATATACATTGTTAAATCAATATTATTTTATAATTTATTTCATTTCTAAAATAAAATTTTGTTTTCGATTTTTTTTATTGTAAAAATATTATTCTTACTAATTTCATATTTACCAAAACTATTTATTTATAATTGAAAAAAATATTTAACTAAAACTACACATTCACAATTTCATATCGATTATTTTCTATTTTCTTATACTTTGGGGAAAATCATTGTAATTTAACCATTTAAAAGAACTTTCATGACAACAACAAAAAAATTGATATTTTTTCTTTTTATTGTGACATATATTATTCGTACAAGTTTCATGTTTACTTGCTCAATTTAATTTTTTTTTGCAAAATATTTTAGTTATATTTCATTTCATACAAATTTTTGCATATTCAAATTCAAATTATAATATAAAATCTAGCTTTGATATTATTGTTATGATTATTGAGATATAAAACGTATAATATAGTTCACACACACGTACTAATTATTATTGAGATATAAAGCTAGATAATATAGTTTGATGCTAATGGTCTCATCAAACTATATTTTTATGCATATTTGTTTGATACTAATATAGTTTGATGCTAATGGTCTCATCAAACGCACAAGTACTAATGAATATTCACGTGACGAATTGCATATTCAAATTCAAAATGGATTAAATTGTTTTGAGATTACCATTTATTTTGCATATTCAAATTCAAACCATATTAAATTTCATGTTCAAGTCTAATTATATTAAATTGCATATTCAAATCAAATCAAATTAAATTAAGCTTTTCAAATCTAATCATAATAAATTTTATATTCAAATCAAATTGCAATAAAATTGTATATATGTAGGGAATTGCCAAATCAAAACGAGATTTTCATAGAAATCTCACTCCGCTCAGGACGCATATTATTACCTAGTCTAACTATTATTTCATTCACACACACGACGATGCGACGCAACTGTATAGTTGAAATAAAATTGCTAAAATTTATTCATAAAGAACAAATTGCTAAAGTTATTTATTTATTGACCTCGAAACTAATTAGTTTTGACCTAAATTTTATCCAGAAGGTGGATAAAATTTTCAGTATAAATACAATTGTTGTAATCAAAATAATTACCATGATTAATGCGATGTGATTAAAAAGGTTAATGATTTTTATTTTTGTATTTATATATTACTAGTGGGTTATCCATGTTTCGCGCAATATATTATATATTTATTTATCGATGTAGTTAAAAAAAATATATGGTAATAGCAAAAATTTTAATTAAATTTAGTATATTGCAAAAAAAATTTTTAGTATATCTAGTATTTGATGAATTTATATATATTCAACAAAATAAAACAATGTGCAACTAGTTTAGATATTGGTGATGCTAAATCTAAGTTAGTTTCTTAAAGCCTTGTGTAACTATTTTTTTTTTTTTTTTTGGATAACCGGAGAGGATCCCAGGCCGAAACCCAGACTAATTTCCCTGAGGCTCAGGCAAGCATCCGAGTTTTTTTTCTACCTCATTTATGAGGCACTCATGAGTGGCCAAGTGGAGAGTGGTTAGATAATTCCGCGTTTACGGAGAATTGATCATTGGCCTAAACCAATAGGATAACTCCTCCACAAGTGAAAACCATTAGTCCACTACTCCTTGGTTTATGTGTAACTAGTTTAGACTAACTTTTGAAGTTGGTCCGCAAATCCGATCAACTTGCTTAAGAACCTTTACACCTGCAAATATTTGTGGTATTGAAAGCTCGATCAACTTGGTTTATTTGTGGATGTTCCTTCTCCGATTTCCGTCTCATCTCTCAAAAAGCTCGAGCTTCATGACCAATAGATTTATTTTTTTTGTAATTATAAATGTTTTTTATAGATGTATTTTTTATAGAAGCTAATCATACAATTTGTATGGTCCCTTGACATAATGACATTTATAAAAAATTAACGCAACCTGATACCGTATTTTTAAATTTTCTGTTAGTCAAACACCCTCAAACTCATATTTGATCGTTATCTAAATTTTCCAAAATAACATGGTTCATCGAAATTTCTCTTTCGCTTTGGTTTTACTAAATATAGTAATTGCTTTATAAACAAAAAAAAACTAAATATAGTAAATTAGTGGTGGAATTTGAGTGGTTAGAATATTTAATCACAAGATTCAGAACAACAATCGGAACCACAATTGTTTTTTGAATAAAACGGCAATTTCATCTTTAGTTGTGAATGATACAAAATAAACATAATTTAATTGTTGTTTTTTGTCGTTCGTTGTTATCAACAGTAAAACAAACAATAATGTGTTGTCTCCATCGCTTTTATTTATTGTTGTTGTTATACGTCGTCTGAGGCCAACAAGAGTGAAACGAACAAAACCAATTTATTCAAACGTGTGCAATCATATGGCTTATTTACAACCACAATTTGGAAGACAAGAAAAAGAAAAGATATTGCAACCACAGTTTTATCTTGTGCATTGGCTTAGAGCCTTTAATGAGGTTATTAATTTCAGGGGGCTGAAATGTTTACAGAAAAAAAGCCTCGTATAGGATCTTTATTTTCATAAGTGATGATGTAATGTGTGCTGGTCAAAAAGAAAGCCGGTTTAAGTGTGGTTTTCATTATTGACTAATGTCTCCATAACAATGCAAAGATTTATGAACCGATAAATCAAAAGCAGCGCGAGAAAAAACAACACCAAACAAATTGGTTGATCTATGGTGACATAATGCTTGATTTTGCCCGTATTTTTAAAATCTCTATGGTTAAAATTTTGATCTATGGCGCAAGATGTAAAAAAATTGATTAGCAACATGAGAGAGAGGAGTTTTATTATGTTGAAGATAGAAGAATTTTTTTTCAAAGAAACCATATAGCATCATTTATGTCTACAATCGAAAACTAATCCAAAACCATTATCTTCAAATCATATGCCAAACAAAAAAAACAGGTCAATTTTTTCTGCTGATTTGTTTTTCTTTTTTGTTAAGTTTGTAAATAACAATGATTCTATACCTCATTGCATTTAAATACTCTATATCAATAGCCATTTCTAAACACAAAACAATGATTTTTAAATTCATATAACCATCATCACCAATCATCATATTAGTATTATTTGTAAAAATATTTCACTAGTATACATATAATCGTTTGGATAGAATTTTGGATCGTCTTAACTGTTGACTTTGTTATCTGAAGAGAACATCGTATTTTTGGAATAATCGACGAGCGTAAGGTGAAAGTTCCATCCATTAGAGAGCGAACATATGCTTCAATTCGAAATTGTTCGCTCGATCCGGTTTGATTATCCGGGTCTATGTGTTGTTTTGTCACAAAGGAACAATTAAGGCTCCTTTATCACTGTTAGGATGATATAGTGGATATTATAGTGGATGACATAACGGGGTAGTTGTGTGACTCAACACTACAAAAAACTTTCTATTTTCAACGAAAATTTACGACGAAATATGTATTCGATGTAACTTTACATCGACATTACGACGGTCTTACGACGAAATATGTATTCGATGTAAAGTCGTCGTAAATATTTGTCGTTGTATATTCGTCGTAATTTGACGACGACATTACGACGATATTAAAAATCGTCGTAATATCGATGTAAAGTTATATCGGATTTACGACGAATATGACTTTCGCATATTACGTTGCAAAGTCGATGTAATTTTACATCGATATTACAACGAACAGAATTCGATGTAAATTAACGACAAATTCACGTCGATTGTTTCCAGTTAGGTAGAACACGTTTTTAATAGGTTTACCTAATTATTTACATCGAAATATACGTCGTAAATCCGATGTAAATCCGTTGATAATTTTGGAAAATACATCATAACGTCAAACAAAAGTTTCAAAAAAAAAAAAAAAACACTAATTAATAACAAAAACAAAACACTATAAAATCTGTTTTATAAAATGTCTATATACGATCTACGAAGATGGATGTATACGCAAAAAGATTCGGAGGGAGCGTTGACGACAAAATTTAAAGAGGGGCTTGAAATATTCATGTATCAGGCCGGAAATATGCAAACAACCTTGGAAAGCGGTAAGACGTTCTGTACTTGTCGTAAATGCAAGAATACGAGATATATTTTTATTGAGACGATGTGGAAGCATTTACTAAATAGAGGGTTTATGCCGCAATATTATGTTTGGTATCAACATGGAGAGGGTTTTGAAAGGAATCAAGCTGATCGTAGTAGTAATTATCAAGGTCATGTAGATTTTGATGAATCAAATGATCAGGGTACTAGTAGTTATCATCATGGTCAACATGATCAGGGTCAAGATCATGATAGGATGCATGACATGGTTACTGATGCATTTCATGAAACAAATGCTGATAATAGTGTTGAGGAACCCAATGTAGATGCAAAACAATTTTATGATATGTTAGACGCTGCAAATCAGCCACAATGTTATTTTTATATCGATTTATTTTTACATCGTTTTACCAACGAATTTACAACCATATATTACGACGATGTTACGACGGATTCCCGATAAAAAAATTCGATAAATCGATGTAAAATCGATGTAATGTTGCGACGACTTTACAACGATATACCAACGAGGTAACTTTCGTCGTAATCTCGATGTAAAGTTACATCGCATTTACGACGATTTGTATTCGTCCTAGTTTTTACGACGACCTTACGACGATTCTCGAGTAACGACGATCATTTTACGACGATTTGGCAATCGTCGTTAATTTATCCCAAAGCATGTTTTACATCGATTTTACATCGATTATGTCCGCTGTAAAGTACATGTTTTCTTATAGTGCAGGTTCATGCACGCATGACGTGTGTGGTAATTATACTATGTAGAGGTGAGTAGAGGATCGCCCTGCTCCTTTGCTTACTAGAATGACCTTCTAGTTCTGGCTGGTGAGGCGTTTGCCGAGAAATATGAGAACATGTCAGCTTGTTTGTGGGCGTCTTCCCACTGGTGTGGAATAGCTGATAAGTCATCTTTTCTCACATGTCAACTTGTTTGTTATTTTCTTTCGTACAGATTTGTGGATATCTATTTTTTTATTATATCCAACGATTGGTAGGTATCTAAGTATCATTATTCTAAGAAGTTTTAACAAAATAAGATATTAATAATTTCGTATTTTCCGGCAAAACACGTTGACCAAGAACATTCTTGCTGCATCATAAGTCCTTAAACGCCGAGATTTTTTTTCCCACTTTGAATGTGAATAGACCATTTAATGCCCACTAGATTCTAATCCGCGCATCCGCACGAAATAAAGTATTTTGTAAATTAAATTTTGAAATATACACAAAATGAAATGAGAAATAAGATCTAATTTAAGTGTTATTGATCAAATATGTTGAATTTGTAATTCTTAAGTTTTTAGTGAGAAGATAATATTTTATTGATTTGTTGTGCAATATGTGTTTTGATGTTTATACCATATTGTAACTCGTGTTATGCGAAATCTAGATTCTAATCCGTGCTGTGTGCGGAGTAATGATTTTTATACATTATTTTTTGTGAAATTTACATTGAGCAGACACTAACGAAAATGGTTTTACTTAAATTTTAATAAAAAATTTCATGATTATGTGATTTTTGTAACCTTAAATGATAGCAAAGTTTGCTATCTAACAAAAACAAAAAGTTTTGTTTATATGGTGTTATCATATGGTGGATATTAGTAGAATAAGAGTATGAGTTAATTAAGTATATTTCGATGTAATCTTAATGGTAAAATTTCTTATTATGTGAATTTATATCATCACGCAACCAATTGTTTTATCAAAATCAAATGTCATAAATTATATATTCGTGAGTGTTAAAATGGGTTAACCCGTCCTTTTGATCTGTCTCGAATCAGCATGTTATCTTGGATGTTTTGACAACCAACCCGCAAATGACCGCAATTGTAAAAACATAACCCTAATCCGCCCCACCATATCATCGTATAAAATAAATATTTACTAATTTTGAATATTTGAAATTTTATCAAATTAAAATATTTTTAATAATAAGATTTATATAATTTGGTCTAATTATGGTTCAATTAAATAACTAGATTAAACCAAACATAAAATTTTAAATTTAGACATCACTTAAATTTTCAAATTCAGAATAAAATCTCTTCTCTTAGGTACCAAAGTAACTACTTACAAACATAAAATTTACATTTATTCACTACAACAATGGATTAATGTTATTATATTTTAAATAATTTAATCAATCAAATAGAGATTAAATGTTTTTTATATATATTTTAATTAATTAGAATTTTCATATCTAATAATAAATATATTATATAGATTATTTTAAAAAATTGTTTGACAACATATTTAGTTAATTCAGATAAATTATAAAAATATTTATACTAATATATGTTTGGACACAAAATGCTCTCATGTTTTAATAATATAGATCTGATTTTGTTTCAATACACAGAAAGTTTGTCTTTGCGTTTTCATATAAAATCACCGCTTATTTTGTTTTTTTTTTCTTTCTTAACTTCTTATTTTGTTTATTACTCCAGTAACTAAAAAAGTATTTCAGTTTTAAGTTGTTACTATACAAATCATTCTCACGTACGGTAGGCAAATATAATAACTACATGGCAGTTTAAAACTTTTAATCGAATGCAATTGCATTATTGTTTGACAATTTTCGTACTTTTCTGATTTCTTATTAATGCAACTATTAGATAAAATCACAAAACACTTTAGCAAAAAACAAAAAAAACTATAAGATAAAACAAACTATAAAACATTATTGCCTGATGTTTTTTTTTTCTTTCTTTCTATTGTCGATGGCAAAGTACTATTTTGAAAATTAAAAAGGGTATAATCCATCTAATATTTTTACTATGCTATATTTCAACTACAACACCAATTCAACGGCAATTATAGGTGCAAATGATTTCTACTAGAGGAATCAATGGAATAAAGATGAATGAAAAATAGCTTAATGTAATAATTTCCTTTACAATTTGTTCATTTTTTATATATGAATACTTCCAATCAGTAGACATAAAATCCAATACTTCAATATTTATATCTTGTACAAACCATTAAATCGATTTATTTTTATTTTTTGTTTGCTTTCTCAAAGAGGAAGTTTGCAAAAGTCTTCGCTTTGTATTAAATTACTAATACAACAATGAGACCATGAGTACAAACTACAAAGTACACCAAGCCCATATCCAAAAAAGTCACAAACTTTGACGAGACAATAAACGAAGGATAAAAAAATCAAACCTTTCATGTAAGCTTTCAACTTTCCCTTTCAACAACTGTCATAAATATTGCTCAAAGCTTTTATCAATCCCCAAAATATGACAAGTAACCTCACGCGTAGCTTCGTCTTCTTCCTCTGCCATGAAAGCTCTTCTCTTTCTCCTTACCCTTCTTCTCATCCCTCTTCTAAACCCAATTTCAGCCGTCGATTTCGTCTTCAACGGCTTCGATGACCCTCCCTCCTCCTCCTCCTCGCGTCTCTCTCTCTTCGGGAACGCGACAATCGAATCCCAAATCCTTACCTTGACCAACCAAACAACGCAATCGATTGGTAGAGCTTTATACAGCAAAATCATCCGTGCAAAAGACCCATTAACTTCCTCTGTTCTACCTTTCTCTACTTCCTTCATCTTCACCATGGCTCCTTACAAAAACACGCTTCCTGGGCACGGAATCGTCTTCCTCTTCGCACCTTCCACTGGAATCAACGGGACTAGCGCCGCTCAGCACTTGGGTCTCTTCAATTTGACTAATAACGGTGAGGCTAGCAATCACATCTTCGGAGTTGAGTTCGATGTCTTCGCTAATCAAGAATTCAACGACACCGACGCTAATCATGTCGGAATCGATGTTAATTCGCTTAATTCAATTTATTCTAACACATCTGGGTATTGGTCGGAGGAGGATGGTGGGATTCGAGTGTTTAAGCCATTGAAGCTTAACGATGGAAGAAATTATCAGGTTTGGATCGATTACAGAGATTCCATAGTCAATGTTACTATACAGGTCGCTGGTAAGATTCGACCTAAGATTCCTTTGCTTAGTAAGTTTCTGAATCTCTCCGGCGTTATGGAGGATGAGATGTTTGTTGGTTTCACAGCAGCTACAGGGAGATTGGTTCAGAGTCACAAGATTTTAGCTTGGAGTTTCAGTAACTCGAATTTCTCGTTGAGTGATAGTTTGATCACAACTGGTTTACCTTCGTTTGTTCTACCAAAGGAATCAATCGTTAGAAAGAAATGGTTTGTTGTTGTATTGGCATTGATCTGTTTCCTGGTCGTTGCTTTGGTGGGTTTGGTGTTGTTTGTTGTGGTGAGAAAGAGATTGGAGAGGGCAAGGAAGAGAGCGTTGATGGAGGATTGGGAAATGGAGTATTGGCCTCACCGGATTTCGTATGAGGAGATTGAATCCGGGACTAAGGGATTCAATGAGAAGAATGTGATCGGGATTGGTGGGAATGGGAAAGTGTATAAAGGTTTGTTACAAGGAGGGGCTGTAGAAGTTGCGGTTAAGCGGATTTCGCAGGAGAGTAGCGATGGGATGAGGGAGTTTGTAGCTGAGATCTCGAGTCTCGGGAGGTTAAAGCACCGGAATTTAGTTTCTTTAAGAGGTTGGTGCAAGAAGGAGATTGGTAGTTTCATGTTGATCTATGATTACATGGAGAATGGAAGTTTAGACCGGTGGATTTTCGAGCGTGATGAGAAGAAACATATGCTTAGCTGCGAAGAGAGGATCCGGATTTTGAAAGGCGTAGCTTCGGGAATATTGTATTTGCATGAAGGATGGGAATCTAAGGTTTTACATAGAGACATTAAAGCAAGCAATGTGTTGCTTGACAGAGATATGATCCCGAGGCTGAGTGATTTTGGGCTAGCTCGGGTACATGGGCATGAGCAAGCGGTTAGGACCACGAGGGTGGTTGGTACGGCTGGGTATTTAGCTCCTGAAGTGGTTAAGACGGGGCGTGCATCAACACAAACAGATGTGTTTGCTTACGGGATACTAGTTCTTGAAGTAATGTGTGGGAGGAGACCGATTGAAGAAGGGAAGAAACCGTTAATGGATTGGGTTTGGGGACTAATGGAAAAAGGTGAGATTCTGAGAGGACTTGATCCTCGGATGATGATGTCACAAGCTGTTGATGAGGCTGAGAGGGTTTTGCAGCTTGGTTTGCTTTGTGCACATCCTGATCCAGGGAAGAGACCGTCGATGAGACAAGTTGTTCAAGTGTTTGAAGGTGAGAAAGCCGAGATCTTTGAAGCGGAAAGTAGCGAAGATGTCGAGTCTTGGATGCTGAAGAAGATGGGATCTCGCGGAAGCTCACGAGAGTTTTGGTATGGAAGCTCGTCCCATCCGACGATAGAGCAACTCAGGCTTCAGTCTTTGTCTGTGTCTCTTTCGTCTTGGAATAGCTCTATTTTAGAAGGTAGGTGATGGATGAATAAAAGATGGATGGCTTGAAGAAACCTCAAGAGTGTAGATATTTTGGTGCCGGTACTTTGTTTCTTGTTGTGTACATATACGGTTTTGTAAACGCATGTATAGACATTATACATGTATTGTTTTGTTCTGTTTTTTTGAATTAGTTTCAATTTATTTATATTGTAAAATATATAATAATTAATAAATAATTTTTGCGTGAGAACTTTTTTATTAAAAAAACAAGAATACTAATTAAAAACCGAGTCACGCTAAATATATAATAATTAATAAACAATACACGTGTTTTTATAAACTTTTTTGGTTATATTAAAGAAAATTGGGAATCATAAACAAATATAATTGTGTATTTTTTTAGAGTTGTTATAATATTCTGACATGGCTTTATCTAAAAATTTATATTCTGACATGGTCTAATTTGTATATTAGCATAAGGGACCCAGAGTATATGAAGATCTTATATAAAATTCTTCATAATTGTCACGAGGGCCATGTAACAAACAATATATAATGCATATGGATGCCAGAGAGGTAAAAGAAAAAGGTATATATATCTTTGGGAAGAGCATAAAGTTATGGTCTTGAATCTTATAATGTTTGAAAGATTGTACTATACAAAATAAAATAAAAAATGAAAAATTAAGCGACAAAAGATTCGATGTTGGGTATGCCGAAAAGTTCTCTTTTTTTCCGGGTCAAAATCCAACTAAGAACGTGATTCTTATTTGTTTTCCTCAAAAAACTTTTTGATTATTCGACTGTCATATTCGAACTGTCATGGCACCGTGAGTTTAGCAAAAAAGGTTTTTGTTCATTACGTTTATAAGTTTCTAATTATCTATAAGATTGAGAGATACCAACGCGAAAGTGCCATCACTTTCATTCATAAGAGTAAGCACTAAGCACAAGTAAAGTAATGTGATGCCTTTTTTCAGTTTTATCTTTAATCCTCGTAAATGCGGTGTCGTTTTGACCCTTTTCTGCGTTACCGTTTTGCAGCCCACGAGCGAGCTTACTATAACGGATATATAATGCTGTTTTGTCTTGTTTCTCTATCAGGTCTCAGTGTTTTGTCTCGAGTTTCTGACACGCGCGTAGTCGCACGTGTCTTACCACCACTCTGAACCCTACACGTCTCCATTTCGTGGACGCTCGGTTTACCTCTTATCCACCGTCCGATTACATCTTTCATAAAATCCTTAAAGCGATCGAACGATCAATAATTCAGAGAGCATGTATTTGTGTACGACGCGACACACATCGTTATCTCTTTACTTTATTTTGTAGTAACATCATTTATTATTTATATCTATCCACAGTTTCGTTTCCTCACTGTCTTTGAAAACTTAAAGAAACGAAAAAGAAAAAAAAGATGAAATTGTTTTGAAAATTCCAAGTAAAGAAAACCGTTAGCCGGCGATGAGCTTCAGACCCCGGCCATCGATGGCCACCGGGCGTGACCGTGACCAACTTCACGCGCCGTCGCAGGAGGTATACAATATCATTCCGATCCACGATTTCTTGAGGGAACACCCGTCGCTTCATTACCCGGAGGTTCGAGCGGCGGCGGCGGCGCTTAAAGTTGTTGGAGACCTTTCTAAACCGCCGTTCGTCGATTTCACACCTCGCATGGACTTGATGGACTGGCTCGGTCTTCTCTTCGGTTTCCAATTCGACAACGTTCGGAATCAGAGAGAGAATCTCGTCCTCCACTTAGCTAACTCCCAAATGCGGCTCCAACCGCCGCCACGTCATCCCGACGGCCTCGATCCCACCGTTCTCCGTCGTTTCCGGAAAAAGCTGCTCCGTAACTACACCAATTGGTGCTCCTTCCTCGGAGTGAGATGCCACGTCACCAGCCCAACCCATAGCCGTCATCAAACCAACGTCGTTTTGAATCTCCGCCGAGAGCTTCTCTATGTAGCTCTGTATCTACTGATTTGGGGAGAATCTGCGAATCTCCGGTTTATGCCGGAGTGTCTCTGCTACATATTCCACCATATGGCTATGGAGCTCAACAAAGTTCTCGGCGGAGAGTTTGATGATATGACCGGAATGCCTTATTGGCCTTCCTTCTCCGGTGATTGCGCCTTCCTAAAGAGCGTGGTTATGCCGATTTACAAGACGGTTAAGACGGAGGTAGAGAGTAGCAACAATGGGACGAAGCCACACTCCGCTTGGAGAAATTACGACGATATTAACGAGTATTTCTGGAGCAAGAGAGCCTTGAAGAGCCTTAAATGGCCTCTTGACTGCACCAGTAACTTCTTCGACACCACACCCAAAAGCAGTAGAGTAGGGAAGACAGGATTTGTGGAGCAGAGATCATTTTGGAATGTCTTTAGAAGCTTTGATCGGTTATGGATTTTACTGCTTCTCTACTTGCAAGCAGCTATTATCGTTGCTACGAGTGATGTTAAGTTTCCTTGGCAAGACCGTGATGTGGAGGTCTAAAAAGCTTCTCCTTTGTTTTGATCTATATACCGTAAAGTGTGTTTTGAGTTGGTATGTAAGACATTATCTGTTCTTATACTTGCAGGTTGCATTGTTGACCGTTTTCATCTCCTGGGCGGGATTGAGGTTGCTCCAGTCTGTGCTTGACGCTAGTACACAGTATAGTTTGGTGAGCAGAGAAACGTTTTGGCTTTTCGTCAGACTGATTTTGAAGTTCGTTGTGGCTGCGACATGGACAGTTTTGTTTTCAGTGTTCTACGCAAGGATTTGGAGCCAGAAAAATATGGATAGGGGTTGGTCTCGAGCTGCAAACGAGAGGATTGTTGTATTTCTCAAGGTAGTTTTCGTGTACGTTATGCCTGAGATGTTAGCTCTTGTACTATTTATTGTTCCTTGGATAAGGAACTGGGTCGAGGAGTTGAATCTTGGACTTGTGTACTTTCTGACATGGTGGTTCTATAGCAAGACTTTTGTTGGTCGTGGGATGAGGGAAGGCCTGGTGGACAATATTAAGTATTCAATCTTTTGGGTTGTTGTATTGGCCACTAAATTCATATTCAGTTACTTCTTACAAATCAAGCCTCTAATTGCTCCGACTAGGGCACTACTGAACTTAGAAAATGCGACGTACAATTGGCACGAGTTTTTTGGCAGCACTCACAGAATAGCGGTAGGGATGCTCTGGCTCCCTGTTCTTTTGGTTTACCTAATGGATTTGCAGATTTGGTACTCGATCTACTCATCCATTGTTGGTGCAATAATTGGTCTTTTTTCCCACTTGGGGGAAATCCGGAACATTGATCAGTTGAGACTTAGATTTCAGTTCTTTTCAGGTGCTATGCAGTTTAACCTTAAACCTGAAGAGCATCTCCTCAGCCCTAAAGCTACTGTTCTTAAGAAGGTTCGTGATGCTATTCACCGGCTGAAGTTGCGGTATGGAATTGGTCAGCCTTTCAACAAGATTGATTCTAATCAAGTTGAAGCGACTTGGTTTGCCTTGTTATGGAATGAGATAATCCTCACATTTAGAGAGGAAGACCTGATCAGTGATAGGGAGGTTGAGCTACTTGAGTTGCCGCCTAATTGTTGGAATATTCGGGTTATTCGTTGGCCGTGTTTCCTCCTTTGCAATGAGCTCCTACTTGCCCTAAGCCAGGCAAATGAGCTCTGTGATGCTCCTGATCGCTGGCTTTGGTCGAAAATCTGTAGCAGTGAGTACAGGCGTTGTGCTGTTATGGAAGCTTTTGATAGCATCAAATATGTGATTCTTAAAATTGTCAAAAATGGCACAGAGGAAGAATCCATACTGAACAGGTTGTTCATGGAAATTGATGAAAACGTGGAAAACGGAAAGGTAACTGATGTATTTAAGCTGACAGTACTACTCCGGATTCATGAAAAGCTAATATCACTTCTTGAGCGTCTGATGGACCCAGAAAAGAAAGTATTCAGGATTGTGAATATACTGCAAGCTCTGTATGAACTCTGCGCATGGGAATTTCCAAGAATTAGGAGGAGCACTCAGCAGTTGAGGCAGCTTGGCTTGGCGCCCATTAGTTTGGATGCAGATACCGAATTGCTGTTTGTCAATGCCATTAATCTCCCTCCTATTACTGATGTTGTCTTTTATAGGCAGATAAGGCGGGTCCATACAATTCTTACTTCTAGAGATCCAATGCATAATGTGCCCAAAAATCTTGAGGCCAGAGAGCGTCTTGCTTTCTTCAGCAACTCTCTCTTTATGAATATGCCCCAGGCTCCCAGTGTAGAAAAAATGATGGCTTTCAGTGTGCTGACTCCTTACTATGACGAGGAAGTGATGTATCGACAAGAAATGCTCCGAGCGGAGAATGAGGATGGAATTTCCACCCTTTTCTACCTTCAAAGAATATATGAAGATGAATGGGTGAATTTTGTGGAGCGGATGCGTAGAGAGGGAGTGGAGAATGAGAATGATATTTGGTCAAAGAAGGTTAGGGATCTTCGCCTCTGGGCTTCGTATAGGGGACAGACGTTGTCCAGAACAGTTCGTGGGATGATGTATTATTATAGTGCCTTGAAGAAGCTTGCCTTTCTTGATTCTGCTTCTGAAATGGACATCACGATGGGAACTCAGATTGCTCCTGAGCCACGCCGTTCTTACTACACAAGTGATGGTGGGGATAACACACTGCAACCAACACATTCTCAGGAAATTAGCAGAATGGCTAGTGGTATAAGCCATTTGCTTAAAGGGTCCGAGTATGGGAGTGCTATGATGAAATTCACATATGTTGTGGCATGCCAAGTTTATGGACAGCATAAAGC
Organism: Eutrema heterophyllum; assembly: GCA_002933915.1. Classification (NCBI taxonomy): domain Eukaryota; kingdom Viridiplantae; phylum Streptophyta; class Magnoliopsida; order Brassicales; family Brassicaceae; genus Eutrema; species Eutrema heterophyllum. The sequence continues at coordinate 406,862 of PKMM01022804.1, read as the reverse complement.
AAAAGGGGACCATAGAGCTGAAGAGATCCTGTTCCTGATGAAAAATCATGAGGCTCTTCGTATTGCATATGTTGATGAGGTTGACTTGGGAATGGGTGAGATTGAGTTCTACTCGGTTCTTGTGAAATTTGATCAACAACTTCAGAGAGAGGTGGAGATCTATCGAATCAGACTGCCAGGCCCCTTGAAGCTTGGCGAGGGAAAACCAGAAAACCAAAACCATGCTATAATATTTACACGAGGTGATGCGATTCAGACAATTGATATGAATCAAGATAACTATTTTGAGGAGGCACTTAAGATGAGGAATTTGTTGGAATCTTTCAAGAATCACTATGGCATTAGGAAGCCTACTATTCTTGGAGTCCGTGAGAAAGTTTTCACTGGTTCGGTATCTTCACTCGCATGGTTCATGTCTGCTCAGGAAACGAGTTTCGTAACCCTTGGACAGCGTGTTCTTGCCAACCCGCTGAAAGTGAGGATGCATTATGGTCATCCTGATGTATTTGATCGGTTTTGGTTCGTCCCTCGGGGTGGAATTAGCAAGGCCTCAAGAGTGATAAATATCAGTGAGGATATATTTGCTGGATTCAACTGCACTTTAAGAGGTGGAAACGTGACTCATCATGAATACATCCAGGTAGGCAAGGGAAGGGATGTGGGTTTAAATCAGATATCTATGTTTGAAGCAAAAGTAGCCAGTGGTAACGGCGAGCAAGCATTAAGCAGAGACGTTTACAGGTTGGGTCACAGGCTGGATTTTTTTAGAATGCTCTCTTTCTTCTACACAACAGTTGGGTACTACTTCAACACAATGTTGATAGTATTTACTGTTTATGCATTCTTGTGGGGTCGGCTTTATCTAGCACTTAGTGGTGTTGAGAAAATAGCAAAGGATAGGAGTAGCAGCAATGAAGCTCTTGGTGCAATCTTGAATCAGCAATTTATTATTCAGCTAGGACTTTTCACTGCACTTCCAATGATTCTTGAAAACTCGCTGGAGCGTGGATTTCTTCCAGCAGTTTGGGACTTCATAACAATGCAGCTACAACTTGCATCCTTTTTCTACACCTTTTCCTTGGGAACTCGAAGCCATTACTTTGGTCGGACTATACTCCATGGCGGAGCCAAGTATCGTGCCACTGGAAGAGGTTTTGTGGTGGAGCATAAGAAATTTGCTGAAAACTACAGATTGTATGCTCGAACTCATTTCATCAAGGCTATTGAGCTTGCGGTTATCTTGTTGGTATATGCGTCTTATAGCCCGTTGGCTAAGAGCTCTTTCGTTTACATACTAATGACGATTTCGAGCTGGTTCCTTATTACATCTTGGATTATTTCTCCATTTCTGTTTAACCCATCTGGTTTCGATTGGCTCAAAACAGTGTATGATTTTGACGATTTCATGAATTGGCTATGGTCCAGAGGCGGGTTGTTTACGAAAGCAGATCAGAGTTGGTTTACGTGGTGGAACGAGGAACAAGATCATCTGAAAACAACCGGAGTGTGGGGAAAACTGCTTGAGATTATACTTGATCTTCGGTTCTTCTTTTTCCAGTATAGCATTGTGTACCATCTTCGCATTGCAGATAACCGGACCAGCATTGGTGTATACTTGGTTTCTTGGGGATGCATTATTGGGATTGCTGCGATATACATCACAACAATCTATGCTCAGAAAAGATATTCTGTCAAGGAGCATATCAAATACAGATTCATTCAGTTCTTAGTAATATGGCTCACGGTTCTTGTGGTCGTGCTGATGCTGCAGTTCACTAAACTTACAGTTGTTGATTTGTTGATAAGTATCTTGGCTTTTATTCCTACAGGCTGGGGATTGATTTCCATAGCTCAAGTACTGAGACCGTTTCTGATATCAACAGTGGTTTGGGACACAGTAATCTCTGTTGCTCGCCTTTACGACTTGTGCTTTGGGTTGATAGTTATGGCTCCAGTTGCATTGCTTTCATGGTTGCCTGGTTTTCAGAATATGCAAACTCGGATTTTGTTCAATGAAGCCTTTAGCAGAGGCTTGCAGATTTCTATCATTCTTGCTGGCAAAAAATCCACTTGAAGCAAATATTGGGTAAGAATCAAAATATTATTATATGTTACTGATTACTCTAATAAGGACATCCTTTAATAAGATTGATTTCATCATATTTTGCAGGGTTCTTTGATTTGTTGAAGATTAACTGTTCTAAGAAGGGTTACCATATTTTGGGAGTTTTAAGTCGACGTTATCCTTCTCTCTGGCCAAAAAAAAAAATCCACTAGGAGCAAGGTTTCCTTTGTATTCAGCAGCAGCATGGGCTTTGATATCCTCCACCGTTTGTGGCACTGCACCACGGTAGCCCGGTTTTTCCCCACGGTGGTTGCATTTTGAAGTTGATTTAGTTGACCTTGGTTGGTGTGTTTGTAAACGTAGGTATGAATCTATCGTTTATTAGCTTTGGAGACTGATTATTTCTCAAGACCATACAATTAATAGATGATTCTGTCATACTGCTGCAGGGTTCTTGACTTGATGTGAGATAACCATATTGGGAGCTTAGAAATGACGATATGCTTCACACTACACCATTTTTGTTGGTCTTTGTACAGAATTGACTCATGCATTTGGTTAAGTTTNTTTAAGTCGACGTTATCCTTCTCTCTGGCCAAAAAAAAAAATCCACTAGGAGCAAGGTTTCCTTTGTATTCAGCAGCAGCATGGGCTTTGATATCCTCCACCGTTTGTGGCACTGCACCACGGTAGCCCGGTTTTTCCCCACGGTGGTTGCATTTTGAAGTTGATTTAGTTGACCTTGGTTGGTGTGTTTGTAAACGTAGGTATGAATCTATCTTTTATTGGCTTTGGAGATTGATTATTTCTCAAGACCATACAATTAATAGATGATTCTGTCATACTGCTGCAGGGTTCTTGACTTGATGTGAGATAACCATATTGGGAGCTTAGAAATGACGATATGCTTCACACTGCACCATTTTTGTTGGTCTTTGTACAGAATTGACTCATGCATTTGGTTAAGTTTCAAGCTCACTTAACAAGCTCTTGCTTTTTGCTCTTATGCACATATCTTGTTTGTGTAAACCTCTTGATGTCTTTTACTTTCTTGTAAAGATTCTCAAGCAGTTTTGTCATGTTTTATTTCAAAGTCCAGTGTTGTGTAACTGTAGAGTGCGGTTTTCGATTATGTACCCCTTTGCCTGAGGCACAATTGTTTGGATGTTAAAATCAAACTCCAAAGCCTGAAATGAATGCTTTTATGAGATAACTTCCTGTAACGTTTCTTTTTTTGATTAATAACTAGTCCACACATCATTTTCAAACGGATTTATTACTCTTAGTTTCCATTGACTTCTATAAGTTGAGGAACAAAAAAAATAATTGCATTCGCTTAATGAAAAACATTTAACTAACCGATTCATGGTGATCCAATGGTCAAAGTTGAATACATTGATGGATCATTTTGAATCTTTCCATGGTTAACTTTTGACACAGAAAAACAAAATCAAAGCTACTCCCTCCGTTTCCGTTTCCCAAAAGTGTCGTTTTAAAATTTTATTTTTGTTTCACAATACAAAGAGTGTCACTTTATGTTTTCAATGCATAATTTTGAATAAAAATTCTGTTTTAATCTTATTGTTTTAGTGTATTAAATAGAAAGAGAAAAAATGTTTAGTGTATTAATAAGGAATAATATAGAATTTTAATAGTTTTTGTAATATGTATGAAATGTGTTAAAATAACACTCTTTGTAAAATAATATTAATTTCATATTAAATAGAAGTAGACTGGGATCATTTAAAAGTCCTTTAAACAAAGGTTTCTAGAGTTCGTTATTGGTAAAACCCACTAGCCTTTTTTTTTTGGTTACACAGTACAATGTTAAGAGATCTATTCATCAAGAAATGTCAAAAGACAAACATCTTTATGTTTTTCTCAGTCTGCTCTCATGGAAGTAAATAAAGAAGATATAGAGATGCACAATCTTATTCAATCCGAAGAAGATGAAGAAGAAACTTCTTTAGGAAAGAGAAAGATTAGTAAGTTGTTCAATTACAAAAAAAAAAACCCCTATCAACTCAAGTTTAGTGTTTTGTCTTCAATCAAGATAATCTGATTGATTTGACTCCAACAGATCTAATAATCACAATAATTTGATGTTGACAGGTTCAGTTGTGAAGTCAGAAGATGAAAGGGAAGTGAAGAGAATAGCCTTCTTTTCCCAAGAACCTTTAGAAAAAGAAGACGAAGAAGAAGACATTGATATGAACGAGGATGATCAAGAAAGAGAGGCTCATAGAGATAAGGAGACGATCATGGAAGATAATGTTCTTGAAGAAGAGTACGTCGTTGACTTTGAAGGATTCTTTTGAAACCTATCTTCTCTTGGCTTCTGCGTTGACTTCTTTTTCTTAAAATCTTTGCTTGGTTGCTTCCTATGTCATGTAAATTTATTTGGATAACTAAGTTCTATGCCACAAACCCATATTTTCCTTGGATTAGAGACTAGAGGAGATTAATTATCGGCGGTATTCGAACTCGTGACCTTCAACTCTCTCTTTTGGATGGCCAACTAGTAGACCACTTGAGCTATGGACACCGTGTTATGTCATGTAATTAATTTATATAGGAAATGGAAAAAAATTATCTGTTTCTTTGAATTGGTCAAAAATCAAAACTAGAGACCAACAAAAATGTTACATAGCAATCATCTTCAAGCATCAATTTCTTCTTGGTTTCAGCTTTTTTTGTGTTTAGGACGTGATCGATGAATCGGTTTGATCAGGATCTGTCTGAATCTCATGTGCAAGTTGTCTTGTTAAATGATCTGCTCGTTCATCGTGACCTCCTGCAAATGTATAAACCTTGAAAGCAAATTGAAAAGCCCTCCATAGCCGTTTACCTCTCTCTGCCTTCATATTATTCATCTTGCTTTCTTCACTGTTCTTCGCCTCCTCGTTCGCTTCTCTCCTCTCCTAGAAAACATAGAGATCTAGTCAGTTTCATCGTCGAGAATCAAATTCTTGATTTGTTATGTATGTAACCTTTAGTGCTAGCTCCATGCAATTTGATGAAACATCAACCATAGTTTCTTTGACTTGAACAAGAACTTCGAAATCGATATTAATGTTGTGTCTCTGAAACATTCTAGCCTCTTCGTCTTTTGTTCGTTCCACCGTTTCGATTTCTCCTTTAAATTTGTTGAAGTAACGCTCTATCCTGTCGAGAAGATCGTTTAATGGAGGCTCAATTTTCCAGTTCTTGAGCTCAACTAGAATCCCATCTAGCTTCTTGTACAAGGCACCAGCTGTTCTAATTGCTTCTAGTTTCTTCTCAGGGAAAACTTCGAACCTCGCGAGAACCTAAGCCGTCAAAATAAAGTATTATACATACAAATAATCCAAGGGAAATCCCGACTCGATTCAAAAAACAAGGAGATAACATACTTGAGTTTCATCAGTTAGTTTCTCAAGAACAGATTCCACTTTGCTATGAAATTCCAGCAATTCTTTCATGTCTTTTGTCTGGAAATTTTGTATTGAAGATTTCAATTCATCTATTGATTTTGCGTATTTATGGACATCTTCTTCGATTTGCTGGAAATAACTCGATCTGTGATACAAACGAAAGAGTCATAACTCAGACATATAGATATGTCTTGTGACGCAAGTATCTACCTTTTTGTCATCTCTGCAAGTGCATCAGCCATTCCTGATCTTGCACCTTTAACAGGAGATTTCTCTGCAACATTCTTCTGCCCTTTATTTGCTTTTGTTGTTTTTCCTTCTACGCCACGGCCTTCAAGCTTTCCTTTGAGAACCCAATAGAGATTAGCAATTTGTGCTGATCTTCTCAATTTGCTAGTTGCTTTCTTGGCACGCAAGGATCTTCCACTACCCGGTGGTGCCGGAGGTGCCGGCATCGACGGACTATTATCGCTATTTATAGATTGTGGGTTCTGAAGTTCGCAAAAATCTCCACAATCATGTGTTTTTGAAGGTGGTGGCGGTGGTGGAGGAGTCGGAGCTTTTCTTTCCCGCTGTGGTGATGATGGAGGTGGCGTTGGTGAGAAAGGAGCAGCTTTCTTGTTGAACAATGAGACCTTTGGTGACGGCGATGGTGGTGGTGGTGGTGGTGGAGAAGGTGGAGCCAGTTGAGTTACCGGGATATTTTCTTGAAAATATTCTATTGTGTTAGTCTCTGAAGTTGGAGTTTCGCTATGATGCTCTGCTTCAATCTGATGCTCTGTTCCAGAACATTTGATATGATGCTCTCCTTCAATCTCATGCTCTGTTTCATAATCTTCAAAATGATCCTCTGTTTCAGAACCTTTGATATGATGCTCTCCTTCAATCTCATGCTCTGTTTTATAATCTTCAATATGATGCTCTGTTTCAGAACCTTTGATATGATGCTCTCCTTCAATCTCATGCTCTGTTTCATAATCTTCAATATGATCCTCTGTTTCAGAACCTTTGATATGACGCTCTGTTTCAGAACCTTTACTATGATCCTCTGTTTCAATTTCATGCTCTGTTTCTGAAACAGAGGAACCATTTTCTTCTTCCTTCTCTGCTAATTTCTCACTCTCTTCTTTTTCTTCTTCGATACCATTCTTAATATCAAGATCAACAACACTCTCTGAATCTCTATGCAACAATATATGCATAGCGAGCTGCTTCAAATCAACAGGGCTTAACTTATCCAAAGCTTGAGCTCTTAAGTTCCAGAGACTTGGAGATGTTGAGTTACTACTAGACATCATCATCGTCCCGGGAAGAACCGATCTCGGTGTCAATGGAGATGGGTAAAAAGAGTTGTAACTTTCAGAGTATGACACAGATCTTGTAAAACTTTTTCTTGCTTCTGATGAAACACCTTTTGCTGTAAAACTCTTTCTTCCATCAGATTCAAGATCCATCATACCGAATCTTTCTCTTGTCATCTTGATTAGTCCATCAAGAGCTGCTAAGACATGCTCCACTGCAAAGAAGAAGAACAAAAAAGGTCAATAAGAGTGTTTTTGCTTAGAGATTCATATGCGGAGATACAGTTTTCGTTACTATGCGGATTACCAATCAAAACCTTAACCTCTAAGTTTGGCAAGATCATCAACTAAATAAATCCAACAAGAGTTTAGTGAACCAACCAAGACGATCTGACTTATTCTTCCCAACTCCACTGTTCTTGTACTTAGATCGATAAATCCAGTCACTATCCATAATCCAAGAATCACCAATAGCTCTGAGATCCTCGTAGAAGAAAATCAACATCTGTTTTTGGGGCATTTCTGGGATTCATCAATCCGATCAACAAGACTCATCAAGTAAACACATAACGGTTTTTTTGGTAACTCAAGAATTGTTAATTTTTTCTGTTGGAATGTTTATTATGTAACTCAAAAACTGTTTAAATCCTTTGTGTACCTTATCCATCTCAGCTCCTTCCATTTCAAAAGACTGATTAATGGTTACAATCTCTGGAGAAAGCTTTTGTAGATCCTTCATTGTATGTGTTATGATCTAAAAAGTTAGAAACAAAAGGACAAAATACCTTATCAAATACTTTCTCTAATCCATCAACCAAAATGTCAAATGCTTGTTCAAACTCTATGATAATGTTAAGTTTACTCAAAACCAAATCAAAAAATTCGGTTCCGATTTGGTTTTTCACTGAATATAGAAACCGAAAAAACCGAAGTGGTTAAACCGAATCGATATTCAAACACCCCTCCTCTCTATACTCTGAAAATGTAATGTTAAGAGAAATGATCACCTCGGTGACAGATAGAGAACCATCAAGAGAAGGCAAATCAATCATATCTCTGAAAGCGAAGATGTTCTTCCTCAATTCAACCATTAAAATGAAATTCGCTGAACATTTTGGCGAAGAACCTTCGATATTGTTGGTTCTCGGTGTATTCGGTTTCTTATTTTCATTCTTTACCGACAAAGGAGACGCCGCGCCGCCTGAAGCAACAACTTGTTTCGTAGAATTGAAGCTCTTTGGAGAAGCTTCAGCAACGGAAGATATTTGTGAAGCTGTGCGTTTGATATTTTTAGTGTTCTTTTTTTCGACATTTTTCTTTGATGTTGATGCACGTCTAAACTCGTGTTTGCCCTTGATAAGCTTCTTTAGAGCAAGCCCTCTTGCAACCTAAAATACAACATAAGAAAGCCTTTGAAACTTTTTTTTTTTTTTGATAAAAAAGCCTTTGAAACTTCATTAATAATATGTTCCGAATGATATTTTAACATGTAAAAACGCAAAAAGTATATGGTAAGAGAGAAAAGAAAACCTGCAATCTCGAGAGCTTGCGACAGAAGGTTATTGGCGTGAAACCACAGAGCCTTCCGCTCGACATTGCGAGTTTTGAAGTCGAAAAAATCGATTTTTTTTTCAACCAAAAAGGGAGTTAATCAGGAGAATCCATTAGAAAGAGAATCTCGCGAGTTCTCTTTCTCTTTCTTAAAGAATATTTAATCAGGTAATTCTGTTAAAAGAAGACGTGCCTAGGAAGAAAGATTTGTTTTTCTTCTACCCTTTTCAGCAGAGAATGAGAAAAATAGAACTCGGAGATCTTCTTTTCTCTCTCTCTTTCTCTTTCTCTATCTCTAGCTCTTTTGGTTATTATTAGACAAGTTTCAGATGATAGAAATCGTTGACTATTATTATCACTGTTAATTGTATTAACCAGACTTTAGAGTTCTCCTGAAGGTTATGCTAAAAATTGCAGAAGCAGAGAAAGAGTAGATAAGGTTTTAAATTGGCGTTCATAGGAGAAAAATTAACCTGAGTATTACCGTTAGAGGTTAGCTGTTATTCTTAGGTTAACTAAGATTTTCTTTTCAACAGTTGCAGATAATTGGAGTTATTAAACTAGATTTACCAAGTCCAATTATAAATTCAACTGAACAAGCTGAAGAAATATATATATATGAATAAAATAGAAGATCGAAGAAATCTGCTTAAACCCCAATCGGTTTCTTGAGAAAGAAGCAACCGATTCATGTGTGTAGTAGCCA
>PKMM01022804.1:331979-387948 GCA_002933915.1 Eutrema heterophyllum | reverse complement strand
CTTCGTTATTTTCATGTTGCTTATTTGCTTTGAAATCCAACTTTTGATATGAAAGAAACCTCAAAATCTCGTCTCTAATGCTCTGGATGTTTCATTGATAAAACCTTATGAGAAGACCCTCCAAAAGAGAGAAGAAGAGGGATTTACCTTGCGATGGTGAACGGCTGAGAACACATGAGAACTTATGAGAAGGTCGTCGTTCACGCCGTTGGTGACGGTGGAAGAAGCACCGCCGATAGGAGGAGCAACGACGGTGTTCGATTAGATGGCGGTGGTGTTCTCTGACGGTGTTCGATTAGATGGCGGTGGCTCGCAAAAGGGAGAAACGACGGTTGGATTCGCGGAGTCGCCGGAGGAAGCATCAAATCCCGGAGCCGCCGAAGTGAAGTAGACTAATGGCATGGCTGTAATTATTAGGAAAAACCTTGGATATCTTGTCTTTTGCCAAAAGATTTATGCTACTCTATTAAATCATCATTTGAGGGTGTTAGTTTAGTAATAATCAGATAAATTTGTGCTATCCTGAGTAATTTCCCATAATTATTTTATATGCTCTTTTTTTTAAGATAGGCCAACAAGATCACATGTAAGTTATAATTATTATTTTTTTTGGGTTAAAATGTAAGTTATATAATTTATGTAAGTTACTTGAGGAAAATCTTAAAAAAATTCTCATACTTGTATAAAAATGCAAAGAAATTCATACAACAAAAGCGAGCTTTGTATATTACTTAGTGTAAAGTCATATAAAAAAAGAGCTTTGTATTAATAATGTATATAGAAATGGGTAAGTTAAATATATGAGTTTTCTGCAAATCAACTCCTCAAATGGGTTTTTTTTGCAACTTTATCTCGACTTGCAAAAAATGCAGGTCAATATACCAAATCCGAGTGAATCTGTTATATAACTCTCGTATGTGTATATATTTTACAACCCATATATAGTCGTTTATAAATTATCAAAACGACGTCGTTTTGGCTGTTTTTTTTAAAACCAGATAATACAAAATTAGGATTTGAAACTTATGACCTCGTATACACTTACCACGTCTGCATTACCATTACGTCAATATTGTTTTTGATGTCTTAACCAATATAAGTATATTATAATGATGTGTTTTGTCCTTTGAATATTTTTGTCTTTCTTCTTCGTCTCATATGAATATTCGTTAAAATATACGTTTTCCGTCAAAACCGAGAAAGCGGGTTTCCCGCCAAAACCGCAAAATCACGTTTTCCCGTCAAAACTGCAAAATCAGGTTTTCCCGTTAAAACCGCAAAATCAGGTTTTTCTGTCAAAACCGCAAAATCGCGTTTTCCCACCAAAACCGCAAATCGTGTTTTCCTGCAAAAACCGCGAAATCGTGTTTTTCCGCCAAAACCGCAAAATCACGTTTCTCGCAAAACCGCGAAATCACGTTTTCCCGCAAAACCGCGAAATCAGGTTTTTCCCGCCAAAACCGCCGCGTCTATGTAATTCGTAACCGCATGCACAATCGCCTTAGCTCGTTTCGCCGGATCTCCGCTCTTGAAAATACCCGACCCAACAAACACTCCATCGCGTCCCAGCTGCATCATCATCGGAATCCCGTCCGTCGGCGTCACGATTCCCCTGGCGGCGAATTAAACCACAAGTAATTTCCCGAGCTGCTTCGTCTGCATAGCCAATTCGTACGGCGCATCGACCTTCTTCGCGAAAGCAAAGATCTTGTCGTCGTCCATGTTTTGCAGCAAGCGTATCGCTCCCATCACACTCCTCACGTGCCTCACGGCCTCAACGACGTTTCCCGTTCCGGCATTCCCTTTGGTTCTTATCATGGCGTCTCCCTCGCGGAACCGCCGCAAGGCTTCGCCGAGATTCCGGCAACCACAAGCAAAAGGCTTCGCCGAGACCAAACAGCAATCTCCGTTGAACACCAACCTCCATCTCCACCGTCCTTCTTCTTCTTCCTCCTCTTCTTCTTTTTTCTTCTTCTATGTCTTTTTTTTCATCGAAGACTGTTTTGGAGAGAGAGAAAAAGAAAGATGTAATTAGATTGTAATCAAAGGGTAAAATTGATTTTTTGAGAGTTAATAGTACGTGATGAATAGTACCAAAAAGAGATAACTAATATTGAAGTTATTCAAGTCTCTGTATTACAATTATTTTATAGAAAGGGTATCATAATTAAATAAAATAAATCATCATAATTGATAATTCATCACTTTTATCCTAATTATTCGCCACTTTGCGATTATTGGATCCCCTCTCAAGTGAGTGTCGAACTGCGAGCATCCAATCGAGCACATATCCAAATTGCGTATTGGATTCCCTCCCAAATGAATGTCGAACTGCGAACACACAATCGGACACATATCCAGATTGCGTAATGTATATAGAAATCTATATTACGTAATGTATATAGAAATCTATCGTAAAAAAAAAAAAAAATTCATCATAATTGATAATTCATCACTTTTATCCTAACTTTTATGATAACTTTTATTCCCCACTTTGCGATTATTGGAAACCTTAGCCGCAAAGCATGGTATTTTCGTAATTTCATACACTTTTTCAAAAAAAAAAACTTATTCCCACGTGGAGAATCAGAGGATCGCCGTCGGTCACCATTTTAGTCGAATCCAATGACACGAGTCAACCTTCCCTCACTAAGTTTCCAAAACACACCGTTAAAAACACGTGTCACACAAAATCCAAAAGGTACACCGATTAATCTGTGAGCCTTACCTCACGTGATTCCTGTTTCTCATGTAGAAAAAACCGACACTGCCCTTATAAGCCAGCCGAAAAAGACACTGACCACGATCACCACTTAGAAAATATTAACCAATTTTCTTCTTTAAATAGCTTACTTTATTAGTGTACAGTAGTCTCGTCTCTTACGCGTTAAAACAAAAAAAAAAAACAGATTATATAAAGCTGATTAGCTTCCTTCTTTAAATAGGTTCCTTTTTTTTTCTCCTAATTTAATTTCATTTCTTCAATCTGAGATTCTCTCAGAAGATTCATACAATCTTTGATCATTTTTTTGTTTTCTCTCCTTTTAATCTATCTTAGATTTTGCTTCTAATTCACTTTATCTGAAGTTATGGAGTTGTCAAATGAAAGATTTGGAATTGCTTCGAAACGCTGTAAATTTCACGGCGAGGAAGAAGGATTAGGATTAGGGTTTGTTAGGTTTACCAGAGGATTAGGGAGGAAAAGGATTCTGATTTCGAAATCGAATCAAAAAGTCGTTTCGAATTCCGATCAAGCTCCGGTGAAGATTCCGTTGAAGAGATCTAAAAGTGAAACGACGGAATCCAATAAGTCTATGCTTGAATCTCTGCATCAAGATATTTTGGTAAGTTAATTTAAACCTCATTTCTCTGTAAATTGCGATTTGTTTGGTTAGATTTTTCTAAAGATTTTTATTTGATTTGATTTTGTTAAATCAATTTATCGCAGATTTGCGTACTTTGTCATGTGGATCACGAGGACCTAGCGAGACTAAAACGTGTATCTACAACAATAAGAAAAGCTGTAAGTTCCAAAAAAAAATTCCAAATTTAAGAACTTTTATCTTTCTAACTATAAGGCAAAATTTTGATGTTTTTTTTTTGTTTTGTTTATGAATTTAGGTATTAGAAGCAAAGAAGTCGCATTTTGATTATAGCACACCGAAAAAGACTCTGCCTTTTCGTGACCCATTATTAATCCTCGAGGAAGATTCCACGAATTTGAGTGATCAAGATGATGAAATTGAGCCTCCTAATGCACCAATTCGAAGGAGGAATAACAATCGCGAATCAGATTTGTCGAAGATCTCTATGGTATTGTTTAAATGAGAAAGAAAGATAACAAAAAAAAAAAAAAATGAATCAGCTAGTTGTGCAGAACATGATGAAGAAAAGAACAAGACATAGAGTTTGCTTTTGCTTCAATTCTTATCATTGAAGCATTTTTTTGAGGTTTATTATATTTAATTTAATGATCATGTGAATATAAAAATTATTTGCAGAGTTTGTGAGGTTAAACTATTATTTGTAAATAATTATTTTGGGTTGTGATCAGAGGTATCCTAAGTATTGATTTTGTCCTTTTCAATAAAAAAAATATAAGATTCTGTTTAATTCTGCTATTTCTTGACTTTTCCCTATTTTTTAAATTTATATATGTAAGTGAACACATTGAATGAATCTTAAGAACTTGCTTATATGAATAAATCGTGTCAGATCAAATTATTGTGCAGACTTTAAACCATATAAGCATATTCATTCCACAGCTCAAAATAGATTGTTTTATTATTTTATACATTGCTCTCCACATGTGGGTGTAGGAAGAGAAAAGAGAATCAAATTCTATATATAAAATAGCAAAAAAGTATCATCACGAAAGTTCTCTGACTCTACTTTATATATATACAAACCACACCGACAGCTATTTTTACTATCTGGAAAGTTGTAAATTATCAAACCCATGATCTCTCTTTCTCTTAACAAAATGTCGTATTCGAAATTTTTTTCGAGTTTGATAGAACCATCCATTCTTCTTTTTTCAGGTTATAAAAATGCTACTAAAAGAGGCTTTAACCCAACCTACCTGGCTCAAGCCTGAACCATACAATCGTGCACATACAATGTGTTGATCATTTTGTAGAATTCAAGCCACAACTAATGAAAGTGGTCAGTCGAAAATGGTTTAATTGTGGTTTACATTTATTACTTGAAGAGATGTAAATGGGAAAATGGGATTGTAACACGATGGTTTTGTGGCATATTTATCTTGCACATCCAATTTAAGTCATATATAAGATAAAGAAGTGGAACTAAAAAAAAAAAAAAAAAAAAAAAAAAAAATAAAGAAGGAAGACTTGAGACTCAGATAAAGGTAATGATGAGTGGGTCAATCTTCAACTAACAATGTCTTGGTGACCCAACATGCTCTCACTATCATATTTGATGGTCTTAAATATTCTTCAATTTGGATTTTTCATAATAACTAAAGAGAAAATTACAAGACACTTTCTTAAAGAGATACTTTTTTCTTAAGTAGAATTACAATCTTAAGACACTTTTAAAAGATTTTACATTTAACACACTTACCTTTAACACATTTTGTGTAATTTTACTAATAGTACTTCCACAATGATCTCCTCACTCTTTCATCTCTTTTTCTTTCTTGTTTTTTTTTTCTCTTTTCTTTTTCTTTTTTTTCCATATTTTCTTGTTGACTTGACTTTAACAAAAGGGAGAGAGATAGATCTGGACAAAATATCCAGAACCGAAAAACCGAATCAAAACAGAATCGAATTAGAAGGTACCGAACTGGACCGAATAGTTATAATTACCCGAATGGTTCATTTTATATTTGTCAAAATTAAATAATTTTTGCAAAATTTAACCAAATTTTATTAAAAATAAAGAATTTTTTTAAAGTTTTTTTCGAGAATTGGTAATCTAACTATTATTTTTTCACAATCAAATTATATATATTTTTCTCTATATTTTGATATCAATTCCACATATGTTAATTAGATGTGAAAACTGGCGGGGGCATTATAGTCGTGATTTATTCGTCGGATTTCCAACGGAACTAAATCCATCAGTTACAGCTCGTCGGAAATCAAATTCCTTCGGAACATTCCGACGGACACTAGTCATCCGAAAATGGTCGTAACTTTTCCGATTGATTTTCTACCGTATTTTTCGACGGATTTCCAACAACCAGTCTCCGTCAGAGGGATTTTTGATGATTTTCCGACGGAGTTTTAGTTCGAATGCCCCGTCGGAAAGTTGTCGGATATCTGTTGGAAATTTTCCAACGTCTTCCCGACGGGCATTGTAGTTAGAATCCCTCGTTGGAAAGTTGTTGGATATCAGACGGAAAAATTAAGACGTCGTATTTATGCCATGTTTGTGAATATATATCCCTTTGGCTAAGCCTCTTCGATCTCGGATTTGAACTCCAAACAAGGGTAACGATAACCCGAACAAGAAAATTCATGGCTCGGAAGTCAAACATTGTGGATATGACGCATGCGTATCCATGTAGTTGCGTACACGTGGACGATATTCGAGTGGATACACATGCATATCCATGTAGGTGCGTACACGTGGGCGATATGCGCGTGGATACGCACATGTCTATCCATTTAAATGCGTCCATGTAGACGTAGCTATGTGGATACGTATGCGTTTGGCCAATGTGTTCAAACCACATGTTAGTCAAATATTGTAAAATGAGTATCAAAGTATAGAGAAAAAAACATAGTTTATAGTGCAAAAAAAATTGTGAAATTATTTTTTTATGAGAAGAAATAAGCAAAACAAACTAATTGGTGTGTCAAAACAAAAGCAAAAAAGAGAGGAAAAAGAAAAAAAAAATACACTACCACGTTTTCTCTCCCACACAAGGGTATCTTGGTATTTAAAAAAATTAAATAGTTGTAAAATTTGTGTAGTTGTAAAGTCAAAGTGGAGAAAGTGTATTAAATGTAATTATAAAATAGTAAATGTGTTTTTTGTATTGTGAAAATGGGAAAGTGTTCCATAGTTTAACTCACACATAACTAAATGACCCACCAATCTCATTATCTTTCGCTAATCTACCGAGTAATCGATTAGGATTTAACCAAGTGTCACTTCCTCAGATAATTTATGTATTTTCTTAGTTATTGTTACAACCACACAATAAGAAAATATACAATCATCGAAACGTATAACATGCTCAAAGTAGACAAATATACCAACTAGTTGACTAAAACCAACTAAATAATTTACTCGTATTTTTTTGGATGGTCAAAGAGAAGAAGATTTCAACAGAATTCGATCGATGCCAAAAATTGCTACTACACTATTATCACATGCGTATTACTCATATATACTTACTAACTCTTTTTCTGGCTAAAGATTATTAGGTAGAGTTAATAATTGAAAGATAGAGGTTTTGGAACATATTAAAAGCGCTGGAATATCATGTGTTGGAACATAACTTGAAGTCCGCGACTCCGCATTGCCAAGATTAATTCTCATTAATTTTTAAAAAGTCTTTACACGTTTTCAAGAATTTGAGGAAGATTTATTCTCAAGAGTCAAAAATCTCAAGATGATAAGCATCCAGTAAAAGGGAGTCATGAAAATACTTGGGAAGATATAACAGACATGGAAATATTAGGTCAAGCTCAAGAAAATTTCAAATCGAACGCAAATTGGGGAAAACACAGATGCATGTTTTCAGGTTAATGGGCATGATCTCAATGTTTTAAACGCTGTGTCTTCTAACGACTAAAAACGCTGCATTTCGGTTCTACCATTTCAAGTTGTTTAATCTATCGTGGGATCATGTATATTGGAGGTTTATTGGTTCATAGATTTTAATGGATTTAGAAATCTTTGTAAAATTTATAAATTTTTGTATAAATTAACGTATTTTTAAATCTAGCATGTGGATTTTAATTAGTATTTGTAAATCAATAGGCTTTCGCTCGGATTTAAATATTTGTATTTTTAACTTGGAAATCCATCCAAATCCACTAAAATTCATTGTAAAATCAAATCCATAAGTAAATCCGTAAGATTGAATAACACGTGATTTAAATTAGTATTTATAAATCATAAAACCAATAACATTGGATTTGAACATATATTTTAAAATCATAAAACCAATAACACTATATTTGGTTTGGATTTCCAAATCAATTAAAATCCATGAACCAATAAATATATTACGAAGATCTTTCGACAGTTACGATTCTTCTACGACAGACTTCGAAGTCTAGAAACGCGAAATGCGAAACGAAGATGGTAAATTATGGTCAAATAGAGAAAAATAATTGCAAAAATATCAATATTGTTAATGGATTTTAGAAAAAGTAGATGTGGCTAATACCAAAAATTAATTGAAGCTATGACAAAAGTAGTTAAATTAAGAGATTTTCATTTACAAAATTTAGACCAAAAAATCAATGTCCAAATAAACAGTTTGTAAGACTAATAAATGTTTCTTGGATTCTTTAATTAAACCAAAATTTCTCTTAACACTATACTTTTTTTTGCACTTTGGTCTTCGAAAGTATATTGAAAATTTCGAAATCAATTTTGTCCTCTCTGGCTCTTTCAATATGTCAACTACTTTTTTGATAAACCTGTATCTAGGCTCTTCAGAAGCACTTTTCATGAATAACATGACAAAGTGATTTGTTTTTGGTTTGAGCCTTCCTCTGCCACCTCCTTTGAGCCGAGTCTTAAATCACTTTGGTATAAGAGTTATCCAAGTGAATCCGAATTTTGATAGGATTCTAATGACTTTCTTTTGAACGACCTAAATGGCGCTGACCTCGTGCTAGCCGTTTATAGGATCCAATCTTTTTCTAACTCGGGGACTAACTACCTGTCGCCGGTTGACGTGTGGACATCTTTAGGTCCTCTTATCAAGTATATTGGCGAAAATGGCATGAGTGCAATGCGCATTCATTTGGCAAGCTCTGTCTCCAAGGCATGTACTGGCTCATGATGGAATATGCCTTCACCAACATCAGATAGAGAGCTTAATTTGCATGCACATCTGATCACTGTAAGTCACCCTAGACCAACTCTCTCTGAGAACTCTTATGGTTGGTTTGTGGAAGGTGTAAAATGCAGAGGATTCTCCTCTTAAAAAACGTGAGAAATGCTAAGACCTAGGGCGGCAATTCAAACGTGGGCAAAATCAATTTGGTCTAAGGGTGCTACGCCAAAGCATGCTTTCATGATGTGGATCTCTCATCTTGACATGCTTCCGACGCGAGACAGGTTATCTTTTTGGGGAATGTCGGTTCCGAAAACATGCATTCTTTGTCAACTACATGATGAAACTAGGGATCACCTTTTGTTGAACTGTGATTTTAGCATGGGCATTTGGGGTTTAGTGCAGCAAAGGCTAGGTCTTTGCCAGGCTGCTTTCACCTCTTGGGCCTCTCTCACGGCTTGGACAAACACGGGATCATCATCTTCTCCAACTATGTTTCGCAGACTGACGGCTCAAGCTGTAGTGTATTCGATTTGGAGACAGCGAAACAACCTTCTATACAACTCGAAGACTGTTCCACCGGCATTGATCTTCAAGGAAATTTACCGCACAGTTCGAAACTCCATCTCCGCCAGGCGTCATAGACGTCGATTTAAGGACCTAATGCCTCTTTGGCTGATCTGAGGAAAAATTTATCTTCTCTTTCTAAGCTTTTGTTTCTTTATTTTTTATTTCTTTTTTTTTTGCCAAGGAAACAATTATATAGGTTAATAAGTTGTAACACATCGTTTTCATTCCAGTAATAATATTTACAGTTTAGCAAAAAAAAAAAAAAAAAAAAAAAAAAAAAAAAAAAAAAAAAAAAAAAACATGACAAAAGTGAGAGTTAGTGAGTAAAATAAACTGATACCAACTGATGACTTTTTTATTAACGTCGTCAGGACTTACGTAAATATGTATTTTAAGTTGTCGACAAATTTTTTGTTTTAAATAAATTGCAGACAATTTATTTATTTGCAAAAACTCCTCTCACGAAAATAGAAGGTGAAACGAATCCTCAAGATCACAAAAGAGGGTGGAAATGGAAAGTACCTGGGTCTACCAGAGAACATCGGACGCCGCAAACGTGATGTCTTTGCCTCCATTGTTGACCGAATAAGGCAAAAAGGACATATCTGGTCAATGGTCATCACGCTTCCTCTCTATTGCCGGTAAACATGTGATGCTCAAAGCGGTCCTCTCGGCGATGCCATCGTATACGATGTCATGCTTTAAGCTCCCGATATCCATGTGTAAGAAAATTCAGTCTCTTTTGACAAGAATTTGGTGGGATAATAAACCGGATGAAAGAAAAATGAGTTGGGTCGTTTGGGATAAGCTTACAGCCCCTAAAAACTCGGGAGGACTGGGTTTTAGAGACGTTGAAACGTTCAATGATGCACTGTTAGCTAAACTCAGTTGGAGACTCCTCTCAAAACCAAAGTCAGTGGTCGAGTGGTAACCACGAGTCAGTGGTCGAGTGGTAAGTGGGTGGTGGGGTCAGCTGTGGCATGGGGGCAATAATCCCCTCAAGGTTCGATTCCCCATCTCCGCATTCCTCGAAACTATCTCACCCTCGTGGCTACCGGGGTTTTCACATTGTCTCTCCGGGCCCAGGATTAGTCGGTGTTGGGGGATCCGTATGCCACTGGTGCGAAAGGTCGTAAAGGGCTATTCACCGGTGATGCCTTCGGTCCCTAGTCCAGCCGGATTACCTGAGTTATCAAAAAAAAAAAAAACCAAAGTCCCTTTTGGCTCGGGTCCTTTTGGGTAAGTACTGCCACTCGTACTCCTTTATGGAGTGCACCTTGAGCTCTAATTGCTCCCATGGATGGAGAGGGATCATCATAGGCCGAAAACTTCTGGAAAAAGGTGTAAGCTGGCTTGTTGGCAATGGAGACTCTATCCGAGTATGGTCAGACCCATGGCTGTCTACAACTTCGGTTTCACGTCCGATGGGTCCCCCTCCTCTCTTGACTATGGACATACGAGTATCTAGTTTACTCCACGAAGGCAATCTGCAATGGAATTGGGATAAAATTAAGGACCTCATCCCAACCATGAAACGAAAATACAACAATTCGGGTTGAGCACGATCCGCAATGAAGATAAGCTAGTATGGCTTCCAAACAAGAATGGCCAATTCTCCACCAAATCGGATTATAATTTAGCCCGACAAAAGGCACAAAGCAACTCGTATGCGGAATTTAATTGGAACTCCAATATCTGGAAGTTGCGGATTTCCCCGAAGGTGAAATATTTCCTATGGAAAGCAGTAGTGGGAGCGCTTCCCGTAGGAGAATCACTCTGTCACAGAGGAATTGCAACAGATGGAAAATGTCGCAGATGTGGTGAGGCAGAGACTATCCTCCATCTCCTCCTGTTATGCCCTTTTGCGAGACAGGCCTGGAATTTAGCTTCGATACAGCAAAATCACGATTTGTCTCTGACATCGACCATTTGGGATTTCCTGCTTCAAGCAAAAGGAGACTGAAATCTCCCACCATCTACATGCTCAATACAAGTGAGGATTCTATTGAATTCTATGGAGGAGTGCTCCAAGATATTAGGCTGTTAGGCCTATTGTTCACTACAATTTCATATCGAGAAGCCAATTACGTGGCTGACTCGATTGCTAAAAGAGCCTTGTTGTCTGTTGAAAACTATGTATCTCCTATTTAAGCTTTAATGGAAGAGGTTGACCAAAAAATAAATAAATTGCAAACAAATATAATAACAACATGGTCAGATTCAGAGAGGATCTGGCTTGGCCGCCACGCCTAGATTGTTTGAAAAATATTTTTTTTAAAATCGAGATCCATTTATTTTATTATTGTATGGATACATAAACCAGTTTTATACTTTCTCGGTTCACAAATTAATGTATCTTTCTAAAATTGACAAAATTTCTTAATAACGAATGGAGTTTAGACGTTTTAAAAATACATTTTTTCTACAATTATTAATATTTAGTTTTGATTACATATGCACATTTTCTTAAAATGAAAAATTATTTCATTTTTTTGTCCAAAAAAAAACAATAAAAAATGGGAAAATGTTCTCCACCAATCCAAACCTCGTTAGGTTCGTTTCTTATTTTTAAGTTTTATTTGCATCGACTTTTCCACGGATGCCACGTGTTCAACCAGATGTTCGCCAAACTCTACTTCTCCACCGTCACATTCGTCTGACCTCTGGATCTCTCTTTTTCACTTTTTTTTTTTTCTCTCTTTTCCCTTTTCAATTCTCCAGGATTCTTGGCGTTAGTGATTTTTTTTTTCTTCTGTAAAACAGATCTTTCTCCTCAGCGATTGAATCGTACAAGAGAAAATGAGGAATTTCAGTTTCTTCGAGAGATTCTCAAAAGCTTTCCATGATTATCCTTCTCTGACCCGGATTATCGTCGTTTCCACGATCAGGTCATCTTCAACGATTCCTTAGCTCTCTCTATTCCGTTTATGTGTTTATCTGTTCTTGTTTCCGTGTACAAATCCTCTCTCAATTCTCTGTCTAGCACGTATGATCCTTTTGCAATTTTTTTTTTTTTTCTAGATTTGTTTCAGCTTTCATTTGAAGGAATTTCGTAGTACACATGCTTATTCTCCTGAAGAAGAAAAAGAAAAAAATACTATAGAACAGATACTCTATGTTGTATTATTCACGCAACACTTGCTTTTTCTACATTCTGAATCTCCCACTTTTTTGTTCATCCTTATGTTTCCGAGATTATGCATTTCACATTCTTAGCAAATCTGATTTAATGAATTCATCTCCCTATTCATACTCTGGATTAGCGAATTTCGATTTACTGTTTATGCTTGAGAATCCGATAGCACTTATACTACATGTCCTGGATCTTGTCGAAAATGATTGTGGATTTCTCCAGATCTCTGATTTTCTGATGTTAAGCGTTCTTGTTTTTTTTTTTTTTTTGTGTGTGATCTGTTTATGAAGCAAAGATTTGATTCAGATTAGAGCTTACTGATAATATATATTGCACATCGTTTATAGTGGTGGAGGACTTATAGCCTATTCTGAGGCAAATGCATCCTATGGCACAAACGGTGTTGTTGAAACCGGAACCAGGAAGAAGAAGGTGGTGCTGCTCGGAACTGGATGGGCCGGAACTAGTTTCTTGAAGAATTTGAATAATTCTCAATATGAGGTTCAGGTCATATCGCCTCGAAACTACTTTGCTTTCACTCCCTTGCTACCTAGCGTTACTTGTGGAACTGTTGAAGCTCGCAGCGTTGTTGAGCCAATTCGAAACATTGGTAGAAAGGTAATTGTGCTGTGATAATGGCTAATTCTAAATGGAAACTGTATCTTCTTTTCCTTGCCTGCTTGCTACAGTGCTCCAATAAGTTTCTCTGAAACATATTATCTTGATTAGACTGACTTGCATTTGCTATAATAGTAAATAAACTACTGCTATACTAGCAGTTTGAGGCTGCTTCTACTTATACGTTTAATATTGTCTTTTGATGTAAAATCGCTAATACACGCTAACCTGTCCTGGCAAGCAGAAGAACGTTGATACATCTTACCTGGAGGCAGAATGTTTCAAAATTGATCCAGCAAGCAAGAAAGTTTACTGCCGATCAAAACAAGGCATTAGCTCGGATGGGAAGAAAGAATTTTCTGTTGACTATGACTACCTTGTAATTGCTACTGGAGCTCAGTCTAACACTTTTAACATACCTGGAGTGGAGGAGAACTGTCATTTTCTGAAAGTAAGTGTTTTTTTGGCTCTTAATTCTTTTTCTTGCTCCACTTGGTATATTGTTTAGTAAGAAATGATAGTTTAATAGTTTAAAGCTCAAAAGCATATGAAAGTTTATAGACTGATCATTTGTATGGATGTGAAAATTTTCAAGGCGTTGATGGATGTCAATATATCTCTCTGTAGGAGGTTGAAGATGCTCAGGGAATCCGTAAAACTGTAATCGATTCCTTTGAGAAGGCAAGTTTGCCAGAACTAAGTGACGAAGAGAGAAAGAGAATCCTACATTTTGTGGTTGTTGGTGGTGGACCAACTGGTGTTGAGTTTGCTGCTGAGCTGCATGATTTTGTTACCGAGGATTTAGTCAGACTCTATCCTAGAGCCAAGGATTTAGTGCACATCACGCTTCTGGAGGCCGCTGACCACATCCTGACCATGTGAAATTGCTTGACCTTTAAAACATGTGAATCTTAATCAATCTTTGAGCTTCATGTTTCCCATGAAAACCTTGTATAATGATTCATGGGAAGTTTTTATTTCACAGGTTTGACAAGAGAATCACTGAGTTTGCCGAGGCAAAGTTTAGCAGAGATGGTATTGATGTGAAACTTGGGTCGATGGTGACCAAAGTGAATGAGAAAGATATATCTGCTAAAAGCAAAGGAGGAGAGGTTTCCTCAATTCCTTATGGAATGATTGTCTGGTCAACTGGTATTGGAACTCGCCCAGTGATCAAAGATTTTATGAAACAAATTGGTCAGGTAAAGTAGTGTGCTTAGATAAACTCACCCACTACGATCTTCAACATATCCTAGCGACCACGTTTCATCAACTCGCTCTAAGAAACTGTCTTTGCAATTGCAGGGTAATAGACGGGCTCTGGCAACTGATGAATGGCTTCGGATAGAAGGATGCGATAATATATATGCCCTTGGTGACTGCGCAACAATTAACCAGCGCAAAGTCATGGTAAGTTAAAGCTTATGTTTCTTCTCAAACCCTGGACTTATTGTTTTGGATAGTAAACCAAAAATATCATGTTGCAGGAGGATGTTTCTGCGATATTTAGCAAAGCAGACAAAGACAAGTCTGGGACACTGACTCTGAAAGAGTTTCAAGAAGCAATGGATGACATATGTGTTAGATACCCTCAAGTGGAGCTCTACTTGAAGAGTAAACGTATGCGTGGCATTGCGGATCTTCTAAAAGAAGCCGAAGCTGATGATGGATCCAAGAAGAACATTGAACTGAAGATCGAAGAATTCAAATCCGCTCTTTCTCAGGTTGACTCACAAGTGAAGTTTCTTCCAGCTACAGCACAGGTAGATAAGTCGGTTGAATTTTGACTATATCTGTTTCATCTCACACACAAACACATTTGCTTGCTGGATTCTTTTATCAATGTTTGTTGTTATATCTGTGTAGGTTGCTGCGCAGCAAGGCACATACCTTGCTAAATGCTTTGATCGGATGGAAGAGTGTGAGAAGAATCCAGAAGGTCCCATTAGGATGAGAGGAGAAGGTCGTCACCGTTTCCGCCCCTTCAGGTTAGCCCTCCCCAAAAAACAAATCTGAATCAATATGGTTTGTTGCAGCTTAATTTGAAGGATGATTGTAAAGAGATACAAGTTATATTGAGAAAAAAAAAAAGTAAAACAATTTGTAAAGTCGGTTTGGTTTAATGGGTGGGAACAGGTATAGGCATTTGGGGCAATTTGCACCATTGGGAGGAGAACAAACGGCGGCAGAGCTTCCAGGGGATTGGGTTTCTATTGGTCAAAGCAGCCAGTGGCTTTGGTATTCCGTTTACGCCAGGTAAATAAATAAACTGCTTTTTTTTTCCCCTAAAACATTTGAATTAAACAGTTTCCATTCACATTTTTAACTTAATAAAAAAAAATTGTTTTCGTCTGGAAACAACAGTAAGCAGGTGAGCTGGCGCACGAGAGTGCTTGTGGTTTCTGATTGGATGAGGCGTTTCATCTTTGGCAGGGATTCAAGTAGCATCTGAATAATAAGATTTACCCATACTCTCTCTTCTTTTTATTTGCCCACGAGAGCTACACTAACTTTCTCCTGAGAAAAAAAGTTTTTGATTTTTTTTGTTGTCTTTTTTCCGTTTCGGCTTTTATCTTTGTAATAATAATAATGACACCAAAAGGGACGAGGAGATTGCTTCGTTCATTGGTCATATTGAGAATTTGCACTCTGTTCTTTTTTCTTACTCTATGCGGATTTTTATTATTTTGACATTGTTCTATAGACAGTAATATATGTCACATTATGGTTATTTACGTAATATTTTTGTAAATTATTGTCATTTGGCAATGTTTTTTTTTTCATTTCTAATCACAGTTTTAATTGATAACTTTACGGTATGGAATTAATTTAGATGAATTAATTTATAGTAGAATTGTTAAACAATGAGAAAAAAACCTAAAAGAAAACAGTGGTAATCACAGCGATTATGTGAGATGATTTACTGAAAAAGTCGAGACAAAAAAAGGTATAATTACTGAAAAAGATTGCAAGACTTTAATAATATTCAAGAAGTGTCAACATCAGTGACGCTAATAATATCAGCCGAACCGACTTTCTTGCGTAGCCGGAGAACCAAACCGGCGGCGTCGACTCCTTCTCCTATCACCACTATTTTGTCTTTCTCTTCTCCTTCTAAGCCCACAAAAGTCACTCCTGCTCCATTGTTTTAAAAACAAAGAATTTGATCAAAACATGAGAAAATTCAAGCAATATAATTTGTATTACGGAATCCCAGTTTCTATTTCATATATTATGCTATCTTGATGATAAAAAGGAATTCAAAGTAAAACATAAAAGAATGACCCAAAAAGGAATTCAGCCATTTGCAGTGTTAAATATATATTTTCCTGATTTTTTTTAACTTATATTTTTGAAGTGTTACCAATTAGAATCTTGTTTAGTAAAGGTTTGATAAGATATATCTTACCAGTGGTTTTGGCTCCGATCTTGAGAGCTGCTGAATGACATTTTTGGCACCTCATATTTACCGACATCAAGATTTTCTGCTCATGAAAATTCCATTTTTTTTTAGATAACAATACTAATAGAAAGAAAAAACTACATAACAATACTATTTATACTAATAGGTTTTTCTTTTTCTTGAAAAAGCAAATACTAATATAAACCTTTCGTCTACATTTTAGACTTTTAATACACGTAATCTTTGAGTACCTTGGCCATATTATGGAACCTCTTGGGGAGCAAATGAAGTCTTTCTCTCTTTTTTTCTCCTTTAGGTTTTTTTTGTTTTGTTCCTTTAGGTTTAAGTGATTTACGCGTAAGGCAAAACAAGATTTCAAGTCATGTTATATAATGACAGGACTTTCTTATTTTCTTGTGGCACATATTAATTGCTCAACACGCATATACAACATATTTGCGTATAACAACAATAACCAGGAACTTGCAGAGGAATTTTCATTGTAACTGCTTCGTAGGTAGGTCCTTAAATTCAATGCGTATCAATTAAGTGGAGAATTTTGCAATGTATATATATATATTAGCTTGACTCATGAGAGTCATCAGACAGGTCAAATAAATTATTGTAACTTACTAGCTAAGCGGGTTAGATTTGGTCATGCATATATTTTTTCTTTTTGTTTTTTACTACAAAGTCTACAATCAGGACCGTTCCTAAATTAGCGAAGGTCTAAAGGAAACCAATAAAAGTCGTCCCTTGTTCGTATTTCTGAATAAAATCACATATATTAACCGTAAAATCTAATAAAATCAAAACAATGAAAAATCTAGAAACTTGAAAAATGTAAATCAATATGTTGTCCGTGAGTTTAGCACATTCTTAAACCCGTCTTAAACCGATTCTAAACCGGTCAATTCCGCATGTTGACTCGCCCAACTCAAACGAGTCCACCTCGGTTAAGACCACGACGGCCCATCAACGACTTCTCTGGCTCTGAACGAGCTCGGCCCACATCGACCCATCTTCCATTTGTTACTCGGCCTCCGGGTCCATTAAGCTCGGTCAGCCCTAAGCAGCGCCGATCTCCGAAAAGGAAGGTTTCCTTTATTCGGCTCGCGGGAATAAAGGAGGATTTCTTCTTATCAATTCCGAGGAAATCGGAAGATTTCTTCTTATCGACTCCGAGAAAAAAAGGAAGATTTCCTTCTTCCGACCCGCGAAGAATAAGAAAATCAGACTGCCTCGAAGCCTTATAAATACCAAGGGATACCTCATTCCCAGGGCACGCCGACTTCGCCGCAAGAGACCTAAGAACCCTAGCTCTAAGAACTCAAGCTTAGCTTCTTAGTTTCTTGTTTTTCGATCACAAAAACTTTCTTGTATTCGCCGAGATTAGTTAATAAAACGAGATTTTCCGATCCTTTTTTGTCTTTAATTTACTTTGTTCGAACCGGTTTCAACACAATAAACTGAACATATCACGTTAATAATCTTTATTAGATTCAAATTTTAATACATTAACATGAAGAAGAAGAAGAAAGGACCATGGAGCATGGACCATAGTGGGGGAAAATGAAAAAAG
Organism: Eutrema heterophyllum; assembly: GCA_002933915.1. Taxonomy (NCBI): domain Eukaryota; kingdom Viridiplantae; phylum Streptophyta; class Magnoliopsida; order Brassicales; family Brassicaceae; genus Eutrema; species Eutrema heterophyllum. The sequence goes on along the minus strand of PKMM01022804.1, from coordinate 370,154 downwards.
TTATCTAAAATGCTCTTATGCTTTGGTAAAGTAATTATTTTAAATTAGATGGTTTTCCGGGGAGGATTATAAAATTTAAGCCAATACGGTTTTTATGCGGGGAGGATTATAAAATTTAAAAACTAATACGGTTTTAAGCCAATTTGTTTTCGATTTTTCTGGACTATGATTTTTTCGATTTAACAAAAACAAAAAAAAAAAACCACAAAAAGGTCAATTGTAATGCAATTTGTTTTCGGTTTGGTGTTACAAAACTCCAAATTGAATTGATTTGGTATTCGGTTTTTTATCCAAATTAGTGTATGTGGAAATATGGACTTTATGTTATTGGACCTAATTCCATAGGCTAGGTCCTGGCCCATTCTTTTACAAGGAGATATATATAAATGCTTCTAAGGGTTTTTTGAAGAGCAGCACGTTAGAGAGAAAAAAGATACAGAGTTTGAGGAAGAGAAAAGAAAAGAGAGAGACACGGTTAAGGGTTTTTCTTCAAGGTCTTCATTCGCTTCAGGTTGTTTCTTTTTCGTCACATCTATCTTGGTTCCTTGTTGCTTGTCTCGGTAAAAGAGAAAGCTACAAGTAAGATAGACCTTCTTGTAAGCACTTAATTGTTCTAGTGGATAGTTGAGAGTACCGTCTCTCCCCAGACGTACCGAAAGGGAATTGGGTTAACAAATTTCTTGTGCCTTATTTGAATCAACAACAAACAAAACGTGTCAAGGTCAATTGATTAGCTTAATTCATATTAGCTAAGGTTGAGGTTGAATTCGATATTAAAATGTATATTTCATTTATATTTTACGACTAGATTTATTCTATATATGTACATATAACTTTTAAAATATTTTATGACTACATTTATTTCTTCTCTGACGTTTATTCTCACGTCTATCTTTCTACTTTTGCTAGTACCTCAAAGAGAAAGAACAAGAACTACAGACCTTAGCTCACGTAAGGTGAAGATGAAACACAGAAGATGACAACTCTAGCTTGAAGAAGATCGATAAACCTAGAGGCTCTATCTCTTTGTTTCTCTTCTCTCGTTACTCTCTCTGGTTTTTTACCGTATCTCTTTTTCTCAACCTTAAAATAGCTTCTTGTAAACGTACGGGCCAATAACCCTAGCCCAAACTCTCTCCTCTTTTTGTATAAGTTTGAATCGAAGAAGTTGCAGAGTTTAGTGAAGGATAAGGCTCTTTTTGTGTCGGAACTTGGGGCTCTTGCGGATAGTGTTCCTCCAGGCGTTATCAAATCGTTAGTGGCGTTTAAGGACAAACCATTAGTTAATTAGAGATCAAAGGAACAATGTTGGTTTTAGATGGTTTGACCATTAATACAATCTTCTTTCCCTTCTCCATCATCTTTAGAGGTTGAGAGAGAAGAACCAGAAAAGAAAGACTCACGGGGTTAGGTTCTTGGGGATCCAAGAACACCACACGCATTACTTGCTCCTCAGAGACATGATCGTTTTGCTCCTCAGACTGCAAAACAAAAAAATACAAGAGCATCCAATTTTTCTTAGAATAATCCAATGACAAAAAGTCTCATTTCTATCTTATCTTCTCCTTCAGTTTCTGACCATTTTCACATACCAGCTCAGGCATATAGTCCGTTGGGACTTTCACCTTCAGGCTCATGATTCTCAACAAACTTGAAAACTAAAGAAACTCAACAAGAAAATGGATACATCCTCGGGGACAATACAAGAGTAACAATGGATAGAAGAAACAACTCTTTGGTTCCGTTGTTTGAAACTGAAGAAACAGAGAGAACCAGCAGATAAAACCAATGACAACAACCGTAATTCAAAAACGTTTTAATTTCAGAACAAACCTTAAAAGCTACATGTGACTTGCTCGTATTCTTAAGAATGATGCAAATGAAGAAGTAGTCATGGAAGAGGATGAGGAGGACCTAGCTTGACCATTGGAGTTTCGAAAGAGAAGCTTAAAAAGAAATGGAATGGACTCTGGTAGGAGGTCGAAGGAATAAGGGTCGTGGCGGTCGAGGAGGTCATGGCGACCGAGGAGGACGCGGTTCTCCAGCTTAGTAACGTTTAGAGATTTTTTTTAGATGTTACTATCCTCTATGTAGAATTCTATTTTGTTGTAGAACTCTCTTTTAACTTTTTTCTACTTTCCCAAAAACTATATGGCTTTATGGTCGTATCTTTGTAATTTCCAATTTCCTTTTTCTTTTTTAATGAAAACCCTTAAACCAAAAAAAAAATAATAAGCAAAACGCAGATGGAAATAGCGTTTAATACGACTTCGTTTTGGAAGCTTTACCTTCATTTTTATATATATGGCTGGGTGATTGCGTTGTAAAGGAAGCGGTTACATTTATGGGCTTAGAGGTAAAAAAGACAGTAAACCGTCATGATTTTGATTTGTTACATATGGACTATAATTTTTTTTATAAAAAATTACCAATTACTATGTTCGATCGCCTATATAGATTATATCATATCTACTATATAAAAGAGGTTAACTCTCTCTGACTGCTTGCCACGTCAGTCCGGAGAGAGCCCACGTGTCAAGCTTTGAAAAAACCTTACCAATACCTACAACTGTTTCGAATCAATGACTCAAAGGTCACTTTTAAGAAAAAATGATCTAACGTACCGCTAAATGATCTCATGCCACTCACAAAATGATATTCCCGTTTTAACCTTAACGAAACTTATTAATAAATTAAATTTTTTTTTTTGGTCGAACAATTTTTAATAAAAAAAAAAAATACAGATATAGGACAACTGGTACACATGGTACAACTAAGAGATATATGACAACTGGTACAAATGATACAACTAAGAGATATATGACAACTGGTACAAATGGTACAACTATTATGTATTTGTATTTCTCAAAATTCTCGGTGAGGTAGTTTCAATTTAGCCGAGAGAATTTCACAACTTATACTATAAAAACCTCCTAATTGACCATTAAAACTCTAAAATCATGTGGATAATTAGAATATAATAATTTATATCATGGGACAACTACAGAAACCCTAAAATCGTGAAAGGATAACTATTAGGAACTTCGTACAACTGAATACGTAGGGACATCTATGTGCAACTACTTAATAAAAAAATAGTAATAAAATTAAATTAAACATATAAAGAAAGCATATACTTAAGAAATGCAAACACATCTTAAACGATAAGAGACAAAATTTAAAATATGGATAACATGAATTTATTATTTTCCTTATTCATATTCTTGTTTCACATCAAACACACCTTATACTATAAGGAAGACATTGGTAATGTTAACATCTTATGATGAAAAATAAACAAAATATATGATTTTACACAACTTGTACTATGAAAACCTCCTAAATGACCATTAAAACTCCAAAATCATGTGGACAACATAGAACATAATAATTTATATCACGGGACTACTACAAAAACCATAAAATCGTGAAAGAACAACTAATAGGAACTTTGTACAACTGGACACGTAGGGACAACTATGTGCAACTACTTAATAAAAAAATATAGTAATAAAATTAAATTAAATTAAACATATAAATAAAGCATCTACTTAAGAAATGCAAACCCGTCTTAAACTATAAGGAACAAAATTTAAAATATGGATAACATGAATTTATTATTTTCCATATTCATATTCTTGTTTCACATCAAACACACTTTATACTATTAGAAAGACATTGATAATGTTAACATCTTATGATGGAAAAGAAACAAAATATATGATTTTGCACAACTTGTACTATGAAAATCTCCTAAATGACGATTAAAACTCCAAAATCATGTGGACAATTAGAATATAATAATTTATATCACGGGACAACTACAAAAACCCTAAATTCGTGGAAGGACAACTATTAGGAACTTCGTACAACTAGACACATAGGGACAACTATGTACAAAATTAACGGTGCACGTGTTACTTTGACTGCCCATATGTCCCCTTTTGTCGGTGCACGTGTCTCCCTTTTATTAATTTTTAATTGATTTTAATTGTCGTTTTAATTTATATCCTAGTTGTCCATCCGAAATTCTACCGCACAGTATTATTTAGTTGTCCCACTTGTCCGAAATTACTGCAGGTTGGTCAAATTAATATATAGGGGATACCAGTGTTATGCAATCAAATTAATATATAGGGGATACCAGTGTTATGCAAAGATCTACGATCCATGTTTCAATAAATATAGGGTTTTCTACAAAAAAACCCATCATCTGGTTCCGATTTGCAAGAAAACCCATCACCACAGAAAAATGCAGGCCAACCCTTCACCCGACAGTCAAACCGCAATATAACCCTCAGCCGTGTATATATTTTTAAAATCGTATAAGACTGTATATTGATTACCAAAACTACGTCGTTTTGGGCAAATTAATTGAGAAAAATTATGTAAAATGGTGGTTTGAACTGTCAATAGTGCTAACGAAGTTAATTGTAAAACTTCAAACACACATATATATAAATACCAGCAAACTGAAAGCCAAAAAAAACCCAAAAAACCCCGAAAATTCCGAAAAACCCAAAAAACCAGAAAACCCCGACCATGAAGTTATTAAACCGAAGCAAAATTCCCGAACCGAACCGAACCCGAACTGAAAAACCCAAAAACTCTGAAAACCCAAAAATATCAAAAACTGAAAAAACCCGAAAACCCCGACCATGAAGTTATTAAACCGAAGAAAATTCCCGAACCGAACCCGAACCGAAAAACCGAAAAACCCCGAAAACCCGAAAAAGCCCGACCACGGTTATTAAACCGAAGCAAAATTCCCGAACCAAAGCAAAATTCCGGAACCGAACCGAACCCAAACCGAAAAACCCGAAAACCGAAGCAAAATTCCCAAAAACCATTTCGGGATTTTCGGGTTTTTCGGCTCAGGTTCGATTCGGTTCGGAATTTTGATTCGGTTTTAGGGTTTTCGGAATTTTCAAGTTTTCGGGGTTTTCGGTTCGGGTTCGGTTCGTTTTTAGAATTTTGCTTTGGTTCGGGTATTTTGCTTCGGTTTAATAACTTTGTGGTCGGGGTTTTTCGGGTTTTCGGAATTTTCGGGTTTTCGAACTTTTTGGGTTTTTCTGTTCGGGTTCGGTTCGGTTCCGGAATTTTCTTCGGTTTAATAATTTCATGGTATGGGTTTTCGGGTTTTTTCGGTTTTTGATATTTTTGGGTTTTCAGAGTTTTTGGGTTTTTCAGTTCGGGTTCGGTTCGGTTCGGGAATTTTGCTTTGGTTTAATAACTTCATGGTCGGGGTTTTCTAGTTTTTTGGGTTTTTTGGGTTTTTCGGAATTTTTGGGGTTTTTTTGTTTTATTTTTGCTTTCAGTTTGCTGGTATTTATATATATATATATATATATATGTGTTTGAAGTTTTATAACTAACTTCGTTGGCATTATTGGCAGAGTGCATGAGATACATCTGTGAGGTGCTGGGTTTAAACCACCATTTTACATAATTTTTCTCAATTAATTTGCCCAAAACGACGTAGTTTTTGTAATCAATATACAGTCTTATATGGTTTTAAAAATCTATATACGGTCGAGAGTTATATTGCGGTTTGACTGTCGGGTGAAGGGTTGACCTGCATTTTTCTGTGATGGGTATTCTTGCAAATCGGAACTAGGTGACGGTTTTTTTTGCATATATCAAGATTAGCATCAGTTTCTTTATTGTAAATAAGAAAAATAAATATGGTGTATATAGAATTCATTTAAAAAAAAAGTTAATGTGCTATATATATAGAATTCATTGAAATCACACCGAAACGTTTCCAATTACTAAGATTTTAGAACATGAACACTACAGACAATGCAAGATTCATCCTTTTGTATATAAACACTACAGACAATTTCACAGATTTTAGAACATGAACACTACTCTACAATATAGAGAATACAAGATTAATCCTTTTTGATGCGAACAACAAACCGATTGTACATATATAAACTGTTATGTTTGCGTTCTCTAAGCTAATTCCACAAATTCATAGCACAATTACTTCGACGATGCCGTGATGGCGAGTCGCCGAGAACGATGGAGGAGTAGTTGGATCCTCGGATTCAGCAGATCCACAGAGAGCAGATCACTCGGCGAGGGTGGAGGAGCTCGCCGTGGTAAGGATCGGAGGAGTCGCTAGCGATGGCCCAGAATCGACGGCTGCGTCAACGGAATCCGGCTGATTCCGGAGCTCGTAATCCCGGTGAGCCTGAAACATGGACATAAGCAAACCAAGGTACTCTTTCGCATATCTCCGTCTTGTTTGCCCGAATCTTTCGCATAAAATCTTTGCCAAATTTTCCTTTTCTCCAGGTACTCTTTCCCGGATAATTTCTATTGGATTTTCCAGGAAATAGGCGCACACTCTTTCTTAGACGTTAGAACTACGGTTCTTGTACTGTTTTGGGATCTCTGCTCGAACTTTGATTAAAACCATTAAGTACTCTGAATCTCCGTGTGATCTCAAAGTGAATTTCTTATTCAATTTCGTTTGGACAACTCTGATCGGAGAGTGTTTTTGTTTCAGGTAATAAAAGGTAATTTGTTTCAAGATGAGAGCCACACTGTCGTTCTAATGTCAATGTTTCGGATTTTCATTAATCAGCTTGAGGAAAACGACGAAGAAATGGTAACAGATCATTCTTTCACATGTTGTTTTGCTATGAGTCTGTTCTTGTGTTCTTTGATCCAAAACTTGTTGATGTGTTTTTGGAACAATTGAAACTCTTTGTACTCATAGGCTACTTCAAAGAAAGTGATCACACGTGCAGAATGGGAAAAGAAACTAATGTTGTAAAGCTTACGAAAGAAGACAAGAACAATTTGGTGATGAATTTTCTTGTGATTGAGTGATATGTAGAAGCTACTAATAAATTCCAAACGGAGTCTGGAACCAAACATATCCTTTTATGATTCCCATTGAGTTTTTTTTCTTCTCAGAATCTTTGTGAAATTGGTGCGTTAGATGTTAGATTTTTTTCCTTATCAAGAAACATCAGAGATAGAGCTTGAGACCTTCACATATCGGAAAGGCTGTTCAAAACGGAAATGTTGAGGATGCTATTGAAAAAGTGAATGTTTTGAATCCTGAGGTACAATGCTTCTTCGTCATATGCATATTTTTGGTTATTGTGTGAATAGCTTCTATTTGAGAGATGAAATGCTTTGGTGAATCTTTTCCTAGATATAAAGAATCAAAATCTGATCATTCTGTGAACCCATGCTTGCAGATACTAGACACAAATCCAGAGCTATTTTCTTCATAAGGGAGGACAGAAGAAGCCTTGGAGTTTGCTCAGGAGGAACTTGCGCCACGTGGCGAAGAAAACGTAAGTCTGTGTATATTGCTCATTGATTGTTTTTCAAGATGGGCGTTTTACATGTGAAACGTCTATATATTGCTCATTGACTACGCAAAAAACTGTTTTTTTACTATTCTTGTTGATTGTAAAATACGTTCCATAAAATTTGTTGATTCTTTCTGCAGCAAGCATTTCTTGTGGAATTGGAAAAAAGTGTAGCCCTACTTGTTTTTGAAGATGCCTCTAACTGCCCGATTAAAGAGCTTCTTGACATTTCCCATTGCCTTACGATAGCAAGTGAAGTAAATGCATCAATTCTTACAAGCTAGGGTCATGAAAAAGGTAACCACAACTAGAGTCGATGTTAGTTCTATTTAGGCTTTAGTAGCCACAAATTGAATTGCGTTTATTTCGAGCATCAATCATTTCCAATCTAAATATTCAAAGTCTTTATGCAAACATTATTCTTCTCTAAATTTAATCAGATTTTAGTCTTCTTTCTTTTACATCGAATAAAAAAAGAAATATTGCTTCAGTAAAAATGGCAAGAGTTTCGTGTTTGAGTTATGCAAGTAGATAGTGATAGATAGAGCGAATAGTATCAATGATGATGGTAAAAAGAGGAGCATGTCTAAATAGAATACGATGGGTCACAAAGAGAAACGAACAAAAGGAGTTCCTACAAAGTTTTCATCAACTATTTAATATTATGGGGTGTATGATGATGGTAGAAAAGAGTACATGGTGCATTAACATGATATATATGGCGATGCAAACGACCATTTTGGTTTTGTTGTTGCTGGGTTGTTTGTAATCCACTTTTCTTTGTTTGTAGAATATTAATCATGCGATTCTTCAAACATACTTCATAGATTATTTTATTGTTTTAAGTTAATACAAAGACCACAAATGAAATTAAACCGTGGGTATTCATCTAGTTACTTTAAAACTTGAGAAATGTTCACTCATCATTCTTAAGAGGTTCATAAAAAAGTTATTTATAAAATATTTACTAATATTTAGGAAGAAATTCCTAAAAAAAGTTTAACATGCTTCAGAAAAACAAAAATCAAATAAAAAACTTTTCAACACTAGAGGATAAAAAAAATCCTCAAAAAATTAACCATACCTTTCGACACTAAACTGAGTAAACTCTCTTCTGACCATAGACTTTAATTGGTTCATATAATTGTTTTTAAATTTAGCTAATGCCATAAATAGAATATCTAATAAGTATAAATACTACACAAAAATATTATAAATACTACACACTAATGATCTTCGTCAAATATCTTCTATAAAAAAAATGAATCATTCCATAGTTTTTATGTTAGCTATGATTATGTATTTTGGGTTGAATGAAGCTGCTGCTTGCAAATCAACTCGTTTAGTAGTTAGTAACCAACTCGATCGTGGTATTCCTCTCCATTATCGCTGTCGTGTCTTGAATGACAAGCTACCGACGACACGTGTAAGAAACTTCGATTCAGGAGACCAGATTTTAAAAAACTTCAATGATTGGTATTTTAAGTTTTGCAATCCTCCTGATAAAACAGTTACAACGGTAAGATGGGAATGTGATTTACGCTTTCGGGATGCAAAAGAGTATTTTTTTAATGGCCTTCGCGCAAAAACAACAATCAACGGAACAACCGATGGTGATATGATACGTCGATGGATTGCCAAAACCAATGGAATTTACTTCTCAAGAAATAATGGACCGGAGTCTCTAGCTTTGGAATGGAAAACCAAGATATAAGAGCATCATTATTGTAGAGACTGATTTGGGTTTTTTAATTAGTATTTTAATATAAATTTGAAGTTAAAAAACTGTGTTAAGAAACTTCTGTTTTTTATCCTTTATTGGTAGAAACTCAAATGGGTTTCTTAAAAAAAAAACATTGAATAATTATATTATTGTAAATAGAGTTTATTTTATTAATTATACATAGTTCCATAAAAATATTACATTTTAAACATAGAATTTGAAAAAAAAAAGCAAAAGAACATTCAATTATTATTGTTATTACGGCCAAATTTTTGCCATATATGCTCGACCAGATCAGCTTTCAATTGTTGATGAAGTTGTCTATCACGAATTTTAGTTCGAACACCCAACATATTGGCGAGATTTGTAGGCATTTCTGTTGAATAAGTAAGATCCACATGTGCACTTCCTTCTCGGGGTTGAAATTCTGAAACATCAAACTGGGTGTGTTCATCTCGTTCGTTTTCTACTATCATATTATGGAGTATGATGCATGCTCTCATTATTTTCCCAATTTGTTCTTTCTCCCAAAAAAGAGCAGGGTTTTTCACAATGGAAAATCGAGCTTGCAAGACTCCAAAAGCACGTTCGACGTCTTTTCGGGTAGCTTCTTGAAGTTGAGCAAATAAAGAAGCTTTTGGGCGCCCTTGTGGAAGTGAAATTGATTGGATAAAAGTTGCCCATTTTGGATAAATCCCATCTGTGAGATAGTAAGCCATTTGATATTCTCTTCCGTTGACGGAGAAATTCACTTGCGGAGCTTGACCATTTATTATATCATCAAAAACGGGTGAGCGATCAAGAACATTAATATCGTTTAAGGTACCTGGAGGTCCAAAAAACGCGTGCCATATCCAAAGATCATATGAAGCTACGGCCTCCAAAACGATTGTGGGTTTTCCAGAACCTCGTGCATATTGTCCTTTCCAAGCGGTGGGACAATTCTTCCACTCCCAATGCATACAATCGATACTTCCTATCATCCCGGGAAATCCGCGTTGCTCTCCAACATTAAGTAGCCGTTGAAGATCCTCCGGTGTGGGTCTTCTTAAGTACTCATCGCCGAACAAATTTATTATACTTTCGACGAAATTTACCAAACAAGCACGAGCAGTAGTTTCACCAAGCCGGAGATATTCGTCAACCCCATCAGCCGAGGTCCCATATGCTAAGATACGAATTGATGCCGTACACTTTTGAAGTGCAGAGAGACCAGGCCTTCCGAGAGCATCTTTCTTCTGCCGAAAGTATCGAACTTCATTGGAGATTCTATCAACAATATGCAAGAACAATGATTTGTTCATTCGAAAACGTCGGCGAAATAAATTGGCAGGATATGTTGGAGTGTCACTGAAGTAGTCATTCCACAAACGCTTGTGGCCTTCTTCGCGATGTCTTTCGATAAAAACTCTTTTTTTTCTTGACTTTCTTGGCTCCTCATGATCAATTAATAGATCCTCAAACGTTTCTTCGAATATTTGCTCGAAATTTGCATCAATTTCGTCAAAGGTATTATGGGAAGAAGATGCCATAATGGAAAAAAATAACAAACAGATTTTATATAAAAAAAAAGAGAAGCAAGAATGCAAATTATGTAAAGAGAGGAAGCGTTTGATTTGATAAAAAAAAGAAGCAAATGTGAACTATATAAAGAAGCGTTTGATTTGTAAACTTGTGGTACATATTTGTGGTATCAACTTTATAAAAGTTTGTAAACTTGTCGTCCATTCATCTTTGTGTCCATTCCTTTTTGTGTCTCCTCTCTTGTTTGCTTCTTCCCACTTGTGGCCTTCTTCGCGATGTCTTTCGATAAAAACTCTTTTTTTTCTTGACTTTCTTGGCTCCTCATGATCAATTAATAGATCCTCAAACGTTTCTTCGAATATTTGCTCGAAATTTGCATCAATTTCGTCAAAGGTATTATGGGAAGAAGATGCCATAATGGAAAAAAATAACAAACAGATTTTATATAAAAAAAAAGAGAAGCAAGAATGCAAATTATGTAAAGAGAGGAAGCGTTTGATTTGATAAAAAAAAGAAGCAAATGTGAACTATATAAAGAAGCGTTTGATTTGTAAACTTGTGGTACATATTTGTGGTATCAACTTTATAAAAGTTTGTAAACTTGTCGTCCATTCATCTTTGTGTCCATTCCTTTTTGTGTCTCCTCTCTTGTTTGCTTCTTCACGCTTGTGGCCTTCTTCGCGATGTCTTTCGATAAAAACTCTTTTTTTTCTTGACTTTCTTGGCTCCTCATGATCAATTAATAGATCCTCAAACGTTTCTTCGAATATTTGCTCGAAATTTGCATCAATTTCGTCAAAGGTATTATGGGAAGAAGATGCCATAATGGAAAAAAATAACAAACAGATTTTATATAAAAAAAAAGAGAAGCAAGAATGCAAATTATGTAAAGAGAGGAAGCGTTTGATTTGATAAAAAAAAGAAGCAAATGTGAACTATATAAAGAAGCGTTTGATTTGTAAACTTGTGGTACATATTTGTGGTATCAACTTTATAAAAGTTTGTAAACTTGTCGTCCATTCATCTTTGTGTCCATTCCTTTTTGTGTCTCCTCTCTTTTTTGCTTCTTCCCACTTGTAGATTATTTTTTGTGTCCATTCATATTTATGCCTTTCATTATCTTTATGCCTTTCATTATCTTTATTCCTTTCATTCATCTTTTGTGTCCACTTGTAGACTCATACAAAGTTCACATTTTAATCTTTAGCCATAAACACATACACAACTCATCCTGTTTTAAATCCTTTAATCATTAAATATTCCGTGGCACTAATCATTAATGTTCAACATTTGAATAATCATACACAACCCAATTCCTTTATTACAAAGACTTAGTCGTAAACACATACACACCTCTTCCTTCTCGTAAAACCAATAACCAATTTACAAAAAATGAACACTCTTTCTAGTAAATAAAACATCATCGAGTCTCCACTCTTCCTTCTCGTAAAACCTGTTCAAACAATAAGATACATATGAGAGAAGTGGAAGCAGATTGTCAAACTATAAACAATATCATATCCGTAATCAGAAGAGGACACAAATGGTTTACACAGAAGGAGTTATATTAAAACAGAAGTTGAACACAAACTAAAATGAAAAACAAAAAAAACAACCCTAAAACGAAGAGGACACAAGTGTTTTACACAGCCGAGGGAGTTATATTAAAACACAGCCGAGGGAGTTATATTACACAGCCAAAAAAAAACAACCCTAAAACGAAACACAACTTCAAAAATGCAAACAAAGGAGATGAGATTAAGCTAAATATCAAACATTTCTGCAACCAGCTTCTTCTTTAGAGCTTCATCGATCTCTGAAAGAGGTTCTTTTTTGCCAACAAGACTGTCAAGTAGAGACATCTTGGAGAGTTTTTCTTTCATGGCCAAATCCTTCTCCTTGATGGACCACATGGTTTGAAACTCCGCAAGTTTTTCACTCGTCGGAGTGCTAGGCTTCTTACCTTTGACTTTTGAAGCCTTCACACCAGGAGGCCGAGAGTGATCATCTTCGAGCATCGAACTTCCAACACCGTCAGTGGTTGAAGATTGGGAAGCATCATCACCCCTTCTCCTTTTGCAGCTTCCATCACCTCTTATGGATGAAAGGGCACACCATTTCTGGTCGTTTCGGAGCTCCTTCCATGCGTGTTCTAAGGTGAACCTCTTCTTGTGATCGTTTTGGAAGATCTCGTGAGCCCGTTTGAGAACATCGTCTTCATTCTCACCACTGCATCTCTCTCTTCCTGCCGCCTCATACGCACCACAGAACTTGCATACAAGATCATTTATTTTATGCCACCTTTGCTTACATTGTCCCGCCTCTCTGATTTCACGGCCTACGGCTTGAGGACTTGACGCAAAGTAGTCTGCGATGCGCTTCCAAAAGGCTCCAGACTTTTGTTCGTTTGACACCACCGGGTCCTTGCTCGTATTTAGCCAAGAGCTGATGAGCAAGATGTCATCGGTGGGCGCCCATGTTCGCCGTTCTCTACGCTCAGCCGGAGATTCATCGGTACACTGAGTGCTAAACAGAGGAACTTGGGATGAACCAAGTTCGACGGAAGGAAATGGATCAGGAAGACAATCCTGTTGACTGTTCAACAGGTCAACAAAATTTGCTTGCTGAGAAAATGGATTCAGAGAAGCCATTTAGGAGAAGGTCAAAGAAGAGAGAAAGACTAGAGGAAGTGTGTTTACAAGGTGAGAACGAAGTGAAGAAGAGATTGTGTTTAGAAGATAGTAGAAGAAAGTGAAGAAGGAATGCGTTTTTAGTAGGTTGTGGAAGAGAGTGAAGTAGCTATGAGTTAAATAGAAGAGAAACAAAGTTAAAAGCAAGCATTGAACACAACCATAACGAGTAGACATATATCTACCATCCTAAACCATTCATCACAACTATTAAACACACCTAACACAACCATACTAAACCACTAACATGCATTTATTATCATTTATTAACACTAACAACCAAACTCGAGAGAAGAACTGAAGTTAAACACGAGTCATAAACCGTTTCTACTGCAAATGCTGAAGTTAGAAACTATCGAACTTTGAGAAAACACTAGTAAAGGAAATGCAAACTTATCTCGGATGGAGGCATAAACCGTTTGTACCACTTCAAGAGCTTGGTTTCCTCGCAAAGACATCCTCCTCCGAGCACGACGAATACCCGATTCAACCTTTCACAGAAATCAGTATTACATCAAAATTACAAAACAGATAACAAAGAATGAAAGAACTGATTATTAGTTATAGGGATTGAGGATAAATAATTACCAATGGGAGCCAAAGAAGCCAAAGTGCGAGCCATCGCAGAGCTTGTCCCATACCAACACTCTCACGCTATCGGACCGAATCTTCTCCGTCACCATCATCCGAGTATCCACCTGCAAAATCAAAACAAATTAACATGTAAGAGGACGAACAATCACGAGAGATAAGGGAATTAAGCTCACATCGACTATATCTGACATCTATGGACCGAAATCAGAGATGATTTGAAGAAACCCCTAAATTTGAAGAAACCCCTAAATTTCGAAATCATAAATTCGAATTGTATTGTGAAATCGACCAGAGAAGATGGTGATGAAGATGATAAATAACCTTTGAGGATTTGCAGACGAAGGAGACGAAGCGATTGCAGTTGGAGCCATGCTTTCTTCTTCTTCTTTTTGCGGACAACAGATACAACGACGACGACGACAAAACGGAGAAGCGACTCCACCAGAATCGATGAGACGAGACGAACGAGACCAACGGAGACGGAGATCGGAGATGGCGAGGACGGAGATCGGAGATCGCGAGGACGGAGATCGCGAGGAGAAGAGAAGAGAAATGATTTTCTCTTCGCGACGAATGGTTTTGTCGTCTCATCAAGTCCACCAATCCAATTAGGACACGTATAGCTTAAGAAACGCATCTTAAGTTGCTTCAACAAGATACGTTTCTTCATTTTTTCTCTGCTTTTTGGATTATTTTGTATTTTTTTATTTTAAGAAACTCTTTAACAAACGGCTTAAAGACGCCGATAATGATGCTCTAAGACTTTTAATTTTCCTACAATTTACTAATTTTTATGTAAGTTGATTTTTTTTTTTTTGCGTGAATTAACTCCACCCTCCCCATCTGGGTGTTGGGCCTGTTGTGGCCCAGATGATAAAAAACAAAATTTGTTATAAGTTTGTGGTAAAAAATAATTACCACGAAAAGATTGTGGTAAAATTCTGGCAATAGGTAATTTTTCTTGTAGTGTTAACGTAATGTATTTTTGGCCGAGTCAACGAAAGTTTATGATTTAAATTTGAAGTCAGCCAAAATATGATGATTTAAACTATCTACGCAATAGTTCATGATTTTAATTGCCAAAATTTGAAAGTTGATGCTTTTTAGACAATTTTTCCAAAAAAAAAGACAAGAAGTTTAATATTATCCGAAAATCTACCGTTTAAGAAAGTTGCTAATATCCGAAATTTAATATTTCATCTATATAGTTCAATCCACATGTAAAACGAAAATATTAAACTTTTAAGGTGCCAGTTGTAAGGAAATATAAATGATCTGACGAATTGTAGTACTTGGTTTTTATTTGTTTTAGATTTGATTATTCACTTTTACTTCTCCATCTCTGGTTTTTTATTTATCACAGCTGAAATATTTACTTATATTAATAGTATGGGCAGACTTATCTTAGCAGTTCCAAGGTTCCTTATATTAATGCTCTGCTAATAAAGATGATGTAAAGGTAATGGAAAATTGGAGACGATGGGACAAATTCAGCAAGGCTATGAGACTTACCATTTAATGATTTGCAGGGTATGTGTTATCACCTACTTCTTTTTGTTGTTTGTGGATGCAGAGGAAAAATGGTGTTTTCTTTTTTTGTTAGACATGTGCTAGAAGGTTTACTTTTTGAAAAGAATACATTTTTTTGGGGTCTAGGTATGGTAATGCTAATGCACAAGGAAACCGATTGAGAGAGACACAAATCTTGAACGGCCAAATGTTTATTGTGCTCGGAAAATATATATATGTTCAATTACGTAGAACCCATCATAATTAAGATTGATTTTTTTGTAACAATGTTTTTAAGTACGCATAAGAAAAGTGAATCTGTGTATGTACTAGTAACGGAGATTGGTTTAAACTTCATGTTCAATTTGAACAAGGTCTAAAGATATTAAGACATCTCAGCATGGAAAACCAACCCAATTTATTAAGACATGGCAAAAGTTGTAATGTGCAATAAGCTTTGTAATGGTTACTTAACAAGTTGTAATGCAAACTATCCCAACGAAAGAAAAAACAGAGAGAGCGAGAGAGAAGAGAGAAGAGAGAGAGATCTTGAAACTTGCTTGGTGGAGAGAGAATTGAGAGATGCTTTCGGAAGATGCTTGCTATGACTATTTAAGTGATGATGCTGGGAATCATAGAACATGTGGATCTTACAGTTATTGTTCCACCAACAAATCCACAACGGCAGCCTTTTGTAACTGTATTGAAGGGTTCAATCCAAAGCCGGAACTTTCGGGTGGTTGTGTGAGGAGGACTGCTCTCAAATGCAATAATGAAGATCAGTTTTTGCTACTCAAGAATATGAAGTTGCCGGAAAAATCAGATGACACACTCATGTCAGGGACTGTGGACTTCTGTAAGAAAGAATGCCGTAAGGACTGTGAGTGCACGGCATTTGCGTTTGTGGAAATGCTAGATCTCCGGGGCGAACACGAATGTGTGTATTGGAAGGGAGAGCTCAACGATATGCAAGAATACACTGTTGGCGGCCAAGACCTCTATGTCAGAGTGGCGCCTAAGGATCCGGGTTAGTCACATATAAGATAAATAAATAATACATGAAATTTCTACAAATTTAATTATTGGTTGCCGGCTTGTACCATTTCATTTGTTTTCTTTTTTTTTCATATATAAGATACGGCTTCAGCGAGTTTGAAGCCTTGGATCATCGGCCTCATCGTCGGTGGAATCGTATTATTCATCCTCTTTTGCTTCTGCGTCTGCTTCTGCTTCTGGAAACGAATGAAAAGAAGCGCATCACCAACTCAAGGTAGAAACAATTTGAGTTTTGATTTTGATTTTTACATGTAGCTTTTGACAATTCTTATATTAATTATTATTATTTGATGTGTAGGACCAAATCAAACAGAAATTATGATTAGCGAAATAGCAGGAGAAGATCGATTTACCTTCATGGACTTTACAACGATTGTGGAGGCGACAGATAACTTTTCTAGTTCCAACATACTCGGCCGAGGTGGTTTCGGTATCGTTTATAAGGTAAGAAACTTTAGAATCTCTCGTTTGGAATATGTTAATGTATAAACATATATCTATATATGGTAATGAAACTATTGTATGTGGTTACAGGCAATCTTACCAAACGGAACAGAAGCGGCGGTTAAAAGGTTATCGATAAAGTCGTCTCAAGGGATAGAAGAGTTCAAGAACGAGGTTAGAACAATTTTAAATGTCCTGCACAAAAACCTAGTCCGGCTTCAAGGATGTTGCTGCGAAGGGATGGAGAGGATCTTAGTTTATGAGTTTTTAGAAAACTCTAGCTTGAATCGCTATCTCTTCGGTTAGTGGCCTCCCTCCTTTGCTTATATATTTTTTTCTAAGTTACAATTGCAATTGGAAATCTCTTTTCTAATTCTTGTTTTTTAATGACCGCTGTGTATGTAGATGAGGCTCGAAGCAGATTACTGAACTGGGAAAAGCGGTTCCGTATCATCAGTGAGATTGCACAGGGACTATCCTATCTCCACAACTTTAGAGACAGTCCCATAATCCACAGGGACTTGAAGCCCAGCAACATTCTTCTTGATAAAAATCTGACTTCAAAGATCTCAGATTTTGGGATGGCAAAGATTTTGGAAAGTGGAACGACAGAAGCACAGACGCAGAGAGTTGCCGGAACATAGTAAGAAATCGAAACAACATTTTCTATTATATTTAAAAACAGAATAAGATTCTGTCTTTTTGAATTACGGTTTTTAATCTTTGTTTCATCACAGTGGCTACATGTCTGAAGAATACGCCATGTCTAATACAATGTCGGAGAAATCCGATGTTTTCAGCTTTGGGGTGATGATCCTTGAGATCATTACCGGGCAACAAAATGCCAAGTTTTGTACCTCACACATTGGCGACAGCCTTCTCAGCTT
This sequence comes from Eutrema heterophyllum, assembly GCA_002933915.1. Classification (NCBI taxonomy): domain Eukaryota; kingdom Viridiplantae; phylum Streptophyta; class Magnoliopsida; order Brassicales; family Brassicaceae; genus Eutrema; species Eutrema heterophyllum. The sequence continues at coordinate 352,390 of PKMM01022804.1, read as the reverse complement.
TGTCAGATTAATCATACAAATTTGATATCTTTTCTTTTTTTCTTATAAGAAGAAGAAGAAGAAAAAAACACTGATATAATTTATGTAACAGGTGTGGAGAAGATGGAATGAAGGCAACGGTCTCGAGCTAGTTGATTCTAACTTCATAGACGATTCATTAGTGGAAGAAGAAGTTTTAAGATGCACACAGATCGGTCTCTGTTGTGTTCAAGATGAAGCTGAGAATAGACCAAGCACGGACTTGTTGGTGGTAATGCTAAAAAGCAGGACAGCCGAAATTCCTCTACCGCAACTGCCTGACTACTATTACGCCAGATTTCTCGCTGGAGAAGCTGCTTCATCGTCTTCTGTGGCTCAAGAGATTGAATCCACTAAATCTGCTTCAATCAATCGAATTACTCTCACTACCATGGGCGGTCGATGATGTTGGAGTTTGATCAAAGTATCGCTTAAGCTAATGGCTTTTCTCTCTACCAGACTTATTATCCACTGCAATGTTCTCCTTCTCTTCTGCAGAGTTATCCCCTATAGGCTACATATCTCATCACAGTTCTTTTTTAGATTTTCCTACTTCAACTGTATAAGAACTTCCTCTTCTTCCCACTTTGAAGGCTACTCCTTTCTACAGTAGCCTCCTTTTTGTGTTTACATTTATTCTTATCAACCTCTAATCCATCAGAACTGACATCCTCAGATTTCTTATCCGATGCCTGCAGAGTTAATCCCTATATCTTTTAGCCCAGTATTGTTTGCTTTTGGCGTCATTGTCTTTTTTACAAGGTGTGTCAACATAATCATCACCTTCAATATTCAATATCATGATGATGGTTTTTGATCCGATGTTGATTGATGAATGTCATTTTGATTGAGATGAGAAAATGATGCAGAAGAAGAAGTAATCATGGAAGAGGAGGACCTAGCTTGACCATTGGAGTTTCGAAAGAGAAGCTTGAATAAGCAAAACGCAGATAGAAATAGCGTTTAATTACGACTGCGTTTTGGAAGCTTTACCTTCATTTTTATATATTTGGATGGCGATTGCGTTGTAAAGGAAGTTGTTACATTTATGGGCTTAGAGGTAAAAAAGACAGTAAACCGTCATGATTTTTATTTGTAACATATGGACTATAATTTTTTTTTTTCATTACCAATNATAATCATAACAATGTTGCAAGACAAAGCGAATTTAAAATATGAGAGATGAAATGTTGGTAATGGCATTGCCTTATTGATATCGTTTTTATGTCTACCGTTTTGCAGCTTGATTGGTAAAGATTTTAAAAGATCATTATGTTTTTATCACCCAATCAAATTTTGTTAATAAAACATTGCTTTCTAAATAATATTTTTCTCTATATTTCTAACTAATATGTACCATTAGTTTATTTTTTTCTATTATATTTAAATAATATAATATTCAAATCATAATTTAATAAATATGATATAAATGTGACAAAAGTATACATGTTTATACTAAAAATATAACTATAGTTATAGTGCGTATGAATAAATATATGAAATATGTTCTTCTAATTTTATATCTAATCGATGTTAACTTTACCAATCACTTAAAATATATACATTAATTAGAGCGGATAGCATGTCAAAAAAAAAAAAAAATTAGAGCATATAGTTTCAGCAACATTGGGGATAAATATATAGTTCTCCTTGGGATTAGACAAATCTCTTAAGCACCCCATGTAATTAGAATAATGAATGCCACATGTCCCAAACCCTCTGCTCAGGCCATATTATATAGAGAGAATGCTATTATGGGCTGAGTGGTCACATACTAATACATGCGAAGACATGTTGTATAAGACCATCTTTCCCGAAACCACCAATTCGTGCCAAGTTATCTGCAAAGTGTGGAATTAAGGGGACGACTGGTTCTGGAGCATATCAAACCATCTTTTCTAAACTCACCAACTTGTGCCATGTAATCTAAAGAGTGTGAAATTAAGAAATGAGTAGCTTAATGGGGACAGCCAGACAACCATCCACTACAACCCAACAAACTAACTGTCGGGTGGGTAAGTAGACAACTCGATGCCTCCTTAAAATATGTATCGTACAAGGTAAGTTAATTTCTTCTTATGGGCGAGAAAACATGTATGTTTTCTAGGATTCCCTCCCCTTTAATACATTCAAAATTATTTGTATCCTTGTACTACAAGCTCATGATCTGTTATTTTCTCATGTGGTAGGTCAAAGCGAACATTGGGAAGACCAAAGTGTGAGACGCCCTGACAACTGGACAGCACCAAATCCGTCGGAACCATCACGTATTCTAGAATCAATCCAGAGCCTCATGATAGCTTTGTTTGCCAGCTGGCAGAAAACGACGAGGAAAGTATGAGAAAAGCACTCGAATGCTTCGTACAAAACCCAGCGCGGAGATCCGACATCCGACCGGACAATCGGATACACGATCTGGTATCCTAGTCCGGGACAAGAACCCTATAAATACACCCTTTTCCCTACGGAGAAAGAGATCCATTTTTTTTCTTTTTAATTCCCAAGCGATTTGAGCTTCATATTCTTCACTTTTTCTCTCTCAAACACTTAGCATTTCTTTGACCTATNGGGAAGACAAAGTGTGAGACGCCCTGACAACTGGACAGCACCAAATCCGTCGGAACCATCACGTACTTTAGAATCAACCCAAAGCCTCATGATAGCTTTGTTTGCCAGCTGGCAGAAAACGACAAGGAAAGTATGAGAAAAGCACTCGAATGCTTCGTACAAAACCCAGCGCGGAGATCCGACATCCGACCGGACAATCGGATACACGATCTGGTATCCTAGTCCAGGACAAGAACCCTATAAATACACCCTTTTCCCTACGGAGAAGGAGATCCAATTTTTCTCTTTTTAATTCCCAAGCAATTTGAGCTTTATATTCTTCACTTTTTCTCTCTCAAACACTTAGCATTTCTTTGACCTATAAGACCTCGTCTCATCCTCCTTCCAACAATTTTGCTGGAATTTTTTCATTCAACTTGGTTACTTTCACTCTTTTTTCCACTGAAGTGCTTTTCAAAATCGTCATATACTTTGCAGACTCATCTTTTTTTTTACCCGAAATCACTTAACCTTTTTCTTTGTGTGTCCTATTTTTCTAATTTTCAAACATTCAAACCATAGTCTTTTCTTGATTGTTTATTGACTTAAGCCTCACTGAATTTTTGAAAAACACCCTTTCATTTAGCTTCTAGATTTCAACGTATCTATTTGTTTTGCAGAAAAGTTACCTTTTTTAAAGACGGAAAATTACCGAAACTTTTTTTATATTTTTTACTACTTTTAGTTATACTAATTAGGCCTTATTATTTTAACGAGATGGCTCAATTTTTGGATATTTGTGGAGGAAGTCACTTTATTCAAGTTTCAATTGTATTGTAGCACTTTCAAATTGTGTAAAAACAAGTTAACACTTTCTCATGCCAAATGAAGATTTTGCCTCTGCTTCTTATTGGTCCGTATACTATGTATTACTATTAATTATACTAATTAGGCCTTATTATTTTAACAATATTGAGAATATCGAGATGGCTCGATTTTTGGATATTGACAAAACCCATTTAGAGATATTTAGGGAGGAAGTCACTTTATTCAAGTTTCAATTGTATTGTAGCACTTTCAAATGGTGTAAAACCAAGTTTAACACTTTTTCATGCCAAATGAAGATTTTGCCTCTGCTTTTTATTGGTTTGTGTACTGTGTACTACTATTAGTTATACTAATTAGGTCTTATTATTTTAACAATATTGAGAATATCGAGATGGCTCGATTTTTGGATATTGACAAGACCATTTAGAGATATCTGTGGAGGAAGTCACTTTATTCAAGTTTCAATTGTATTGTAACACTTTCAAATGGTGTAAAACAAGTTAACACTGTCTCATGCCAAATGAAGATTTTGCCCATGCTTCTTATTGGTCCGTGTACTGTATACTGTTGAGGCGCAATACTGTAAATGAGTACGACTGTAAAATCAATGTGTGTACAATACTACAAATTCTTGCACAATTTAGAAAGTGCTACTTTCCTCTACAAAATTTTAAAACCTGACCGTACCTGCAAGATTCCCACCCATTTACTTATAAGTTTCTCTATCTACTCTTAAAACCACTCTAAGTCTTTTTTGACATTGAGACCAAGCCTCACCTTCTATTGAGAAAACGATATATTTTCCCCTAAGAAGTTTCATATAATAACAGATTCCCCAGAGTTTGAGCTTAGTTCTATTTTCCCACCTAATCAAAGTTTGAAACCTATTTCCCCACCGAATCAAAATTCAAAACCTATTTGCCCCCGAAATCAAATTTAATCGGTTTGTTATCTGTTTAGAGCGGTTTCTAACGTAAACCGTAAACCGGAACTAAACCGATTAAAACCCACTTATCACTTTAACCGATTTTAATCCACTTACCAAGTTCTTCTTCCTCCTCCTCTCTCTCTGCATCTCATCTCTCTCGATCTCTCACCCGATAATCTAACTCTAACCCCTATAACCAAAAATCCCCAATTCTGAAAATCCCAAATCGTGAACCTAAAAACCCCGATTTGAGTTTTTTTTCCAGCTTATCGAATTACTATCCCTAAAAAAAAAAAATTCTCAAATCTAAAAATTTTAGGGGTTTTCTTGACACTGTAGCGACCTCAACAATGGCGGAGCAGACGGAAAAGGCGTTTCTGAAGCAACCAAAGGTCTTCTTATGCTCGAAGAAATCTGGTAAAGGGCATCATCATCTTCATCTCTCACTCCTCTCGTCCTCCCTTTCTCTCTCTCCTCTGATTTTCTGAGAACTAATCCTTGCAAGGGAGGCCGCGGCAGAGCAGCTCGAAGAGAGGCAGAGCGATTGGGCCTATTCAAAGTATGTGGTGGTGTTCGACATCGTGAGGAATCTGACATTATTTCACATTCAAATTGTTTATATGGCTTTATTTAGTCAATTTCGATAGGGATTTTTTTTTAAAGTGATTGTTTTGATTCAATTTTATTGCTGTTTACATGGTTATTTTGTCAAACACTTGGAGGGTACTATTTGTGATGCTGAGAAGAGGAATGGTTTTCCAATTTTTGTGATAAGGACTTTTATAATGAAGAAGATAGAATCAAAGTTTTTATGGGTTTGCAAATTCAAATCAGAAAATTTGGTATCATTATCTTCGAAGAAGAAAAAGATGAAGAACACCGTTGGAAAGGGGATCCATCACCACCGACCATTACTGGAGCTGTTTTCAGTGGAAAAAAAATCAAGAAATGATCTCACTGAAAACAGCTCCAGTGATATCGGCGGTGATGGATCTCCTTCCCAGCGGTGCTCTTCATCTTTTTCTTCTTCGAAGATAATTACACCAAATTTTCTGATTTGAATTTGCAAACCCGTAAAAACTTTTCAGTGAGAACTTTTCTTGAACTTTATTTTCGGGAACAATAAGTTTTGAACTTTGAGGTAAATATATTTCAAACTTTGATTATGTAGAAAAATAAAACTAGACTCAAACTCTAGAGAATCTGTTATTATATCCGGAGAATCTGTTAATGTATTTTCATGGCAAAATATATCGTTTTCCCCTCCTATTTTAGCTTAATTACTGTAATACTATTTTTTGTATTCTCTTTAACTAAAGTGCTTCATGAAACAATTGAATCACCATAAATCCATCCATTCTTTCGGATTCAGTATCACATAACGCATTCTCTCATCTATTTTCTTCATCACAACTTTTATTTTGATACATGATTTACAGAAATACAAAGAACAAGAAAGATGAAAAATATTCACAGAGAACATCGTAAAAGAAAAAAAAAAACAAAGAAAACTCAAAACACAAACACTTGAAGAAATGTTTTGATTTCGATTTTTTTTTGTTTTTTTATCCACCAGATCTAACAAGATCCCCAACAGCTCAGAAACATAACCGTACGCAGAGATTCCTCCGCCTGCCTCAGCCTCTCGCTCGCCGCCGCACCAAATCGGCTCGATTCTAGATCGCCTTTGAGCCTCCGCACAGACGACGACGGAGATGATGCCACTGGCGACGCAGAGCTAACCGAGACCGATTCTTTGACGGCGGATCGTAAAGTCGTCGTATCCCCGCCGCAACTACCGGTAATACACTTGTCCTTCATTAACTTACCGAAAAACTGGCTAATCGCTCTGGTCATCTGCCACAGACAGATTCACTGAATAATAGTTTTTTTGTAGATTATAAATTCTGATCCTCAAGATACATTACTTTGCTAATTCTGGCTTTTCAGATTCGGAAGAGAGAGTTTCTTATTATCTTTATATAGAGGGAAAGTGAGGTGAGTGAGCCAGAGGATTTGGGAGAAACAACCGGCTGAGACGGTAAAACCGGGGGCTCGCTCGACGATTCGTGGGATAAGACGACCGGCACGTGCCGGTTCAGGAAGGTTCGCGACATGTTGGTGTAGATATGATCGACGAGAAATGGATATTTTATTTCTTTCTTTTACTTTAAAATCGTTTTCGGTTTTTTTAAAAAGAAATTGAATATCTGCGTCGTTTTCCGCTGGATAACTATGAATAATTGTGATGTTCCTCCTTATTTATATCATTTCCAGATAACTTATTTTGTTTTATTTTATCTATTAGAATTTGACCAAGGCTTTTATTATTATTTCAAGCAAGTTTTTTTTTCAAACTTTATAGCTTATACTATTTTAAAAATATATATATATTTTACATTCTTAATCATCTAATTTTTTTATGAATACAATGTTATAAACATGATGCCTTTATGAATACAATGTTATAAATTTTCTTTCCACCTTTATTTATATATATATATATCTTCCAACTTCCGTCATATTTTAACGGTTTGTATATGATTGAAACAGCAAATGGTGGATACATAAACTGAAGATAAACAAAATAAAGGTGGAGGATTAAAAACTATATATTGACAAAGGACTTTGGGTGTGTGCTAAAGTTGCAAGCTTGTCTGCCATTTAATTAATTATTTTCCCTCTTATATAAACCTATGCAAAAAGTTTAATCCATTGTTGCAAGTCATGCACCTCATTTGTATGCTCGTTGTTTGCATGTTACTTAAAACTATATAATATTTTTTTTATCCATGATTATCTATCAGAGTCCTCCCGTAAGTGTTGAAAAACATGAAGAAAGCTTGAACCTTCGGTTTCAAAGGTACAGTTACCAATAGACGACAGTCCAAGAGGTTATGGCAAGTAGGTGAACACCCCTAGCATCTCGTATAACCCAGTCCGAGCCTATATGTACATCAAGTCTTCAACACCGCGAAACTACTCTTGTGATTACCTTTGATCCATCTATTTACTCGTATGTGTCAATCATCAAATCCATAAAGATTGAATCTTCCATTTGCCTGTGGATGTCACACAAAAAAAAGGTTTTATTAGTCATTTTTCAAGAACAAGGAAAGCAAGTTACTGTTAAAACAATAAAACTGGATAAGATACGAAAGCAAAACAAACAAAAATAACTTAGAAGAAAGTTCTATGGAGACAAGATTTATAGTTTTTCTTTTATATTTGGAGTAGGAATGCTTTTGTTTTGTTATGTGAATGTGGAGGAGTGAACTCTTTATACTGGTTTTGACTCGACGCGCCTTCACATTGTTTGTGCAAAGTATAGATTTGGGTAGTAACAATGTTTAAAATTTTGCTAGGCTTCTCTTCAATCGGGCATTCGTGTTGGGCTTAGTGCCTCAGTGAACAAATTAGGGATTGATCGAGAATTTATTTTTGATATTTTATCTATAAACACGTATATATATTAAATATGTGCAATTTGCATATCGATATCTCTTGGTCTAGTGGTCCGTTTCCACTGCACTTCCAAAACGAGAGCATGGAAGCGCATTTTTGTCAGTTTTTAGCTTTAGTGAATGGTAAAATGATGAATATACCCCGTCTTCAACTTTATGTTTGTGATTTTTCTGACCTAAATTCCGCAGCCCTTCATTTTTTTCACTATTTCATAATTTCTTCTTGTTTATCTTGTGAATTTTACCCAAATATAACAAATCTATGATATAACATCTGATTTCGAACTTAAAATCTACAAAAGATGATTTTTTAAAAAAGTTTCCAGATCAATTGACGAATAAGCTCAAATCGCGGCGATTTTCAGACGTCAAACGTTTTACCAACGATTAATCGGTCACACAGACCACATTTTCGAACTGGAGCTAATAATAATGTTTCGTTTTTATTTTGGACTTCCAAAGTCTCCATGTTAACCATAAATGTAGCAATTGATGTTCCAAAAATAGATGAGTTTTTTAGTCGAGATTAACATCTACTCTCTCTATTTCATAAAGAACGTCGTTTTAAGATTTTTATTTCATTTTTATTTTGTATGCATATACGTCCGCTTTAATCCGACCAACATTTTTTTTTTTTCGANCCATAAATGTAGCAATTGATGTTCCAAAAATAGATGAGCTTTTTAGTCGAGATTAACATCTACTCTCTCTATTTCACAAAGAACGTAGTTTTAAGATTTTTATTTCATTTTTATTTTTGTATGCATATACGTCCGCTTTAATCCGACCAACATTTTTTTTTTCGATTAGTTGAAGAACCCACCAAAACGAAAATAAGAATCAATAAATTTCACAACAGGTCGTTATGGCTAAGTCGACATAGCCAATTAACAACCATAACACGAAACAAAATATTGATCAGAGGCAAACAAAAATAAAATCGGAGTCCATTTTCTATTTATCCACTTTCACTAGTTGATAACGAAGCTGGATATTAAAAGAAAAACCGGTTTAGTTTTCCCGGTTGACAGTCCGCCGTTGATTCCCGTCACGATGCACGTTCTCGACACCGGAGCTCGATTCTCCGCCGTTAGATTCTCACCGGTGTTCAATCCTTCAGCTACACCCCTCCGCAGACGATACTTTATCGTAAGGTCTCTTCTTCTACCTCAAATCGATTTCTCCATCCTACTTCTACTTCTTCCTCTCTCTCTCTCTGTAACACGTCTCAGATTCAATCGTTTTCGCCTTTTGAGTCTTTCAGGGCTAATCTTCCTTTTCTGAAGCATCAAGCTAAGTATCATAAAGAGCTCGAAGCCGCCATTGATGCTGTTGATAGAGCTTGTCGACTCTGTGTCGATGTAAGTTAATCTACTAAATGGCGATGGTTTTGGCTTCGATTAGTGGTGGTAAAATGTTGTGTTTCTCAATCCAGATCGGCGTCTACTGAATCTTGGTGACGATTTTTTAGGTCAAGAGGTCGCTTTTTTCTTCTAAAGAGAAGATTCTCGAGAAGAATGATCAAACTCCAGTAACAATTGCAGATTTCGGAGTGCAAGCTTTAGTCAGCTTGGGTAAGAAAATATTGAGTCCACTAGTTTAGGCTTTTCTTGATTGTAGAATCAAGGGTTTAAGTGATTGATGTTGTAGAGATTCCGAAACTGAATAATCTTCCAAACCCATTGACAAAGTTGTTTCTTTTCGGATTGTAGAGCTTTCGAAACTGTTTCCTTCAATACCTTTGGTGGCTGAGGAGGACTCTCTTTTCTTGCGTGAAAATAACCTCGTAAGTTCTGTGGTAAGTGAAGTCATCGCAAAGGCTAGCATTGGAGACAATCAACTGTCTGATGCTGATGTACTAGAAGCAATTGACAGAGGTGGAAAATATGCTTATACGTTTTGCAACAAACCAGCTACTTATTGGGTATGTTACTAGTTAGAATGAAACGAAGGTTTTCTCTAAGTTCCGGTTGTTGCAGTATTACATGCACATATCTTTTAGCTATTTTTGTGTCCCTTGGAATCAGAAGAATTGGAACTAAAATGGAAAATGATGCACATATCTTTTGTAACTAGATGATATGATGCTTTTCAGTTCACTATCCTTGATGACTGCAGCTCGCTAATTTATACTAGGTCCATTGCTGTTCTGCAGGTTTTGGATCCAATAGATGGCACAAGGGGGTTCCTTAGAGGAGATGATGCTTTATATGTGGTATGTCTTTTAAGCCTGCAATTCTCATTTCCTTTCATTGTTTCAAAATGGTTATTGTGAGAGCTACTGAGATTAGCGTGTGGGACTGATGCATCCATAAGAACCTCCTTGCTTGGCTCTACTCGTTTTTTAACAAAAACGTTTTTACATGTATATGTAAGAGTTGGATATGAGGTGTCTTGTTTTTTTATTCTGTTTCAGATATTCTCTGATTCATCATAAATTCATTCATACACATAAATCTCAGGTAGGATTGGCCCTTGTTGTAGATAATGAAATTGTGCTGGGGGTCATGGGATGTCCAAACTGGCCAGAAGACGTTTCTGATGGATCCACCGGGGTCTTAATGCTCTCGCATATTGGCTGTGGAACATGGACCAAGAGTTTACAAGTATCCGGTGATTGGACAAGGCGCTTTGTTGATGCCTGTGGTTTAATGAACAAGGCTCGATTTTGTATTCAAGAGAGCCAAACCTGGGAATCACTTCCACTCTCTGGTTTGTTCGACGCAAAAATAGATTCAGATGACTTACAGGATAAAGATATTCTCCTTTTGCCCACATGTTGTGGAAGGTATCCACTCACTATCTCTCTACTAAAACACAGGATTGTTCTTCAAAACTGTCTATTATAAAGCACACGTCTTTAGAGTTAAAAATATCATTTTGCAATATTCTATGCTTGTATCCAAATTATAAGATTTCTACTTAGATCAGTTTCCTTATCTCTGTTTACAGTTTGTGCAAGTATTTGATGGTAGCTTCTGGTAGAGCATCGGTTTTCCTTCTCCGAGCCAGAACTCAACGAACGATAAAGGTACTCTTAATTCTTTGATCCAGATCCACGCACAGCAAAATCTTCTTTTCTTTTTTTTTTTGTTTCATCAGAGTATCTCTTAAACATGTAGTCTTGGGATCATGCTGTTGGGATCATATGTGTTCATGAAGCCGGAGGAAAGGTTAGTGAAATCCTTTCTTGTCTTGAAAAATGATTCTTATTACATGATTCTTTTTGAGCTCAGGAATCTAATAAAGTCTTGAGAAAAACAACCTTTTTGATTCTGATGATTATGATCTCTGTTTGAGATTGAATACTCTTCGGTGTCTAAGTTTCTTGAGATAATCGTCTCTCTATGTCCTCAGGTAACAGATTGGGAAGGAGATGAAATCAATTTGGAGGAAGATCAAACAGAAAGGAGGCTCATTTTTCCGGCGGGTGGTGTTGTAGTTAGCAACGGAAGTTTACATCATCAGATTCTTGAGATGATCTCTTCTTCTTCGCCAACTCTTTGATTTATGACTACTCTACACTAAGAATCGTTACTGTCACTGAAAATAGGTTCATTCATAACTCATGTCTCCATTCTTTTTCTTTTGTCAAACTGGTCATCATAAATTACCAAAATATATCAAATTGGTTTGGTGAATTATTATCGTGATTGTAAAAGATGGGCATTGCTATTTATCCAAAAAAAAATAAACACATATTTATTCTTTGTATTCATCCATTCTCATTGGAATTCTTGTATTTTTATCATTTAAATTCTGGTTTTTTTTTAATTGAAAAAAAAACTATAGAATCAAAAATTTGTGTCACAAAATAACCCGGATAAATGGATAAAAGTAGATGATTTATAGTTTAGGCATTCAATATACCCGGAAGACATTGGCTCAATTCGGTTTGGATGTGTTGAAGTGTAATGTCAATTCACATTGGCTCAATTAATTCGGTTTCGATGTGTGGAAAAAAGCTGTTTGTAAGAGATGATCACACCGGTCTCAGTTCGGTACCACGCAAGATATGCCTTCACTTGATCGAAAACCCGTTGTTGCGGAGCTGAAATGTATCATATGGGCTAACCAAAATGTATCTGACTTGCATATCATAAAGGTGGAGATAGCATCATACTGTAATACTGCCATCTCTCAGCCACTCGGGATGGCATAAAATATCGAACACATCTCAAGAAGATCCTTAGAATGCTGCCACTGTACTGGAGTTGCTTATGTATGCTTTTGTCGAGTAAATCCAATTTGATTGCTAGAAGTGAGGATGGGGAGTTTTGAGTGGCTTAAAACATATTTGAAAATATGTGACCTTCTATATAAATACTAATGATACAAAATAACACAGGAACAATATAAAGTACTTAAAATCATTGAATATGGAGACTAAAGAGCCAGATTTCTTAAGTAACAAAGTCGAAAGTTTTAAGTTTCTCAAGATTTGTTACAATTTAATTAATTTATATATAAAACAATAAGGGATTGTTTAATTTTTGTTATTGTCCCAAAAATAAATCTATGGAAGAAAAAAATATTGCCTAGAGAAAAATAAGGAAAGAAGAGGTACACATTTGTGTTCAGAAATATGGGAATGCTAACTCAAAGGCCAACATGGTTAACCATCTTACCAAAATAACATTTTATGAAATGTGGCCCTTAAATTTAGAATATATTGTGTGGCTTGAAGCAAGTGCTTTCTTTGCTTTAGAGAAGGAACGGCCATGCCCGTGGATACCCTAACTGTTTTCATGTTTTTTTTGTTACCATTATTTTTTTTGTTTAATTTTAAATTAAATATGTATGACTCATTTGATTCTGCAGAGAGTTATGCAAGAGTTGATCACCTGGAGAACTTGGGAGAGGTTTACAATTTCCCACACTGTATCACAAATTTTTTTGTTATTCCAACATGCTTTTTTTTTTTTTTTGTTAAAGGGTATCCAATTAAAATGTATAGTAACTAATACATGGCAATTAAAATGTACTTAGTCTAGATTAAGAGATAACATAAGATAATGGTAAATAAGGAAATAGCGATGGTTCAACCGGCCTATCCCGCAAGATCCTCTAAGAAGATGCAGCCATGTCCACATAACCACATATTGCATCAACTCTGTGTCAAGAAATGATTCTCTTAACTTAAACAATGAATACATGTGATTACTCTGTTCTCCTACATCCATTTCGTCAATCTCTTCGGTCCTCATGTCCACATATTATCCCTTTGTTTGCATATACGTGTGAGAAGTTTATCATATCTTTATGCGTTTAGCAAGTTTGAAATGCATCATATTAACATCTAGAATCTCCTAGATATTTTTTGTAAAGTCTAGGTTAGGATACTGTTTTCAGGTCTATCACTTGAGGAAAGAAGTGTTCACGATTTAGAGTTAAAATAAACAGTTGTGAAATGCAAACTAGTTAAAATCATCGTTTTTTCTAGTGTTATCTCGAGGGAATGAATATCTTCTTCTTTCCACTAAGTTTTATAATGGTTATTTTAATATTATTAGACCTTTGTTATCAAACGAACCCCCAAGATTAGACCACTAAGTTAATAACCAAATAGTTCAAATGTATATTATATAGACAATAGATATACGATGCTAATACATTATATTAAGTGGCACATCAACTCCACAACCATTCCGATTTCGTGTCGCATACTATTGTTTTAAATACATAAATTAATGGTATAAATATAATAAACATTCACGTATGTGTGTGTGTGTGTGGATTTTTGATCTTTCTCTTTACCTTTCAACTATTTAGGATTCAAAGGGCTTCATTTCTGACGTAACAAAGATATGGAATAATGCGATAATAATCTCTACGCTATTCACTCATATTTTATATTAAGAAAAGTTAGGTAAGTATTGTATATATATATATATATAATATGTGGCTACATACTATTATTGCCTAACTCTTTTGTCCATGTGGCTTACTTACAAAAGAGTATTGATACGAGTTAATTATAACTTCGTTTTTTTGTAACAAATAACTTCGTGAAAACAATCAATTGAAACGACGATCAATAATTGACAAATCTGCTTATGTATTGCATATTATTGTTTAACAAAAAAAAAAATGTATTGCGTATTATCGACAAAAGAAATTTGATATACGTAGAGAGTGAAAAGTGAAAACTGACTACAATATATATATACATACCATTAACTTGATGATAAATTAATAGATGAACTCGCGCATGTATTTTTAAAATTCGATTTCAAATGTGTGAAAACAGCACTGTTTAGACTATCTAATCTGGACTTCTTCGACTAAGTAATTTAGCTGGAGTGAGTTTGTAATCGACATACTTTATTTCATAATTAACCAAAAATTCTACTGATATACAGGTCCAATATTCACGGCATACACATGTTCGTAATTATTTGTATGTATTAATTTAATTAATAAAAAAGGCCGAACATTATCAACAAATCAGATTTGGTCAACTATGTGTAGTAACACGTAGGCTACTCTTTGTGGCAAATTCATGCGCAAGCAAAGCCCCTAAATTTTTGACAGGTTGCTACCCTAATATAGCATCACTAGCTATCTTCTAATCTATTCTCAGTATTTTTATTATGTTAAGTAATCTAATTTTATTCTCCTTTTTTATAAACTATTATACTTGTTCATTCACATAATTTCGTACTTTGTGATTGTCGTTAGACGGACAGATTCTTGAATCGTAAGCAACGAGACATAACCTAATATACTAAATGGTATAATAACATGAATTTGATATTGATTCGATGATTATTAATTCCTCTCAGTTCTAATAAATCAAAATCATATATCGTTCCTCCTAATTATTTGAACATTAATTTGGTCGATAAATTAGCTATTGTGTGCCTATGTGTTTTTATTGCTTGGATGCTTTTGTTTGTTGGCAACTTGGAATATTTGAAAGTTGTTATTTGCCTGAAATTATGCACAAGACCATATCCTCCAAATCCATTCATCATGTATATTAATTTGGTCTAGAGGTTTAGGTACTTAAGAATTCAATTATTATGCTGTGACAGTATGACTTATGAGAGAAACAAGTTTTTTTTTCTTTTGGTAAGTGTGGTTTTCTATCGTTTATTAAAAAAAAAGTATGGCTTCTTAACTATATAAGTATGTTTTTAGTTAGTTAAGTTAACTACGATTAGTTATTTAAAAAATATTTATAATTTTGATGCCAGAATATTGGTTTTTCTTTTTAACTCTCAAATTGTATCAGTTATATTTTGTCTCTTTTATTTGGTTATATCATAAGAAACTTGAAAGTTAAAACGACTCGCTGTTTCGCATAACCAGTGGTTCGTAAAAGAGAGATAATCAATATGATGTTAAGCCATACAAAAATGTACCAATCATTTTTGGGAAAATTGTCAAAAATCATGAACTTTCAGAGATTAGATATATTAAACACATAGTTAAGTTGTTTAATAGAAAGATTAGATGGAATTAAAAAATAACTAAATTGCCACTAACCCTACAAGTGAGCTTCTTTTTAAAGCCGAAGCCGACTCAACAACTTCGGTCTCGGCTAAGGATTTGTTCAATTTTTCATTATTACACATAAATGCTCAATTAATCAGTCATTGCAGTGCCATAATTTGCAATTTTTTCTTTTAATTTAAAGTTTGTTAATATTCTTAACCGAGAAAAAATTATTTATGTCTTATCGCAACTAATTATCCACCTTATCAAGAAGAAACTAACTCAAAATCAAAATATTGATTGGGATTGGGAAGCATCACAATTCACAATCATGTACTCAAAATTCACGTAGAGAAAGCTAATAGGTCCAAAAGATTGGTCTTCATTTTTTTTCCAAGGAGAGAGATTGATGGATAGTGACAGAAAGAGAGGAACAGGTAAATATGGTGTCTGTGTGTATATTTAATATCTTGAATATTATTAAGAGAAGTAAAGTCCAATTTCCAACAAGTGAAGAATTATTAAAAAAGACATATGTGTGAAGGATTTCCAACATGTGTTTTATGCTATGTAATGGTTAAACTTAACCTAGAGAGTTGTCTCAAATCAAATTACAATTAGTCGAGTAAAGCTGGGAAAACCCGGATTCGGTGTGAGAAATAAATCAAAAGAATCTTAAAAAATTCCACATCAATATCTATTCTCTAAGCTAAATAGAGTTATCTATCTACTCCACATAGATCTTGTACCACTTTTGTTTTTCTGTCAAACCATCACATTTGCGCTTTCAAATTTTGCATCTCGTTTTTCACTATACACCAAGTTTGCTGGGAGTATTAGAAAAGTAAAGCTCAAATCCAACATTCTTCCAACAAGTGAAGAATTATTAAAAAAAAGGCACATATGTGTAAGGTTTTCAACATGTGTTTTCGTATAAATATTCATACTATGTAATGGTTAAACTTAATCTAGAGAGTCCACTTTTATGAATCAATCAAAATCATTTTACTCTTGGTGTTCTAATTAAGTTATTCTCGCTTTTATTTTCATTGCACTAAATAAAGCTCAATGAGCTATTTTAATTTTAGTTTTTAGTTTTCTATCTCTTTAATTAGCTCTATAGAGCAAGATTCATCTTCGTTTTGAAACTTCCTTCAAATATATCAAACTCACGAATCTGTTTGGGGGGTAATTTTCTTATAGAAAATCAACAGATATTGTAACTGTAGAAATTAATAATTTATGACTAAAATAATTTTATTTCATAGATAGCTCATCTCCAAAATGCCGACGTTCAAACCAATTTTTTTTTAAGAATGATATCATTTTTATATATATTTTTTTTGTCTAATTTTTAATATTTCATTAATCTTAATTACCTAAAAATGATTCTATTTAAATCTCAATTAATTTTTGTGTTGTAAATTTTCTTTTAATCACATGAGGTACAAATATATAATTAAATTATTCTTTGTGGAACTACATTTTAAAGGTATATAAATTTCATATCTATGGATAGATCGATAAACAAATCAAATCTAACATAACCAATTATATCATTAAAAAAGTCTAGTTATATTTTTGATGACATATATTGCTAATGTGAATGTTTTCAATTGGTTTAAGTTATTGGAAGTTAGCATTTTTCTTTATTTTTGTAATTGGTTTAAGCATCCAGTCAAGCCATGCGACTCTGTCCATCAACGTGGAAAGTCTCTCCAAAAATCCATCAAGTTTCTCAAGTGGTTTAAGCCTCCAGAAAGCTTCATCAAGCTGGTTTCCTTGCGCATAAGCGTCTTAACATTTTTCTGTATTTCAGTAATTTTTATCTTTCATTATAATAATAGAAATATTTAGGTATATAGTCGGTTCGATTCCAAATTTTATTTCGGTTTGGTTCGAATTCATAAGTTTTGGTTAAGATAATTTAGTGTTTCGGGGTTTTTTCGTCTTTTAGAGGAAGCAATCCACCTACTTAAGATTAATAAAATATTACAAATTTAGACAAAAAAACAAATATAGAAAAAGAAATTTGAAAAAATAAAATTGGAAATTTTCTTAAAAAAATAATAATGACGGCTGATGTGGCAGCTGACTCAGCAACTGTGGACGCTTTAGTTGACGTGACAGCTGACTGAGACTACTGAGTCAGCGCTGTTAACGATTTGACTAACGGATTTGTGATCAATGCTGGATTTGGATTGGATTCAAAAGTTTGGGTAAAAAATTTGAATTTTTATGTCCGGAAAGTAAAAAATTGCGCTGTATTTTAGTTCAAGTTTTTTTGGCACATCAAATTTAGCAGAGGTTGATTTTGACCATTTTTCCGTGAAAACATCGTAAAGTTACGGAGTGTGATACTCCTCGATGACGTCCATTTAGATTGAGATTGCATTTTTTATATATCCTATATTCATCAATTGATTAGTTATTATCACACAATTTTAAACATTAGCTTATACACAGCATTTCACTATAAACCTCCGCAAAATCACGTGTTTCATATCGTACGTACGATTGTCTAGTCTTTATTAACAAGACTAAAACACAATTTATCGTATATAAGTATAATACTCTTTTTGTATAGAGTGGACTTTTTTATATAATTATAATAGACTCTATAAATTATCAAAGTACCTCTAAAACAAACAAAAATTATGAAAGTACTAATAAATTCATTGGAAACATATCCACTCGAAATTCGGGTATTAGTTGGATTATAACTCTTCATAGAATATGGAGAAGACGACATTTCTCTTATTAAAACCAATAAGAATGTATACTATTTAACTTAAGCAAATTAAAACCAATATTTTTTTGTAAGATATATACACCCAAATAAATAATATTTTTCAAAAAAAAAAAATTCAATTTTTGGGATTATAAAGGACACGTAGCCCAATCGACGAACAGAGGACGGCACCGAATCATTTTGACTTCACCCTTCCTCTTATGATAAGAGTATTATCTCTTTCCTATATATACATCGTACTCCTCTTTTAGGACCCTACGTCTCTCTCTCTCTCTCTCTAGTCTCTGTTTCTTGATAATCCATCATTAATTTTTCTTTATATTAATTGACTCTATTAGTTGAGTGATAATTAATCAAAACGATGGGAAGATCACCATGTTGCGAGAAGAAGAATGGGCTCAAGAAAGGACCATGGACTCCTGAAGAAGATCAAAAGCTCATTGATTATATCAATAAACATGGTTATGGAAATTGGAGAACTCTTCCCAAGAATGCTGGTTCGTATATATATATATTCTAATTATTGCATTTTAATCATATATACTTTTATTCATTGGTTGTTTTCTAAAGTTTTGATTTTGAATCTTGATTGTAGGGTTACAAAGATGTGGTAAGAGTTGTCGGCTCCGGTGGACAAATTATCTCCGACCAGATATTAAGCGAGGAAGATTCTCTTTCGAAGAGGAAGAAACCATTATTCAACTTCACAGCATCATGGGAAACAAGTGAGTTTGATTTTTCCATTTGCCGACATACTTTCAAATCTCTAACAATGAGATACTGACGTAGCAAATGTTCTACATATAATTTAGTAATCCGTTAATTATAAGAATCTATGATACATGCTTATCTTAAATATTCTACAATGTATCAGATTTATACTGACTTTGTTTGCTTTCTTGATGAACTATGTATAGGTGGTCTGCGATTGCCGCTCGTTTGCCAGGAAGAACAGACAATGAGATCAAGAATTACTGGAACACTCACATAAGAAAAAGACTTCTAAAGATGGGAATCGATCCCGTAACACACACTCCACGTCTTGATCTTCTCGATATCTCCTCCATTCTCAGCTCATCCCTCTACAACTCTACGCATCATCATCAGCATATGAACATGTCGAGGCTCATGATGGGCGATGGTCTAGTTAACCCTGAGATACTCAAACTCGCGACCTCTCTCTTTTCTACCTCTCAACATCATCAAAACCAAAACCACCCCAATACACACGGGAATAACACGGTTAACCAAACCGAACTAAACCAATACCAAACCGGTTACAACGTGATTTGTAATCAAGAATTACAGTCTTGCTTCCCTATCATGGATCAATTAGAGGAGTTCCAAGACCTCATGCCAATGAAGACAATCCAAGATTCAATGCCTTCGTTATTGGAACCTTTTTACTCCGACTTTGCTTCGGTCTTGACCACACCTTCTTCGAGCCCGACTCCATTAAACTCGAGTTCCACAACTTACATCAATAGTAGCACTTGCAGCACCGAGGATGAAAAAGAGAGTTATTGCAGTAATAACTTCATCATGAGTGCTTCTGAAATTCCTGATTATTCGTTTCTGCAATTCCAAGAAACAAAAAACCATTGGGATAGAGTTATTTAATCAAATAATGTATTCGTTAAATATATTTTTTTACATATGTAAGATACTATTTCTTATTGTTTTCTTTCCCAATATTTATTTAGTACTAGTTTACTCTACTATCAATGCGAAAGCAACATCCCACCAATAAACAATATATGAATATCTCATAACATTTGTTTAAATGATGGAGTTTCCATTATGAGTATCTACTTCTTTTTTTCTATTTCTTTTTAATATTTTTGGTCGGCTTTTCTTCCACATATATGCATGGAGATCGTACCAGCGATCATATTAAATATCAGTCGAAAATAAATTCTGCTGAATTTTTTTGCTGAAATAGAAATAAAAATAAATGTAATTGATAATTAAAACCATTGACTTATTATGTCTTGTTTCCCTAAAGAAACTAATGGTAATTTATGAGCCGAAACAATATACAATAACAAACAATTTGAAATGGAAGATGGACCCTTAAGTCAATCCAAAATACAGTATTTCTTAAACTTTTTTTTCTTTTCCAAATGTCATTAAAGAAAAGGAATACATTAACAAAAGAATTGATCATTAAATGAAAAAGAATGCAGTAACCAAATAAAAATGCACAAGAACTTACTAAGGGCTTGATTGGTATAACTGATAGTAGAGCAGTAACATTAAGCAGCAGAAGTAGTATGCTGATGAAATTGTATGCTCTGATTAATGTACACATTTTAAGTGATTGACGGAACTGTGAAAGATTATATATAAAATTATCTAATATATTTATTTGTAAGCCCTATATTTATAGTTATATTTATAATATAATTTATAATTTTTTTTTCATATTTCAATT
>PKMM01022804.1:305894-329810 GCA_002933915.1 Eutrema heterophyllum | reverse complement strand
AAACCATAAAATCATTGTTTCGTAATATTTGTTAAAATGAAAGGTACAGTTTTAAAAAAATAAAAAATAAAATATGAAAGACTAAATTATAAATAAAAAAGTTCAACTCCATTTTGGAGTTGAAAATGGAGTTACTCCATATTCGGAGGAAAAAATGGCATTTCCCCATTTTGCAGTTAAAAATGGAATATGATTGAAGATGATTTTACTGCAAAATAGTATTTGAAATAAAAAATGGGATAGGGTTGGAGATGCTTAAAAGTTAAAATTGCATACTAACCACTTAAATTAAAGCCGTTTAAGTACGGTTCTTCACCCTTTTTTTTTTGAAAAAATTATATAATAATTCTATTGATCACTAAAATTTTTGCTCGAGAAATATGTTTTGACACTCAAGTATTAAAAATATTTGGTCAAAATAGTAATTTTAGCACTATAGTTATTATGATTACCATCCCATGTATCCCCTAAATATTAAATGAGAAAAACTGTTAAAAAATAACATTGGATTAACATGTGATTTACAATTGTGTCATACTGATGTGTCATCACCATAGATATTATGAAAAAGGTTTAACTTACTAGAATTATTACATTTATGTCATTCACATTAAACTTAGGCATAATCATATAAATTACCTTATGAGATTTTATATACACTGTTAAATCAATATTAGTTTCTAAGTTATTTCATTTTTTAAAATAAAATTTTTATCTTTGAGTTTATTTTATATTGAATTATATTGCTTCGTTTCATAGGGTTATAAATTTTATTTTTGAGATTTCTTTTTTTATTGTGACAAATATTATTCTTACAAGTTTCATATTTACTTGCTCAGTTTAATATTTTTTTTTGCAAAATCTCTTAATTATATTTCATTTCATACAAATTTTTGCATATTCAAATTCAAATTACAATATAAAATCTAGCCTTCATATTATTGTTATGATTATTGAGATATAAAGCATATATTATAGTTCACACACGAGTACTAATGATTATTGAGATATAAATCGTATAATATAGTTTGATGTTAATGATCTCATCAAACACACGTACTATAAGATATTCACATGACGAATTTGAAATTCAAATTCAAAATGTATTAAATTGTTTTGAGACTACCATTTATTTTGCATATTCAAATTCAAATCATATTAAATTTCATATTCAAATCTAATAATTTACAAATTCATATTCAAATTTAAATCAAATTAAATTGCATATCCAAATCTAATCATAATAAATTGTGATTTACAAATCAAATTGCAATAAAAGCGAGATTTTCATGGAAAGAGAGATTTTCGTGGCAAGAGTGCTTTTCACTATTAGTAATTTTTGTAAAAAGATATATTTTCGCTATTGATAATTAAAAACTAAATACAAAATTACGTTATATGATTGAAGAGACATTTGATTTTGAATTCTCATTCATATCTTCTTAATAAGTGGAAAACCCTTACTTTGAGCATTATATAATACTATATTGCATAACCATTTCATTCATCAATTACACAACAACATTAACACATAAACCCATCAAAATTAAACAAAGTCTATTATATCATTGTGGCTCAAATGGTTTACAAAAAAAAATTCAAAATTTTAAATTCTTATGTTCCATACTATCATTTAAAACTCGGATATTACAAAATTTTCATAGATATCTCACTCCACGCAAGACACGGATTACTACATAGTTTAACTTTTGTTCTGCACCGACTAGTTTACTATCACAATTCAATATAAAATTCAAATATAATTCTAGTCAATTAACAAATCTAAAATTAATATAGATTTTAAAAATTTTCTTACAGTTGTCTTGCCTCATATCCATACTAATTTTCCTTTTTGGCTGCTTTTTCTACTTGTCATGTTTGATAACTTCTAATAAAGCGATAGAGTTCTTCTATATTTTCGCCATGGAAAAAGAAAAATACCAGTCAAACATTTAAAGTTAAGGCATGTAAGAATTTGGACGGTGTGGTATGAATTCATTGGACTTAAAAGGCAAATCTTGTTTTGCATGATCCAAAAGTTGTTTTCGTTTTCAGGCCCCTTGCAAAGAACACGTTTTGTTCTTGTATACACTTGTGTTTTTGTGTGACCAATTTTTGTTTTTTTGTCAATATTGAAGTTTCATATATGCTTTGCCAAACTTAATCAATTCTAGGAGTCGTCGCGTTTGTATACAGCTACATTTTATTATTTCATTCTATTTTATACTGTATTTATATATCTTATAAAATTATCATGTCACAAAAAACGATTTCATAATCTATAATAGACACTTTATTTAATTTAAGTGACTATATTGAACTATATCAAATATAACTAGAGTCGATTTCTAGCCAAAAAAAAAACTATAGAGTCGATTCTGATCAGTAGAGCAGGATGAAATATTGGTCTTGGCTCCCAAAATTTATAGAGTTGATGTATATAGATCAGCTGCTCTCCAAAGCTCAAGAATCAAGAGCTCAACTATAAAGGCAACCATATTTTTGTTTCAATATTAACCATTAACGAACAAAACTTTAATAACTTATATTTCATCTTATACGCTGCATGTTAAGAGTTTGAAGCAAAAACGTACAAAACGTTTACATATTAACCTTTTAATCAATAAACCATATATTGGACCAAAGTCACTTGTAATATTTTGCCATTTATCTTAGGTGATAAATCTCACAATATGTGGTCCATTTGGATGCTTATCGGAGGGTTGACTTTGGTACACTACATGTAATATACAGCTTTTTCGGTATATACCATAGACTTTTCGTCTCTATTCTATACACCCTAAACAAATTTATTATTTACTAAACATCACGAACTTTACATTCTCTTATAATTGCAACATACCGAATTAATCTCGTGATTATGTTTAGAAAACCGGTAAATCGCGTTTAAAAAACCACGATTAAGGTAATATGACCCGATCCGGAACAAAACCCAACTCAAAACAGAGATTTCATCGCTCATTTCTCTCTTCCAATCATCTACATTTTCTGGTTAGTCCGCTCAATTTCGGTCTTATTGCTTTGTTACAGTTGTTTGGTCTCCCAATTTTGGTTATGATTTTTGCATTTTTCTGGGTTTGCTTAGATTTTTTTTTTTTTTCCGGCTCTGGGTTTGCATAGATTTGGTCGAAATTTTGTGAATAATTAAATAAGCTAGTAATATTAAATCTTATGGAAAGTCGACATGCAAACACTTTTCACTTATCAAAATGTTTGTTGATTGGAATTTGGGTGGAGTATTGACAAACTGACACGATCCAAGTATATTTAGCTTTCTCTTATTCTTTATTTTTTTGTCAATAGCTTAAGTGGATAGATTGAATTAATCGTTTATATATGTGAAACATGAGTTGGGGGGTTGGGTTAGGGGTCGGGTTAGGGGGTCGAATTAGAGAGTCGGGTTAGAGGTTAAACGGGTCGAATTATCTTAATCGTGGTTTTTTAAAATGCGATTACCGGTTTATTAAACTCAATCACAATTTTTAGTCGCTATGTTGTAATTATAAGAAAATGCAAAGTTCGTAATGTTGAGTAAAAAATAAATTTGTTTAGGGTGTGTAAAAAAAAGACAAAAAATCTATGGTGTATATCAAAGAAACTACATACTACATGTAGTTTACCAGAGTTAACCTTTACCCGATGACCAAAGTAATTATGTAGATAATTATTAATCTATTAAATTTCCTGGCTGGGAGAAATGTTAAGCATGTGAAATTTTTTTAATGACTAAGTGACTAACCAATCAAATTTATTCACAAAAATACACAGAAATTCTAAGAATCAATTAATGTCGCCAAAACCGAAAGTGGACTTTATATGTTCGATATTTCATCAATAAGATAAGAAGCTTCTATAATCACATGGACTGTAAATATGGTCAGAAGTCAGAACTCAGAATAGTACGTCATTATTCGTCAGGGAAAACTATATCACGATCAATTATTTTTGGAACTCGTATCCCGTTTACTATTATTGTAAAAAAACCAAAAAACCCAAAAACAAAATTTAAATACAAGTAAATTTGGTCAAAAAAATATATTTTTGGATGACTTTGTACATATAAATGGTCAATATCTTTTGGATTAGCTTTGTATTTAGACTTTTTGGTCAACAGATCTATCGCTTCACCGTCATAACTTTTAGGAAGACATTAGCTACTCTAAGATTATTTTCATCTAAAGATGTCCAATCCGATTTATCTAGCAGAAACCTTCTCAAAATCGAATGACTATTCAATTTTAACTTAAAGGTTCTACAACTATACTAATAAAAATTCTCAAAAAAAAAAAACCTAGCTCTAGCTCTCCATTCAATCAGCGTCAAATCAAACCAAACGAAATTTCATTTCAATTATATTTTCTCAGATTTCATAACACATAAAGTTGGGGCTCCAAACTTCGGATAAAGGATTGGACAATAACGGGTATGGATTGTATAAAGGTAAATTGGGTGTTGACAACAAAAATAAAGAAGGAAAATTATTATTAGAAATGTACCATGAAAAAACGGGCTGGGTCATTGGGGTATCAGATACAATACGAGTAATTTAAAATTTAAAATGGTTTTCCAAACGTTAGAGAATATATTCTCTATGCTTTGAATTCACTAAAGTAGTTAAAGGGCGTATAAGCTACTTATAATTATAAATATTGTTAGTCCAAAAAGCCATAAAGGAGTTAAACAAAGAACGACGTTAATTTGAAGTGGAGATGATCTCGTGTAGTACACATGGTGTTTCGCTGCAGTACACACGAACACCGATCTTTAGCAAATACGCAAATTTGGATTATTCTAACTTTGAATTAACAATGTTTTAAACAATGTTTTTGTATTGCTAATCATCACATCAAAATGAAAGACAGATTTGATATCATTAATTATAATTTGAAAATACAAAACGATTTTGAAACCCCAAAATATACGATTTTAGTATGGTTTGTAATTTGTACATCGTACACAGTAGTACAAGCAAGCATTGTACTGCATTCAAACCAAACACACAGTGTCCTTATAAATTATGTTTGCCTTCATTTCCAATAGCGATAGAAAAAAGAAAGAAGATACTTTTTTCTTGAGTTTGAACGAACATCATTGAGTGCAGCGTTGATGTAATTTACTTTGTTTTTCCTCATTGTTGAATAAACTTAAGTAATTTACACCAGCGTTGCGCTCAATTGTGTTTTTCTGATTTCCAAGAACATTTACATAAGGTATATATATGTATGACAGCTTCTTTCGATTAGATTTTTTTTTTTTTGTCAAACTAATTTTATTTATATATAAAATGAAGATACATCAAGCATACATGAAAGGATAACAATACAAGGTAATAAAATAAAGAAAATAAAGTTTGATTGATGATTCTTTTCTCCAAGAAATTTTAGTATCCATCCTTTCATATCTCAAATTTGCATTCAATCTGATGCGATTTTCAACTTTGGCTATCATCCATTGTTTCCCATGTTGTATTACATTGATCCATTCCCAATTAGAAACTAAAGATGTTCGTCGGAATAGAACCTAATTTATTGATTCATTCGATCGAAATAAGATTTGAGACTGCCAATCTTCAACGATTGTACGAATGTCGCCATACAACCGCTCCAAACCGTCCTACCCTCCATGGTGGTAATACCATATTCAACCTAGTAAAATAACCGGAGAAAATTGAACTAGAAACAACAGAAACATACGATTTTCCGGGATCCCAGATTTTTCAACCAAGGCATCATTTGCAAGGAAAAGTAAATCTTGCCGCTTGTGAATAAACTTCCACCGGTAAGGAGACCGGCGCAGCATCATCCCCTGAATTGATGTCTTGAATCGTCCGCCATAGCGTATGATTCCGACGGTTTATCCCTACTAACACATCGCAATAAGAATCGCTTCCCACTACGGAGATTGAGGATACATGGATGAAACCGTCGAGAAACTGTTTCACTCCGGTATCGGTTATTAAGAAAACCGCTCCAAAAATCTGGATCGATTTGATGAAAAAGAGCAACTGAAGAATCACTCTAAGGATCGCCTTCATCGATTCTGTGGTCCTTATTTGCAGATCTGCAATCGACCTTTTTTGGAGCGGAATTTGCATCATCGGTTCAAGGACAGAGAAACGATGGTCTCTGGCAAAAATTACAATCGCAAAATCCATCAAATTCAGAAGGACAAGAAACAAAAGGACTAGAAACCGTTTTAAAATCGCAACATCCATAACAGATTATTGTAGATAAAGAGAACTTAAATTGAATCTAAAACAAACTAGGAGAACCACCGCAGAAAGCCAGCGGTTTGTGAATGCCAAGGAAAATAACGGCTCTGTTAATATCGCCTCTTTGGGAGAGAGCTTTCGATTAGATTTTTATTCGTCTCTTTTGATTGAATTTTTATCTTCTAATAAGTTACGTAATTAATTGTTACGATATATTATAGATTCATATTTCTATCTCTTTGCTATAATATTGTTTAAATTTTAGTAATTTTATCAAAGATACGTTGTACATTGCAAATGTGTACAAATGCAAAACGCAGATAAAGAATAAACTTCATTTGGCGTTTTGTGCTTGCGTTTACAGTTTGTAAAACAAAGTTTAATAAAACATTTTTAACCATGTTTCCTTTAAAGATTTGGACATAATTTTTTTAACATGTAAATACATATACAAACGGAAAATTACCATTAAAACAATCAAATCCATTTTTCTTTCCATTTGCTTTCTGTGTTTTTGTTTATGTTGGAGGTAAGCTACACACCTTCTTGAGAACCCTTCTCAAATCGAGTTCAATCCGGTTTAGCTTGGTTATCTCAATCCAAAATGCCCTGGTTTAGTTGACCGTGTCGACTTGAAAAAAAACAGTCCACCTCGGCATATATCAAACTATATTAACCCCGCTTAGTCCATGCATTCAGCACAGTCCGGCCCATATTAATTCACTTCGGCCCATTTATCGGTTTCAAGGTTCATTAAGCCCGACTAAGACGATGCCAGCGCCGATCTCCAAGATAAAAGGAATATCCGGAGATAAGGGAAAATCCCAGAAAGAAACGGAGGGAATCTAATCAGAACCGAGAGAAAAGGAAGTTTAACATTATCAAGTTTAAAGAGAAAAAGGAAAACCTCCAATGATCAAACTGACATAAGGTCTTATAAATAGAAGAAATCCTCCACATTCCGGGGGATCCCCAACTTTTCCCGCAAGACCTAAGAGATAATTTACTCCGATATTTCCGGCTAATTTCTTAGATCTTGTCTTCCTTTTTACTTATCTCCGACAATCTAATTCTTGTAACTTTGCCGAATTTTGCTAATAAAACGAGATTTCCCGATCCTCTTTTGTTATTTATTTAATCTAGTTGAAATCAACGTTCGAACAGTTTATAATTTGCTTGTTAAAAACAATTACAGCGTGTTGACAAAATACAAGACTATTTAAGTGTTATAAACGCAAATACAAACAAAAACAATCAAATCCATAATCTCTATTTAGGAAAATGTTAAAAAAGATTACCTTGTAGCCTTGTTCTAGACTAAGATACAAAAGACACAAATAGAGTTTTTTTGTTGTTTTTGTTTTTATGTCTTCTCTCCGAACATTTTTTCATTTTTTATAAAGCCCCGAAGGTTTAAAGGAACGGTTGCAATAGTTTAGTAAAGTAACCATAAACCTAATCGTTGCAATCTATATATATATAAAGTTATCTTTGCTCTCTCCTCATTCCGCCATCTCAGCAATCATTTTTAAAAAAAACAAAAAACACAAAAACTTAAAAAAATCTCATAGTTATAATCTATGGGTTTGAAATAAATATAAATCTATTTATAAATATGGGCTTCAAGTATAAATTGTTTCATAGTTATTTCTATAAATTATCACACATTCACACTAACGGACAAACACATAAAAATGCATACACCTTTGTTTCCAAAGTTAACATTTTTGGTTCAGCTGCCCATGACAAGAACGATACAACATCTTTACCCATCTACATCATAATTGAAAAAAGCAAAGTTAAAGACTATGTATTAACTTCATGAAATGTCAACTCTGATAAAGCTCTACGGTCTCTGTAATTAATTTCTTAAGTAGAGGAAAGCTAACTTGTGCTTATGTTGCAGGGGTTCCATCTTCATATTCTACAGTTTCATCATTGAGCATCTTTGGCATAGNTATATATAAATATGAGCTTCAAGTATAAATTGTTTCATAGTTTTTTCTATGAATTATCACACATTCACACTAACGGACAAAGACATAAAAAACGCACACACCTTTGTTTCCAAAGCTAACATTTTTGGTTCAACTGCCTAGGACAAGAACGATACAACATCTTTACCCATCTACACCATAATTGAAAAAAGCAAAGTTAAAGACTATGTATTAACTCCATGGAAGGTCAACTCTAATAAAGCTCTACGGTCTCTGTAATTAATTTCTTAAGCAGATGAAAGCTAACTTGTGCTTCTGTTGCAGGGGTTCCATCTTCATATTCCACAGCTTCATCATTGAGCATATTTGGCATAGCGATTGCTCCACCTAGTAAATAAAGATTGTAGTGTAACCCTTCTCTTATATGTACCATTGTAATAAGATATTATCCAAAAAATCAACAAACATGTAATAAGAATATAGAAATATACCAAAGCTTATTCCAACCAATTGGACAATCACGTGACAACAGTAATTTGATCCTTGGGAGGAAAACAAAAACACCACAATGACAATTAAGAATGGTTGGCGGTGACTTCAACTCTCGCTTTTGGCTTCTTCTGCCGGTAGTTGTTGGATCCGAGAATCAGGAAAAACTGCAAGTTGATATGTGATAGTTTGACAATCAATAGAGGGAATTTCTCCAGCCGCCGTGAATATTACCTCCGATGATGGCGGGAAAATCACATATTCTCAATTTTTTTTTGATTGGGGTTTTCAGACGTCTCCGACTTCTGAATGAACGACGTCCACACTTAGGTAAAATTGATTCAATTTGATGGATTGTTAAATCTAATATTGGGAAGTTGGGCTTGGACCTAACAAAAACTTTTATATGTGTGTTAAATTTCCAATTTCCTGTACAATTATATATGGAGATAGATATTAAAATTTTTTTGGAAAAAAGTAAAACTAATAAAGAGGATTCAAATCGAACGTAAACAATATTGGAAAGCATATTAAAAATTGGGAAAAAACATAAACACAATATTAATCGAGGAAGACGAGATTAACGATCTTAAAATCCTCCGCAACTATCTTCATCCCTACGCACAATATCTAACCCTAAATCGATGATAAACTCACCACTCGCCACAGATATTCCAGATTCCCCCGTCTCGGCCTGCCACTCGCCACATGTGTGTACTAATAGACGGAGTAAATATCCATCCATTTACTAACCCGTATGAGTTGCGTTAAAACAACAAATCTATACGGAAGTAATAACAAATACCAAATAAAAAATAAACACTTCCCAAAACTTAAAAATGACAAAAACTTTCATTTAAAAAAAACAATTAATTGCATAAATAGACAACCAAAAAGAAAAAAGTAAAAATGTGCATCATCCACTAAACAAACACATAAATAAACTTAAATTTAAGAATTTTTTTTTAAAATAATCCACATTTCCTAAGCTAATAGAGACAAATCAATTAACTACTATACTAATAAAAGTAAAATAATATTAAACAATTAAAAAGTTATAAAAATTCTGTTTCACGTCCGTGCATAACGCGGATCACACACTAGTATGAATAATATTTTTATTTACGAGGATATTCTTTATGTGTCCAATTCTATTCCCTAATAAGTATGAAAGGAAAAAATGTTCATGATGAGCCTAGAGAATTTTTTTTTTTTTTAAATCTGGAGGTAATTATGGGCCTTACAGCCCATATTGCGGGTTGGGTGGCCAAAAACTAATGTGATAATTCCGTTTCCACTGAAAATCAATCCCTGACCTAGATCAACAGGACGACTCTTCCAACCGAGAAAGAACCACTCCGCTGCAATCTCTTGGTTAAGAGAATATTTGCTTCGAATTCAATTTAAGTAGTTAAAGGGTTATATAGCTACTTATGACTAATGATTGATCTCCAAAAAGCCAAAAAACAAAAGAGTTAAACAAAGAACGACGTCGTTGAAGTAGAGATGATCTCGTGTAGTACACAAGGTTGGTGTTTCGATGCAGTACACACGAACACCGATCTTTAGTACATACGTCAACTTGGATTATTCTAATTAAATGTTAATCAAGAATAGTTTAACAATATTTTTAATACTATCACATGAAAAACCAAGACAAGTTTCATGTTNTTTTTTTTTTTTTTTTTTTTTAATCCGGAGGTAATTATGGGACTTACGGCCCATACTAATCCCTTTCGGCCCAGCATCTTTTTCGCACGGTTGCGGGTTGGGTGGCCAAAAGCTAATGTGATAATTCCGCTTCCACGGAAAATCAATCCCTGACCTAGATCAACATGACGACTCTTCCAACCGAGAGAGAACCACTCCTCTGCAATCTCTTGGTTAAGAGAATATTTGCTTCGAATTCAATTTAAGTAGTTAAAGGGTTATAGCTACTTATGACTAATGATTGATCTCCAAAAAGCCAAAAAACAAAAGAGTTAAACCAAGAACGACGTCGTTGAAGTAGAGATGATCTCGTGTAGTACACAAGGTTTGTGTTTCGATGCAGTACACACGAACACCGATCTTTAGTACATACGTCAACTTGGATTATTCTAATTAAATGTTAATCAAGAATAGTTTAACAATATTTTTAATACTATCACATGAAAAACCAAGACAAGTTTCATGTTAATAATCATTAATTAAGATTCAAAAACAAACTTGGAACACATTAAATTAATACGATCTACAAGTACGGTTCGTAAATCATACACAATAGTACAGGCAAGCATTGTACATTTGTACTGCTTTAATTTAAAACCAAACACACAATGCATTATAAAAATGCCAACGACGATTGTGTTCATTTCTAAAGCGGTGGAAAAGAGCAAGGAGATGTTTTTTTTTCCTGAGTTTGAATGAACATCATTGAGTGCAGCGTTGATGTAACTTCCTTTTTTTTTTTTCTTCTTCTATTGTTGAATGGATTAAAACAATTTACACCAGCGTTGCGCTCAATTATGTTTTTCTAATTTTCAGGAACATATATAAAAGGTATGTTATGTATAATCGTCTGCTTAATTTTTTTTTTTTTTATCTACAAATGACTTATGTTCAAGATGCGTTTTACATGTTCTGGTTCCCGATTTTAGATAATGTTCGGGTCTCGACCTAAAATCTCTTAGTCAACAAAAAAGAAGAAGAAAATGCTAATACAATGAATGATTTAAACGTAAATGTTTAATTACGATAAAGTTATAGAATTGGAAGAATAAATGAATTTTATCTTTAATAAGTACTCCAAAACATTATGGTTTGTTAATCCTTAAAATGTCCCTGGCTCGAGATGTGTTATGGTTTGATACGTTGCACGGAATCGCTCGGAAAACTTTGATTCCACGGAATCGCTCGGAAAACTTTGATTCCCGCTTTGGAATCGGAAACGGAATCAGAATCGCTCGGAATCGGTTAAGAATCGTGATTCCGAAAAATTGCTATTTGGAATCACTGAGGAAGCGTACGATTCCGAATTGGAATCAAGTTCATCATAGTTGGAAGCGTCGCTGAAAATTTAGATCAAAATTTAAGAAGATGAAGATGATTTGTCAACTCCTCTCACATTGCTTTTTAGTTGGGCTTAATATGTTTCCAAACCCATTTAGGTTTGGCCATTTTTTTATAAACATTATCTAATTGTGTTTAAAAAGTGACCAATTTGATTTATTGGATGAGATTAATCTAGGAAGACTTGAGTTTGAAGATCTTTCTCTTCGTGAACTAGAGTTGGAAGCAGTTATGTTTGATGGAGCTGATGAAAATGATAATGACAACGACGATATCAATATGTGACTTTGAGTTTTANATATATATATATATTACCCGCTTTCTAATTTTTTTTAAAATACCCGCTTCCCCCTTCCGATTTCATGCAGCTTAAATGGTTTGTTTATCATTTTTTTTCAGCTGCTTCTTTACGGTGGACGGTGCGAGAAAATGTTAGCAGTAAAAGGATATGTAGCAAATGTAATTAAATATCCTCTGGTCTAAAGGATAAGAACACTTGCAGGTTACAAGCAAATAATAATTTTTAATTTTTTTGGCGAATGAAAGAAAAAGCAAATTAATCTCCAATTAATTAAGTGAATAATTGGTTTGGAGAGATGATGATGATGAGTAATTAATCAGAAGGCGTTCTTCTTACCAATAAGCCATAACCAATCCAAAGCAACACCTGCAAATATTCCTCCTAACAGAAAAATCACTAGCAAGTTCCCTAACGCATTCTGCTCCGGACCCTTCACAAAAACAAAGCCAATTTTTTTTCATAAAATCAGAATAAGTGTGAGATTCATTGTTTTAATATCAAATAACGCTTTTTTTGTTTGGAGTTTGTGTTTAAATATTCAAACATAGTGTTGTTATCATGAAATAACACACACTAGCATGTTGTGTTTTCCTCTAAATACGCAATCAAATCCGTAATCTCTATAAAGTAAAAGGTTCAAGTAGATTACCTTGTAGCCTTTAGGAGCTGCGGTGAGAATGCAAACGGTGAGATGTCCATTAGTTAATCCCAAAACAGAAACGAGCATAATCATCCATCCTTGATCACCATATTTTGCGGTGAAGTAGAATGTCGGAATGAGGAGGAAACGCGACAAAACCGCAAAAGTGAGTCCTTTTCGATTCTCAATTTTGAGCCATTTCACCAGCGGCGTGTACCTCCCGACCAAATCCCAACAATTGTACATCGTTACTAGGACAAGCGCGTACCAAGCGCCAAGCCCGTGTTGTCCCGTGTTCTCGAATAAGAACCCGGGAAAAATGGATAGTGTCAAAACGTAGATGAGGGATAGATTCATTGCATAGTCTATGTTTTGAAGCAATAGCTCTTTGTTGCTTAGCCTTTGATTCTTTGAATCATCATCAGTCTGCATAGAGGAATCAAGAAGCTAAACAACGATTAAGAGTGAAGAATCTTGATAAAACAAGAATCAAGGAAGAAGATTCTTGAGGAATCTTTTAAAAGAAGCCAAGAAAGGGAAGATCTTTAAGGAATCTGAAGTTACCAAATCTGATTGATTTTGGATACCAGCAGCAGCCAGATCAGCAGAGACAGTTTTAGATCCTTCAGAAGCGGCTTTTCTTCGATAATACTTAACGATGGGGAGTTTCGGGAACACATACGCGTAAAGCATCACGCAGAGAAACTCTATGAATGTTGAGATTGCTAAGAATATCACTGCAAAAAGGAAAAACAAAAAAGCAAAGCAAGAAATGAAGTTCTTAAACACTTGGAAGCTATCGGGTTTTCAGACTTAAGATCTTCAGAAAATGTTAAACTCACTTGCTCCTTTCCGTTGACCGTCGTTTGAGTTGTCAAAAGCTGCTTTAGTTATTAGTCTAAGCGCTGAAGTTAGAGCACCAGCTACAGCCAAACCGCCCATGAATGACTACAGAGAAGCAAGAATATGTATCTCTAGTAAAATATGTGTAATCTAAACCGGTGAATCTAAACAGAGATCTTGAAAATTTGTTCCAAATTGATAAACCTGGATGAATTCAGGGCACATCAATGATAAATCACCGATCATTCCTCCTTGAACGGTAGCATCCGCGAGGCCAAAAGAAGCAACGATTGCGCATAAACCGATATAAGGTCCGATTCCACCGCGTCCTTTTGTGGTCAAATCCAACTGTTTTAGATTTTTATCTTAGAGTCTTGAGTCCTTAATCAAAATTCAGTTTCATTATGTAAGAGAAAGACATTAACTTAAAACTTACGACTATCAGCAAGAACGTTGATATTGTGAATAGAATGTAACCAAACAGGTTACGTGTCCGGGTATTGATTTTCGCTTCGTGGTATGCGAGAATCACGATTGTAACAAGCGCAAATGGTTGGTATACAAGTGGTAGTACCCTTGAAGGATGATAATCCTACAAAGAACTTTTTTCTTAGATAAACAAAACAGAACATCAGATTTCAAAAACCAATTACGAATCTGGGAATTAACTAAACCGTAAACAGAAACCGAACCGGGAAAACAAGGTAGTAGTAATCTGCGATAGTGAGCATACTGTTCCAAGAAACGAGAGCTCCGATTCCAAGAATACAGCAAACAACCGTTGCTTGAAACTTCCCCTGTTTTTGAATTCAGACATAAACAAGAATTTTGGGTTTTAAATTCAGAACAAAATGAAAGATATTGGATCTGAGTTCTGGGTTTTGTGGAAACTTACCTGAAGCTTCTCAGGAGCTTGGTTCTCGTATCTATCCGCCATTTTCAAATAGTTACAGAGAGCTCAAAAGAACACAACCCTGTTTCAAGATTCAAGAATTGGATTGAACCCAAAACAAGATGATGTTTCTATTCTCTTCTGGGTGAGCAAAAGCTACATATACACTTACTTGGAACTTAGCACATGAGGATTTTTACAGAGTCAACGGGTTTGTTGATTTCATTACGAGCAAAGCTTTCATGTAGATTCAAAACAAGATTCGTAAAACATGGAGAAGAGCGATTAAAATAATAGAGACATTTAAGGTTTGACAGCGAATTTGAGAGGATAAAATAAGACTAAGAAGAAAAGAAAAAGAAACAGAATCAAAAGATTAAAGAATCCAAAGTGTGAAAGCTTTTTTAGTTTCTATATTCAATCGACTGCAATACGGTGTAGACTTTGTAGTCTGAAAGCAAAACTTTCCATCTTAATGGAGCGGAGGGAGTATTGATTAATATCCACATATCTTTGAGGAAAAGAATTATTTTTTTCGATCGGCAAATTTATCAAATAATACGTATTGTTTCGTGAGATATTCTTGAAGTATCAATACGTATCTGTTTTTTGTTTAATTTTTGTTTGTTTCTGAAATATATCACACAAACTTTTGAAGCCTTAAGAAAGACTTTTGAGTATTTTTGGAAACATATTTTATTTTGGCATTTTAGGAAATTCCTCGTACTATGAAAATTTTAAAATAAATAGTTTTCTGTAAATTATTCAAGTATCGGTTGACTACATATTTGAATCAAAATCATTACATGTTAACACATTATTATAGATTTTAGAATTAGTAATTTATGAGATGGCCAGATGGGTCTAAACTAGTCGTAATCGTAAGTGACAACAAAAAAAAAAAATTAAAATGGATTGAGCATTGGTGAGGTTTGGACAAGTGAAACACAATTTTGCCAATTTGGTGAAGCATTAAATTGACTCCACCTCAAGTTATTGAAGTTCTTTCGTGTTAGTATTTTTTTTTTTTTTTAATGACTATATGGTTCGAGCCACCAATCCTCTCATTTGCCGCCATAACAGGGTTGGATCCGTCGTAGTTAATTGCACAAAAGGACATCGGTCTATTTTTGAAAAAACATGTCATTAAGGTTTGTTCAAAATTAATATTGATGTTTCAAAAGTCTAGACTCGCTTATGTAGTATAGAAGAACGGTTTGCAATAAACCACCATATCCTATATATTAAAGATGAAGGTATTCGAACCAAAATGTTATCTTGCGGACCAAATACTATTAGTTATCAAAGTCCGTGAAGCCAAATACGTTCACATGTGAATCATTGCTGATGAGACCTCAAAAGGCATTTTTCTTACCAATAAGCCATAACCAACCCAAAGAAATTCCTGTAAGTGCTCCTCCTAATATAAAAGTCACCATCAAATTCCCCAATGCGTTCTTCTCCGGACCCTTCACAATATACAAAATCAAAATAAATATGTAGGTCATAGTTGATTGTTTATAATTGTGTTTGTATTTGTAGTTGTAAAAAAGAAACAATCAAACCCGTAGGAAGAGTAGATAGATTACCTTGTATCCTTTAGGAGCTATGGTGAGAATGCAAACAGTGAGATGTCCGGTAGTTAATCCCAAAACAGAAATGAGCATAATCATCCATCCTTTATCACCATATTTCGCGGTGAAGTATAATGCCGGAATGAGTAAATAACGGGAGAAAACCGCAATCGTTAGTGCTTTTCTATTCTCAACCTTCAGCCATTTCACCAGCGGCATGTATCTCCCGACCAAATCCCAAAAATTGTAAACCGCTACTAGGACAAGCGCATACCAAGTGCCTAACCCGTGTTGTCTCGTGTTCTCATATAAGAACCCGGGAAAAATGGATAATGTCAAAACGTAG
Source organism: Eutrema heterophyllum (assembly GCA_002933915.1). NCBI lineage: Eukaryota > Viridiplantae > Streptophyta > Magnoliopsida > Brassicales > Brassicaceae > Eutrema > Eutrema heterophyllum. The sequence goes on along the minus strand of PKMM01022804.1, from coordinate 313,505 downwards.
ATGAGGAATAGATTCACTGCATAGTCTACGTTTTGAAGCAATAGCTCTTTTTTTCTTAGCCTTTGATTCTTGGAATCATCATCAGTCTGCACAGAAAAATCAAGAAATTAAACAATGTTCTAGAGTGAAGAATCTACAAGAAAAAGAAGAATCAAGGGAGATAGATTCTTGACGAATCTTGTAAAAAAAAACCGACAAAGGAAAGATTCTTGAGATTTTTCGGTTTGTGTAAAAGGAGCTATTAAATATGAGAGATTTGGAGTTTCTAACTTGGGTAATAAAATGTAGAAATGTATATCACATGCTTGAAATTGATCTTGGAATAAAAATATATCCAAAACGTCATGCTCAAACCTTGCGCGAATGAATAGTGATACTAAAAACGTATACGAATACGATCCGCGCATAATCATTTAGTACATTTAATAATTAAAATTTTGTTATATTTATGATATAAATAAAATGTCTATATTTCATATTTTGCCTAAGATCGTCAATATTATTAAGACGGGCCTGTTGAGGAATATGAAGTTACCAAATCTGATTGATTTTGGATTCCAGCAGCAGCTAAATCAGCATAAACAGTTTTAGATCCTTCAGAAGCCGCCCTTTTTCGATAATATTTAACGATGGGGAGTTTCGGGAACACATACGCGTAAAGCATCACGCAGAGAAACTCTATGAATGTTGAGATTGCTAAGAATATCACTGCACATTGAAAAAAAAAGTAAAGCAAGAAATGAAACTTCAAAACACTTAGAGAATATTGAATTTTCCGGATTTGAGATCTCCCAAAAAATGTTAAAACTCACTTGCTCCTTTTCGTAGATGGTCGTTTGATTTCTCAAAGGCTGCTTTAGTTATTAGCCTAAGCGTTGAGGTTAGAGCACCAGCTACAGCCAAACCGGCCATGAATGACTACAAAGAAGCAAAGAAGATGTATATATAGTAAAAACCTGTTTATCTAAACCGATTTATCTAAACCAGAGACCTTGAATCTGTTAGAATTTGTTAAACCTGGAAGGATGATTAGCCTACAAAAAATATGTGGTGACTANCAAAAAATGTTAAAACTCACTTGCTCCTTTTCGTAGATGGTCGTTTGATTTCTCAAAGGCTGCTTTAGTTATTAGCCTAAGCGTTGAGGTTAGAGCACCAGCTACAGCCAAACCGGCCATGAATGACTACAAAGAAGCAAAGAAGATGTATATATAGTAAAAACCTGTTTATCTAAACCGATTTATCTAAACCAGAGACCTTGAATCTGTTAGAATTTGTTAAACCTGGATGAGTTCAGGGCACATCAAAGATAAATCGCCGATCATTCCCCCTTTAACAGTAGCATCCGCAATGCCAAACAGAGATACGATTGCACATAAACCAATATAAGGTCCGATTCCACCGCGTCCTTGTGTTGTCAAATCCAACTGTTTTTGAGTTTCTTAGAGTCTTGAGTCCATAATCAAAATTTAGTTTCCATTAGAAAGATTAATGTAAGATTAAGGCTTTAAATTAATACTTACGACTATGAGCAAGAATGTGGATATAGTGAATAGAATGTATCCGATTAGGATACGTTTTCGAGTATTGATTTTCGATTCGTTGTATGCGAGAATGACTATTGTTCCAAGCGCAAATGGTTGGTATACAAGTGGAAGAACTCTTGAAGGATGATTAGCCTACAAAAAATATGTGGTGACTAGTAAAGGAATAATGTGAATGAAGAGGACAAGAATAAAAGAGGTATGAAATTAATGAATGAAAATTAATTGCTAGTTAGAGTGGTAACCATTACAATGAATTGGTTTTCTATATTTAGTTAAAATATTTTGAAAAGAGAATTCATCATCAAATATATCATACGAAATTGAATAGTTAATTACAATCACTAGGTTAATTTCCGCGCTACGCCGCGGGTTGTTTTTTATTAAGATTGTATTTGACTAATTTATTATAATTTAATGTAATTTCAAATTTAATACAATTAATAAAAACAATTTTTTTAAAAACTATAGTATATATGTTTTGAGAAAATAGTCTTTTCATATTTTGAGATACAAAAAACAAATTTTACGACAATAAAAAAATAACAAATATTTTTCTACATTTGAGAAGAAACGATTCATAAATTCTTAATTCAAGATTAAAAAGTCAAATTGTCAACAATAAAATAACAAACTATTATTCAGCATGAAAAATTGACGAGTCTATACTTGCATTAAGAGTCTTGCTTGCTTTAGGAAAGCAATGCAACCCCAATTTTGGGTTCATACTCCTTTCCTCATTCACTCTTTGACAGACAATGACTCCACGAGAGTGGAGTTCTAGAAGATAACAATTTCATGTTTTGCTTTGGTCTTTGTTACACTCATTATATTGGTAACAAAACTAATACTATTTTTCTCTAGAAGTCACTATATCTCTTCCAAAACTAATACTATTTTTCTCTTATGTTAGAATTCCCCATCCCTTATATTTTTAGCATCTTCTTTCTATGTCATACTTCATTAACTGTATAATGTGATAATTTTTTATAGAGATACTTTAAAGAGTATGTTTTCAAGAGTATACATTTTGGTCAACCTTGCGTTAGGAGACAAGACGACGTCCTAAAAAAAAATTTAAAGAAATAATAGAAATTTTCTATTAAAATCTACATCAGAGAATCATACTTTTTTCTTGGATGACATATATTAGTTTTGTTGCAAATTAATTCTCTTGTCCTACGGCTAACTCATCCGCGAACGCAGTATGTTTGAAATTATCATCTCATGCATTTTATAAACATTTACTATGGCTTCAAATTCATGATCAAGCCAATGCTGGTATGGTTTTTTATGGTTCTATAAGACAATGACTTCATGACCATATTGCCTTGTTTATATTTCTTATGCAAACTTCTTATCAGCCCAAACAAGCGTTATCCAGATCCAAAAATTTGCATCTAATATCAATTCCATCAATATTTATTGTCTTTGTTGGTTTCACTTGAACTTAACAAAAACTCTTCTATCTGATATTTTAGTAAGCGTTCTTCTTGATCTCATTTTCAACTTCTTTACCATTTTGTTTTTCCCTTGATTAGTAGAATTGATTATTAAAAATATACATTTAAACAAATTCAGTTTATGGACAAATTAAGTAACCATTTCAATTTTTTCAATGATGTAGGGTCGAAACTACCCTCTCTCTTGCGCGTCAGTTACAAACAGAAGGAGGAGAAATCAATGATGACAAAATTCTCACCCGCGTGCCCGCACTAAATAATTGTTTTTTATAGATTTAATGTAATATTTTCAGATCCTGAAAAATCCGGGATCCAGAAAACAATTCGGTCAGGATATAGCTCTAAAACCCGAGATTATAAAATCTGGTAAAACCCGTAAGAACTCAACAAATAACTGTGCACTAGACATAATCGTTGATCCGGATAGATCATGGTTAAATAAAAAATTATAGTGCAATCAAAGGGCTTCCTTTATTGTTCTTATTGAGCCATTCTGATTTACAATGTGGTACTTTATGATCTTCTTTCTTTTATAAATAATACTTTATCAACTGCAATAATAATTACTTTATCAGTTTAACATATTTTTTTTCAAACATATCATAGAGATTTATTAGTTTTCATATATATATAATTTCACTAATTGTTGATTGCGGTCGGACTGTATCCAACTGGGTCAACCCACGGACCCGGTGACCCGAAGGACTCTCTGATTTGCTTCTCGGTCAGATTTCAAAACATTAATTTGATGTATTAAAATATATTGTTATAATATATTTTTTAATGATTTAAGTTAAAATCAGAAAATTTAGCGAAATTTAAAAAATTTCGTTTGATATTTCCAATTTAAAATCTTTAAATCTAATATGATTTAATATTTTTCCAAAATTTTATATTTCCTGTTTTTTTTTATATTGTCTACAAAATAATTCATGTTTGGCAGTTTAATATTATTTCTGGAAAAATATTTTTTTATTATTATTTATTTTATAAATTCATGTTTGGCAATTCTATAAATATTTTTTCCTGATTTCGTCTTTAACATTATTTCTTTTTACTATACTAAACCAACAAAATCTCGAAAATCTTGTGTATGTTGTCTAATAAAATCTTTTAAACCACATATTTTCAACACCACATCTCACCCGCAAAGATTTTCTGAATATATTATATTTAAATTTATATATTATCCCAAATTCGGAATTATATTTATTTTTATATATTTATATTTGTAAAAACAAATTGGGATAATGTTAAAATAGTTTCCAAACATATATATATTTTTAAATATAGAGTGTTTGGATGCAGATACTAAAAGTGTTTCTGTTTTAATATAATAAATAAATGTCACATGGCATGAGAGGTAGACATGAATTACTATTCTATTTTTCTATATCCTATGTTGTCTATTTAAAATAAAAATAGTATAGACCATTGCAATTTTAATTATAATCATTATCCATTTCTGAAAAACAATTCATACATAAATCAACTTCAAATATAATATATTAAACCCTAAACTCAAAAACTTAAACCCAAACAAAAAAGAGTTTCAAATCCTATAAATAATCTCAAAAACTTGAAATGGTGTTTAAGTTTACAAAAATAAAATATAACCTATTTTTCTATAAAATGATATATAATGCAATTCACTATAAACAAATAACCATTTGAGAAATTTAAGTCCGTTTTACAAAAATCTATATTTTTTTAGTATAATTTTGAGATGAAAGGGGTGAAAAAGATTTAAGAATAAAGAAGAAGGAGAAAGAGAGAAGAAACAACAAAAATACGTGTGTATGTATTTGTTAGGGGCATAATGGCACTTAATACATATTATATATAGAATATTAGAACCAGTTTTTTTGTTTGGCTACTTTCTTAATTGTTTTAGGCTATTTGGCTATTGGATATAATTTCTCTTGTTATCCCAAAAAAAAGTTTGATGTGTATTAATGTTTTGTTTTGATTGGTTTTTCAAATTTAATATTTTTGTTGATGTGTCATATTCTAAAAGCGCAAAAATGCTGAGGTGTCAACATATATTATAGTATTGATTGTCTAATAAAATATTTAGTTATCATTATTGAATTTAAATTAAAGGCATAATCTAGATTTAAATGTAAAATTCATTTATTTTTTTAATTTCAGTTATAAATCTTAGGTATTAATTAGTTACCTATTAATTTAAAATAAAATCAGAACATTTATTTAAATTCGAAATTTTGTTTTTATTATAATTCTATCAAGCTTTTTTATAGAGTTATTTACCAAATATTAATTTTACGCAAATTTACCTTTTAAACAATAATTCTTGGTCGTCGGAAAAAACCCATAACTCTTGACCAAAAAAACTTTAAATTTTAATTATTTAATTGATTTTTTTTTATTATTCTTCTTCCTCCGAAGATTTGATGAGAAATGAATTTGTTCCATAATTCCCCATAGAAGAATGATGAAAAGAAATTACTTCCCAAATTTTTTTTTTTAAATGTAGTTATTTAAAGAAGGGAAAACGATCTATTTCCCCACGAAAAATTTCATATATAGTCAGATCCCCCACCCGAACTATGCCTTATGTATATCTTCCAACGAAATGAAAGTTAAAGACGTAAATCCCCCGAAAAAAGTTCGAGACTTAAATCCCCACTGATGTCGGTTTAAATGGTTTGTGCTCTAAACCATCAAACCAAAAAACTAAATCGAACAAAACAACCTGATTTTCTAAAACCCGACCCGCCTAATATATCCAATTCCCCAAAATTATTTTGTTTTTATTTCTTTAATATAATAATAATTTAAAACAAAAAATCAGAAAAAAGAAAATTATTTCCTTCTCGACGCAGTGACTCATCCATCTCCGTCGTCTTCTTCCTCGGTAAATCGAGGTTTATAGAATCTGGAATTTCGAATTCTCGATTTGAATCTAGAATCGGAAACCTCGTTACCCTGATAATGTAAGCAAAACTCCGGATTTAATTGTAATCGGATCTTAATCCGGTTTATAGTCGGTTTAACATGGTTTACGTTTGATTAGAAAATAGTAAACCAACTAAAACCAAGTTTTAGGGGGTCTGGGATTTCGAACTTTTATTATGTGGGGATTTAAGTCTCGAATTTTTTTTTTTGGGGAATTTATGTATTTAACTTTTATTTTGTGGGAAAATATACATAGGGCATAGTTCGAAAAAGATTTGGCTAGATATAGAATTTTTCGTGAGGAATTAGATATTTTTTCGTTTAAAGAACGAAGAGGAATTCAACTACCTCCTCATTCAAAATCAACATTTTCTTTGACAACAAAAACAAAACATCAGATTTCGAATATGGGAATTGACCGAAACCGAAACAGAAACCGAACCGGGAAAACTTGGTAGTAGTAATCTGCGATAGTGAGCATACTGTTCCAAGAAACAAGAGATCCAATTCCAAGTATACAGCAAACAGCCATTGCTTGAAACTTCCCCTGTATTTTTTAATTCATAACAATTTGAGGGACAACAATGAAAGATTTAGGATCTGGGTTTTGGCGTTTGTTGAAACTTACCTGACGCTTCTCAGGAGCTTGGTTCTCAAATCTATCCGCCATTTTCAGATAGTTACAGAGAGCTCAAAAGAATATAACCCTGTTTCAAGATTCAAGAACTAAGAAAAGGTTCAAAAAAAAAAAAAAGATTCAAGAACTGGATCGAACATAACATGATGTACTTTTTTTTTTCTTTGGGTGCAAAAGCTACAGATACTTACTTGGAACTTAGCACATGAGGTTTTTGCAAAGTTAACAAGTTTGTTGATTTCATTACGAGCATAGCTTTCATGTAGATTCAGAATAAGATTCTTGATACATGGAGACGAGCATTGACCAAAACAAAGAAAAAAAGAAACATGGAGACGAGTGAGTTAAATAAATGTAGGTTTATAAGGTCTGACAGCAATTCTGAGAGGATAAAATAAGACTCAAAAGGTTGGCATACCCTAAGGTCTGATCATGGTTTGGCAACTTTTTTATTTATTTCCATTATATAACTTCCCTTTACGTCAATTTAATACAACCAGATATTTTTTTTTGTTGAAATAACAACCAGATATTTTAACAAATAGAAAAATTTGAGAGGATAAAATAAGACTCAAAAGAAAATAAAAAGAAACATAATGAAAAGATTAAATAATTCTTTTTTTTTTCCCTATATTATTATCTTATTCATTTGGCTTGTTTTAAAGTTTTCTTTATATAAGGTCTTATCAAACTTTATTTCCCTTAGGATTAGGATCAGTGTACGCGTATCCCTACTCGACTTTCATAGATGTTTCCTTATTCTACTTAATTTTTTTAATCTTATTGGATTATCACGATCATATCCGGTGGATATTCTTATCGATTTCTTTAACTTTAAGAAATTTTTTGAAGTTCCTAAATATTATTAGAAAATGAGAAAATTTGAGAAAATACTTTTAAATGAGTTTATATTTTGAAAACTACACCATTTTTAATTTTTTTTTTATAACTACACTTATTTAAAAGTGAAATGTCTAAATTAACCTAAATAAGAATTATACTAATTTTGATATTTAAATCATAAATTTTATTCAAATAAAAAGTAAAA
>PKMM01022804.1:249963-305303 GCA_002933915.1 Eutrema heterophyllum | reverse complement strand
TTTTTCTCTAGAAAACTGAATTGTTGATCAAAGCGTACAACTTATCATATTTATATAACACTAATAAAACTATTTTTTGTAGAGATAAATTTAAAATATTTCAAAGATTTATCCAATTATAAATTTTAAAATATTAAATAATTAGATATCTTTATGTCAAACAGAAAATAATCATAATATTAATAATTTCGAATTTTTATTTTCATTTATTAATATATGTAATTTCTAATTAACTTTGGTCCAAAAAATCTTTTAACATATATCAAAAGTTTAGTTTTCAAAAAATTTAAAAAACAGTGTATTTTACTAATTCAAAAACTTAAATAGTGTATTTTGCCAATTATCCCAAAGAAAATTTTCAGAAACATCGGGAGCTTAGAGAAACTGTCGGACGCTTCCATAAAAATAAAAATGATAGAAGTTTTTTTTTTTTTTTTTGATAACCGGGAGGGTCTCAGGCCGGAGCCCACTAATCTCCCCGAGGCGGACGTGCATCCAGTTATTGAACTTTTTTTGATAAAGAACTTTCTTGAATAAAATGAAATGAATTACGTAACTTAAACCAAGACACCCCAAAACGGATTCGGTTTGGGCGATTGAAACGGGAAATTTGCTTACAAAAACAGAGCTAAAACAGAGCTCCGATTCCAACGTCGTCTTCAGACTTCCGAGTTGCTCTAGTACGTAGCCAAAATCCGGCGACGGGAAGCGAAATCAAACTCAACACGGACAGCCTCAAGTGGATAGAAGCTCTATTCACGCCTCAACACCGTCTTGAATGCGACGACGGTGAAGGCCTCCCAAGTGGAAGAAAAAGCCTCACAACCTAAGCGCCGTCGAAGCACTAGAAGAGGTTCTCGCCGAAGAATCTTGTCGGACAACTTACTAGAGATCCGTCACCATCCTTTGGCATTCGCCATCTCAGGAAGATCTCATAGAAATCCAACAGCTAATACCGAAAACCTGCAACCGAACCATGGTGACTCGTCGGTCCGACCATACTACCGCTACGACACTGAATCGATTCCAGCTTCCGCAAACAACCTAACCATGGCTCAAAACACTGGAAGATCGCCTCTGTTCACCCTAATTACGTCCTCTCAAATCTAGATTCACAGCGACAAAACCACCAGGGATTCTACCGCCAAGGCTCCAAGCGCCACCGCATGCAACTGCTCACCGCACACGACTCGCACAAGCTCTGTCGGAAGACCCTTTCCTAGCCACCAAATCTCACTTAAATCAAACTCTCTCACCAGCGAATGAAGCTCTCTAAAGGCAAAAAACAAGGAAAGAAAACCCTCTCTCGGCACCGGTGAGCACCGGCCACCGGAGAAGACAAAACGGTAAACTGAAGGAAACAGCGTTAGGGCATACACAGAGAGAGAGGAACAGTGGGCCCCTAGATGGCAAAACGATCTTAAGTTATTGAACTTGTTACGTTGGTGTTCTTTTTTTTTCATGACTACACAGTTAGGTTCGAAGTACTAAACATCTCATTCGCCGCCATAACAGAGTAAGATTCTTGGGATTTAATTGCACAAAAGGATGTGACGGATTTTAGATCAGTCTAGTTTTCTTTTCTTTTTTTGGTCAACATCGGTCTAGTTTTCAAAGAAACATGTTATTAAGGTTTTGTTCAAAACTATTATTGATTTTGAAAGTATATATGGACTCGGGTACGTAGTTTTGAACAGGATTTGAAGCCACCAGTTAGAGTATTCAATTTGGGAAATATTTATAGTTAATTTTGTTTGTTAGGTCTTTTATCAATTCATAGAGATCATGTTTATATGTAAAAGAAGTTTGTAACCTTTTTTATAATAATAGTATTTTTTTTTGACATCTTATATATAAGTTATAATAATAGTATTGTAGAGTTTTTTTAGCAATGTTTGTGGATCTTTATTTAATATATATGATTGAAAAATTCGACTTTGTAATTTTAGAGAATCCATGTAAAAATGTAAGAAAGTCATATTTCAATACTTATTTTTACTGTTTTATTTATACAAACGATTTATAGAGTTGGATTTTTTTTAAAATTTAATGTGATTTTGTCATTATTATTATTTATTATTTTGGATAATTTTTAAAGGCATGCTTTTTAGATGGGAAAATCGCATTTTTAACCTTCAGGGATGAAAAAAGTATCACTTTAAACCTTGAGAGATTTGCACTAGCACTTTAAACCATCAAGGTAACGAAACTAACACATTAAACCTTTAATGTGCCTACTTTGTTCGTGCCGCCATCAAACGTAACAGAATAGTTAACTCTGTTAACGGAACAGATAACTCCGTTCAATTTAATAAAAACGTGTTGATTATTTTATTATATTTGAAATTACAAAAAAAAACATTATGTTAATGGGTTTGGTGTTCCCCGACAAAAAAAAAACACAAGTTAGAAATCCCCAGGCTATGAGAAGAATTTCGAGAAGGTCTTGAAGGAGGGCAAACGGCTCTCTATCGCCGTCTTCCGAAACTTAGAGGAATCGCCGGAGGTAAACTTCTTGGGTTTTATTTGTGTGCTTTCTCGAGTATCCAAGTTTTGTGTAGGCTAAGTGTTCGATGAAATGTCTCACCCAGAGGCTCTGTTCATTTGAGACATTGAAGCAAAAGGGTTTGATCAATCCTTTAGGAAGGGAAAGGAAGCTCCCTCTAAAGGTTAGTAACCTTGAAAAGAAAACTGCCTTGCTTCTTAATCGATCCTTCTTCTTTCGATAATCTATTTTTCTATGTAAAACGACTTGATTGGTCTTGGGTTTTAGATTCTGGGTACCGGAGAACTAAGCGTGAAGCTCACCTTCAAAGCTCGAGCCTTCTCAACATCAGCGAAGGAGAAGCTTGAAGTTTCAGGTTGTACCTTTACTGTGTTGCCTGGAAGAAAGAAATGGGTTAAGTCATCGGTTGCAAAGAACTTCGCACGAGCAGATGAATACTTTGCCAAGAAGAGAGATGCTGCTGCAGCTGCAGCTTCTGTTTAGACTTCTTTATTTTCGAACTCTTCAATGTTGTAAAGCTGCAGAGATAATTGTCGATGGGAAGCGTTAATTACAACAATTCCTTGTGTCTTTTTTTTGTATGGTGAAGAGATTTACATTTTGTTGTTTAAGAGTGTCATTATCAGAAAGATTTTGTAAAACGATATAAATTATTGAACATTTTGTTCCTCAATAGAAACTTTTTTCAATCTTCAAATAAATTTTACAGAATAAGGTATCACAAGTGGGGTTATTACTACAAAGTTTCCCCCATATTCTTTTCCATAAACTCCAAACACCAAATTTCCAAATTGTAGATTGAGAGCCATCACGGTTCTTCTTCTTCATCATCATCATCATCAATGAAATTAAAGCTCTTCTTTTAACACGATGTCTTCGAGTTCTAGACTCTTGTTCATCAGAAGACTGATTATTCTCTTCATCTCTAGATGATGTTCATGTATCACCTTCATAACTCTCTCCCCATAGCCTTGAAGATCTTCTTCTCACACCTATCTGTGACTGACCAGCTACTACTCCTCCTATCAACGATGACAAGCTGTTGTAGCGGGTAAACAAGGGTTTGTCGAAGATCAATGGATTTCGACAGACACTTGTTGCTTAGGATTCACGCTTTCTTCTTGAGAAAACAAAGAACTCGAAGACTTAAAGTTTTGAGAAGGATTCTCTTTATTAATCAAAAACCGAGGCTCAACATTACAAAAATAAAAATACTTATACTAGTTTGCTAAAACCCTAATTAAAAGACTTGGAGACAAAACATCTCTAAGCCGATATTTAAAAGCCCAAATCCAAGACATACAACAAAAGCCCAATAATAATAAAACAACGACACAAAACGAAGAGCCAAATAACACAAGAATGAAGATGTGTTACACATGGGTGAAGATGTGCTACATCAGGTCTCCCGGGGTAGGAAGAAAATTCCACCTCGAATATTCAGGAGTATCACTCTCATGGAACTGTACTAGATGCTTGACGTTGAGCACATCAGCCGTATGCATGTCTGGTGGAAATCGAAGGCGGTAAGCGTTGTTGTTAATCTTCTCCACGACTTCTAAAGGGCCAATCTTACGAGCTTTCAACTTATTGTATGTGTGCAGGGGAAACCTATCCTTGGTGAGGGCTGCCCAAACTTTGTCACCAACCTGGAATTGAAGCTCCCGACGATGACTATCAATATCAGATTTGTACTTGGATGTAGCCAACTCCAAATTGTTACGAACCTGCTTGTGCAACTCCACAAATTCTTCTACCACATCACAAACTCGACCATGGAAACGAGTACGATCAGGTGCCACGCTGAGATCAAGAGGACCCCTCGGAGTCAATCCATAGACAACACGAAATGGGCTGAAACCTATACTCCTATTAACAGCCTGACATAAGACAGAATCCCACGATTTGATATTATCCCCGACCAAGCAGCGTAACAAATCACCCAACACGCGGATGATACGCTGTGCTCATGTCCAAGCTCGTACGTAAGAGCTTCCACAGTGAACGCCAAAAGTGGCCGAGAAAGCGAGAATCAAAATCTGAAACGATAGACAGAGGCAACCAATGTAGCTTATAAACTTCTCGAAAGAAAAGAGACGCTACCTGCGACACATCAATGGTCTTCTTACATGGCACAAAGTGAGCCATCTTAGAGAACCTATCGACAATGACAAAGATCGAATCATGGCCTCGTTGCGTTCGAGGCAAACCAAGAACAAAGTCCATACTCACGTCTGTCCAAGGCTGTGTTGGGATTGGTAAAGGCAAATATAACCCAGCGTTTGACGCATGTCCTTTACATGTGTTACAAACACTGCAACGAACAACGAAACGCTCAATGTCACGCTTTAAGGTCGACCAAAAGTATGATGCAGAAACAAGCTGCAATGTCCGATCTCTTCCAACGTGACCCTCATTGTGGAGCTCCTTAGTGATTTGAAGACGAAGGCTACACTCAGGAATGCACAACCGGATGCCCCGAAACAGAAACCCATCCAACAAAAAGTAATCATCACTCGTCCCAGTCTGTGCATCAACCCATAATTTTCCAAAGAAAGGATTAAGTGGATATAGCTCTGGGAGAGATGCAAATCCTGTAACCGAAGCATGAAGAGTTGTAAGCAAAGAATGGCGTCGGCTGAGAGCATCAGCTACTTTGTTTAGCGAACCAGCCTTAAGCTTAATCACGAAAGTGAACTGTTGAAGATAAGAAAACCAAGAGGCATGGCGAGAAGACACTTTGTCTTGAGAACCCATATGTTTAAGTGCATCATGATCTGTGAAGAGTACGAACTTCCTGTGAAAAAGATAATGGCGTCAATGCTTAATTGCTTGAACCATCGCATAGAGCTCGACGTCATAAGTACTATAACGACTACGGGGACCAGCCATTTTCTCACTAAAGAACGCTATGGGGCGTCCGTGTTGGCTCAAAATTGCCCCGATGCCAGTCTTCGACGCGTCACTAGCTCAAACGGTAAAGAAAAATTGGGCAACGCCAAAACCGGAGCAGATGTAAGCTTCATTTTAATCGCCTCAAATGCTTGGTCTGCCTCAGCAGTCCATTTGAATGATGGGGACTTGATGCAATCAGTGATAGGGGACATGATGCTGCTGAAGTGAAGCACAAATCGGCGATAAAAAGAGGCAAGGCCATGAAAACTTCGGACCTCCGTGATCGAAGTAGGAGCTGGCCAAGTGCGTATCGCGGAAATTTTTTCCGGATCAACCTCGAGTCCTTGAGCAGAAACAATGTAGCCGAGAAAGAGTACCTGAGAGACACCGAAAACACACTTTTTCGCATCACCAAAGAATTTCTCTCCACGCAAAACCAGTAACACAATATGTAAGTGTGTAAGATGATCAGCAAGTGAGGAACTAAAGATCAAGATATCGTCGAAATACACTACCACGTACTTGCCAATGAAAGGACGTAGCGCCTGATTCATGACTCGCATGAACGTGCTAGGAGCGTTGGAGAGGCCGAAAGGCATTACCACTCATTCGAAAAGTCATTCTCTTGTCTTGAAAGCCGTCTTCCATTCATGACCTGGACGAATATGAATTTGATGATACCCACTCTTAAGATCCAGCTTAGTAAAGATGGAAGCATTACCAATCTGGTCAAGAAGATCATCAAGGCGAGTAATCGGAAATATGTAGCGCACTGTGATCTTATTGACTGTGCGACTATCCACACACATACACCATGAACCATCCTTTTTTAGAATTAAAAGTGCTGGTACGGCGCACGGGCTAAGGCTCTCGCGCAAATATCCTTTGGCCAATAATTCTTCCACTTGACGTCACAGTTCGTCGTATTCTTGTGGACTTATCCGGTAATGCGGTCGGTTAGGGAGTGGTGCATCGGGCGTAAGATCAATACGATGTTGAATATCCCGTAACGGTGGTAATCCACTCGGTAGCTCATCTGGAAACACATTAACAAACTCGGTCAACAACCCTGTAGACTCAGGTAGTGCATCCGAAAAAGCTGACTTGAAACCGGTGTCGTAACCAAAACAAAAACCACATTGGCAGAGCGAATTTCCTCCACAATTTGAGATTTGGTGATGAGTAAAATTGGCTTGCCAGACGGAGATGCTGTTGGTGGAGATGCCAAATCGCTACTTGAGAGTACATGTGATGTCGTATCTTGTGTAGGAAGTAGAGTAATGCGCTTATTTTCATATGAAAACGTGTGTGTGTTAGCAAAACCATCATGAGTCGTGCGTCGGTCATATTGCCATGGGCGTCCCAACAAAAGATGACACGCATCCATCAGAATCACAACGCAACAAATAAGATCTTTGTAACTTGTACCCATAGAGAAAGGCACACGACAACGTTTGGAAATCCGTAACTCCGTCTTCGTATTCAACCACACAAGCTTGTAAGGTGAAGGATGTGATTCAGTAAACAACGCCAACTTGGAGACCGCTTCTTCAAAGATGACATTAGTACAACTCCCTGAATCGATGATAAATCGGCACACCTTTCCTCGTATTGTGCATGTCGATCGAAAAATATTGGTACGCAACCACGATTCCTGAACACCTTGTGGTAATAGACAGTTCCTGCGTAACACAAGATTAATACCTGTGTCACCTGCAACCAGTTCATCCACGATGACGTCTTCCACACTGAGACATGATCTGCGTAACACAAGATTAGGTCTTGTGTCACCTGCAATCTGTTCATCCAATAGGGCATCTTCAACACTTTCTTCATAATTTTCATAGACAGGTTCTTCATCCCCATAAAGACCACAACGTCCAGCTTTAGGACACGCAAATTAGCGATGTTTTTGTTCCCCACATCCGAAGCACTTAAACGTTGGTGTTTGTGTGTTACGAGGTGGTAGTGTTCCTTGATTGCCATTGGGAATCCGAGAAGGAAGCATCCCCTCTGCAGCTTAAGTCGATGAACGTGAGGAATCAAGACGATTACGCGAGCCCCCAGAACTCCAATTTGATGATGCTTGCGTGGTCTACTCAATGAGCAAAGCGCGTTGGTGAGCTTCGGAAACACTGATGGGACTGAATTAGAGTAATGTGTTATGTAGCTGTTGTCGCAACCCTCCAATAAACCGTGACACTAATTGTTCTTCTGTCTCCATTAAACTGTTACGAACCAACAACGAAAAAAATTATGTGGCATAATCATCAACATATTTAGCTCATTGTCGTAAGTTCTGTAACTGTGTGTAGATCGTACGGGAATAATCAAAAGGTAGAAAAGCTTTTCTCATCTTCTTCTTTAGCTTTTCCCACGACGTGATACGATCCTTACCAGCTCGTTCACGTTTTTCCTTTGTTTGTTGCCACCAAGCGGAGGCTCGTCCTTTGAAACGCGTTGCCACAAGTGGAACACCCATCGCATCAGGGACTTCTTTGAACGTCAAAAGTTCTTTCGTCGTGCTGATCCAATCGAGCAGTTCCTCAGCTTGTAAACCACCTGAGAATTCGAGCAAATCAAGTTTTAACCCTGATTCCCAATGGTAATTATCACCTCTCAGAGCCATAATTTCGTTCCTTCGTTGAGGCTCACGGAACCTTGCGAACGGATTGTCCTCAAAGACCTCCTCTTCTTCATCATCCTCAAAGATTCTTTCTTCACGACGACGCAAACCCGGAGCTTGATTCTGCGCTTGAAGAGCGGTGCGTATGGCTGCTTCCATCGTGACTCGCAACGTGTTGCGTAAGTCTTCTTGAAACTCAGCTAGCGCTCCTTGAAACGCGTCGTTCTGTTTCTCCAGTTGCTGTTGAAGATTCTTCTTCGGCGGCATGATGTGGATCGGTTTGTCTCTGATACCAACTGTTGCAGCGGGTAAACAAGGGTTTGTCGAAAATCAATGGATTTCGATAGATACTTGTTGCTTAGGGTTCACGCTTTCTTCTTGAGAAAACAAAGAACTCGAAGACTTAAAGTTTTGAGAAGGATTCTCTTTATTAATCAAAAACCGAGGTTCAACGTTACAAGAATAAAAATACTTATACTAGTTTGCTAAAACCCTAATTAAAAGACTTGGAGACAAAACATCTCTAAGCCGACATTTAAAAGCCCAAATCCAAGACATAAAACAAAAGTCCAATAATAATAAAACAACGACACAAAACGAAGAGCCAAATAACAAAAGAATGAAGATGTGTTACACAGGGGTGAAGATGTGCTACATCATAAGCTGTGGAAGAAGACTGTGTATGTGTGTGTAAACAAATTCATAGACAGAAAAGGAAGAAAAAGAGAAAATACCCAGAACTTCGAAATCGAAAATCAGAACACCCAGCCCTCGAATCGATTCATTGTACTGCGCCTCCTAGACCTTGAATCGAAACCTTACCCAATTGCCTCTTCTCGAATTTGCCCAATTTGTTCTTCTTCGATTTTCTGGGTGTTTGCGATCTCTCAAGAACAAATCGATTTTGGGGATTTCTTTTTTTTGTCGGGGCAAGGTTTCTATTATTTAACTTAACTTTTTTTTTTTTCCAATTACAGATATAATAAAAAATCACCACGTTTTAATTAAATTGAATGGAGTTAACTGTTCCGTTAACTGAGTTAACTATTCAGTTACGTTTGATGGCGGCGCGAACAAAGTAGCCATATTGAAGGTTTAATGTGGTAGTTTCGTTACCTTGATGGTTTAAAGTGCTATTGCAAATCTCTCAAAGTTTAAAGTGCTATATTTTTCATCCCTAAAGGTTTAAAATGCGATTTTCCCCTTTTTAGATTAGTTAGGATATTCAAAATATTGGACAAGCATGAGAGCTTACAAATAGTTTGAGACAGTCATGTCAAAGATGAAGGGCACTTGCATGGCTTTGTGGGTCAGTACTGCTTGCTACGGCAAGTGTCTTCTAACGCCAAGTTTTTTTTTTTTTTTTGGCAAAAAGCAGAGAGTTAATCTGAATGGTTCTATAATCGCTTCATGTTCTCCTACTAATTGCCCAAGAACGATTGGTCGATTGCCTGGACAATTAGTGGGTCTTCACGAGATGTTCTCATTTTTCAGTTTTCAAAGAGCAAAAAATTTGTGTCGGTGACATTCGTCTTCCTGGTTTGTTCTTCTGATCTTAGATGAGTTAGATTTTTGCATAACCTGTTGCAACCTGTGTTATTATGAGATTATCAGCTCAGTGGAAAAAAAGATTGGAAGCGAAAATCTTAAGCAAATCGTTTAAAGCATTCGTTATGCGTTCTAAAGTTTTCTAGCAAACTCGTTTTTGTTCCCGTTTAATTATACGAGCTTGACAAAAATTATCATTTATTTGAAGTTTCATTAATTTTTTGTCACTGTTCAACCCAAATTTACTTCTTACAGTACGGTGTGTATGATAATGGACAGTACACGATGTAGCAATAAGGGGGTAAAATCGATTTTTCACCCAAAAAAACAACAACTATTTTTAACACTTTCAAAAAATGACAAAAAACTAATGAAACTTAAAATAAGTGACAATCTGTGCAATTTTCTATTTAATTATTATGTTCTCATACTTTGTGTTCTTTAAGATGATTTAAAATATGTTTCATGTTCAACTTGGTTTACTCACTAGCGTTTACGTAATGATCATTCAGCGAACCCTGAAGCAGAGCATTGAGTGTGAACATCTCAATACCAACCCTTCATTACTCATAAGATACATAGGAATCATGACAAACCGGAGGAGGACGTCCAATCATATTCAAACGAGACATGAGAATCTTGAAGAGTCTTCCTTTTCTGTTCATTTTCTTGCAACGTCATTTAATGTTGCGGTTCATGTAGAAATACATTCCACACTATAAGCATTTTCTTGTTTTTAATTAGAAAAAGTTAATCAAGCTTTTGATTTTATATATTATATATAACATGTTTGATTCCAAATGATGATGCAACGATGACACCAATACAAATCACTAAGCTACATGTATTGGTCTCACCATGATAAATTACAATTTTCAAATGAAAATTGGTTTGAATCCTCTGATTTTATAGGTGAAATTATGGAACTACATTAAATCAAGTTATTCATTTGGCCTTTTTGTTTTAATGAGATTTTTGTTATTCTTTAGAGATTAAAGAGAGAAACAAATAATTAGTTATACTACCCAAAAATGTCATATTTAAATATATTTTAGAGTTAGTTTGATCAATGGCAAGAGATGAAGACTTATTTAGGTAAATGGCAAATCTTAAGATTGCTATTGGGAGCTATAGCAAAACGGTAAATGTAAAAATTTGGGCAGAAATGAAGCGTGCTAGGGTTTTTTCTTTTAATGAACTTTTTAAAATGTAATTATTTGGTATTCACGTTCATGAAAATACCAAAATTTAACGCGCTAAATATATATATAGTTTTGCTCACTTCTCTTTCTGCCATCTCAACATTTATTTTGACATCCACCATTTAAAAAAAAAAAAAACTATCAAAATATCTACTTCAAAAAATTGGTGGTGTGATGTATCAAAGTATATTTAGATCCAATTATTTCCTAACTACATATTTGGAATAACATATTTACTAAAATTAATAAAACTGAATATTAATCAAATAGAAATAAAACAAAATCATTAATTAATTGTTGTTCAGAACAAAATTTTAGGATCTATCATAATGATTAAGGAATGCTTACATGAGCTTTCTAAAGCTAGGATAATGACCACAAACTGTTAATGGATATGTGAAAATGGTTGTTACGAGGGGTAGATTGCGCTATCCTAGAAAGATAACATGTTCAGTATAATCTTAAAGACAACAAAAGGGGAAAATCTTCTAAAATATTATCTAACGCTCAAATCAGATACAAGACCACATAACTAGCCGGAGAAACGAAAAGCAAGAGGAATGTGGACATGTCAAAAAAAGATCGAACGTTTCAAAAAACATATAATGTCAAATGAATGGACATCTAACCCATACAAGTATGAGTTGTTTTCTAATCAGCGTAGGGCATTTTATAAGAGTTAACTGATCCATGTTCGTAAATCGGGTTGTTGAACGATTGGATCAGGTTGTATTTAGCTAAGGAGCATTAGATGATTAGCTCTATCGTGCTTTAACTTAACGGTGATAATTTTGTCAATATCAAATTTTTTTATAACCACGTTAGTAAACAATAATACACAATTCCGCGCGAGACGCGGTCACCAACTAGTATATATATATATATAAAGTTAGCTTTGCTCACTTCTCATTTCGCCACCTCATCGTCCACCTAGGTATCCATTATTTTATTAAAAAAAGCCCTGAAAAACACTAGGAAAATATTAACCTCAAAATATAAGTCAAACTACTTCAAAAAATAAGGTTGTAGTCCACTCTGACTAAATATGTGCTTCAAATATAGGGCCAACATTACGTATGAAGACTAAAACATATTGACACCTAAACGTTAATTCAATTCATACCAGCTTTCCCTCTTATGAGTTGTGGGTTATTGACACATAAAAAAAATCTAAAATGTGTATAGATGTATAATAATCTAAAATTAAATTCAGAAAGCAACATTAAATTTGGGAAATAAAAACATTCAGAAAAAGTAAACAAAGAAGGGGAGTAAATATCCATCCATTTACTAAGCCGTATGAGTTGCGTTAAAACAATATATCTAGACTAAGGAACTATAAGGGAATCACGAAACTAATTACAGAGATCAACTTAAAAATACTCACTTCTAAAAACTTTTAAATGATAATATATTCCCTTTAAAAAACCAACCAATTGCAAAAATTGACCACCAAAGAGAAAAAAAAAACAAAGGAAAAAATGTAACATCAACTAAATAAACATATAAATGAAAATAAATTTTACAAGTTTTTAAAAAAATACATAAAAATAAAAATAAAAAGATTTTAAACCGATAGAAACAATTCCATTAATTACGAGAAAAAACCCAATAATATTAGACAATAAAAAAGTTAGAAAAAGGTTAAACACGTCCGCATGTTGCACGGATCACACCCTAGTAATTATATAAAATACTATGATAATATATCATGTATGCATTTATGACGGAAATATAAATCCATTCGATATATTAGACGTCTGTATAAAGAAATAACATGTTATGATTATGCACTTTGGACACTTAGATTATAAGTAAAGAGGGCATTGCACGATTTGACACTTAAAATTTTATTAGTATTGTAGCATTTTTGAAAAATATTGGTAAATATAGAACTTAATTAGTATAGTGTATACGTGTTGACTTTTCAGTCTTAATCATGTACAATATTATTGCGCACTCAACGTGTACAGTATACTGACCAATAAGAGGCAAGGACAAAATCATCATTTAATTGACGAAGAAGAAGATAAAACAAAATAAATAAAAATTAAAGTGACAAAAAACTAATGGAATGTCGATTAAGTGAATCCATGCAAATAAGTCATAAGTAAACTCATATAAAAACTCACTAGGATTTATTCCGCGCTTTATAGTTCGGGGTAATTTTTTCTTAAAATTTATTTTGGAATTTAAAATAAATTGTTTTGACATTCTGAATTTTATAATATGTCTAACTAATGTTATAGATAGAGCTGTCAAACCGGACTAACCAATTTGCTTAACCCGCTTTGCAGTGGACTAAAATATAAACTTGAACTTACACATACTCAAATAAAAATATAACATGCTATAGTTAACTTTTTAAAAAAATCATATCATTTAATAAATTGAGTATATCATTATTTTTTAAAAATAAAAACTAATATTTTGACTTGCGAGATCCGCTTTTGTGGGCATTTGAAATTTTAATTTTAATTCTTCCATGACGGGCTAACCCGCTTACTTAACCCATTTTGCGGTGGACTAAAATATTATTCGGGATAACCCGCAAAGAACTACAATATTGAAATACCAACTCTAATATGCACTGTTTAATGAGTCTAAGTTTTGTGGTCATTCCACAAACTATTAAAAATCAATTTTATTGTGTCTAACTCTTTATAAAAAACAGTAAAATATTTTTCAACTTTTGTTTTGATATATATTCAAAGAATATAATATAGATTATAGTGAAAAATTATTATTAGATTTCGAAAATATTTTTTTCTTTGAATATATGTGAATTGATTATTATTTTAAAATATATGATATTTTTAATATCGTAATAAATAAAAAACTAAATAGCCTCATTAGTGGAAAACAAATACTTTCTATATTTTTTTCAATCATTTTAAAGACAATTATATCATTTTCTATTTCAATTATCTTTTCTTATTTGTAATAGCATATTATGTAATAATTTACAAAAAAAATTCATTTTCCTAAATGTTTTCTTAAATAACATTATAGAGATTTGATAACCCTAAATTATATGTCTACAAATAATAATAACATATTATCGGAATAAATCCTATGTCAATAAGAATGATATAATTGTCCTAGATTGTTGAAATTCAATCTTGTCTGTCCACATGGGTCAGAAACCTTGTTGCTATATTCTTTTGTTTGGTACTGCAAATACTCAATATTTTATATATATATCATAGTTCTTGTTGATTTATGAAATTTATCTACTTATATCATAGGACCGAAGATTATCAAATAGATTATAAATATGTTCTCATCATATCCAAAGTTGACGGTCTAAAATGATTGAAGAATATCTATTGGGCTTTTCAAGATCGTGTCTAATTTCCCATATGATATTTATCCGCTTTGGATTTAAGTGGTAAAACCTACACAGATTTGTTTCTGAGCTTTTTCAAAATGTCTCATACTAATTAAAGTTGGACACAGAGCCGGGACCCATAGCCACACAATTTTTTAAAAAATTCTTCAAGAAAAAAGGCCAAAAAACTATAAAAAAAAATTATTTGAAAAGGGCCAAAAAGTTTTTTTTTGGCCTAAGGCTCATAAAAAAAATAGAGACGGTACTGGTTGGACATTATTTATATTAGACCATATTTGTCTAAACTTTCGATGTGAAACTTGGATTGATATCCCAACAATCCTCCTTTCAAACCAAGGACCACACAAACCCTTGGCCTCCAACCTCTAACAAAACATGACACCCATCTTGTACCGCCGTACTCACCAATGAAATCCGCTGCATGACCTTCCGTACCGTCAGGAAGACTTTCAACACAAGGCACCAACACCCCTTAATCGCGAGGTCACCTTGAGAGTTCTTCTCCCACAACGAACATGCAACACACCTCCACTTCTCCATGTCTACATATTTTGAACCTATCTCTGATACCAATTATTGGACTTTTCAAATCCATGTCCAACTCCCCATTAGTATGATATTGTTTGCTTTGGACTCAAGTGGCAAAGTCCGCACATATTTGTTCTTTGGGTTCCTTCCCGTGGGTTCCTTCCCGAAAGAACCTCATACTAATTAGAGTTGAACATTACTTATATATTAAATTAATTTTTTTCTAAACTTACGATATGAAATTTGGATTGATATCCTAAAAATATCCCATATCCTTTTTTTTTTTCACTGGATATCAAAATTTCGTCGAAGTGTTCGACTAATCTCGAAGATGGCAATATCCCTTTTTATACAATTCTTCATTTCGTTATCATTTAGTTGAAAAGAAGACTTATTTAAGGATGAGAACACTTGCAAGTTACAAACAACGTACAGGTTTTTTGGCAAGTTACACAGAATTAAGTTCAAAACAAAAAAAAGTTACACAAGAAATAGAATTGATTGATTTTAAAAGTTGAAGGATTTTTTTTTTTTTTTTTAATTTTGTAGAGAAGTATGTGGATTCAAACAATTTAGTAATAATAACTTTACAAATCCAATGTTTCTACATATTATTCTGAAAATTATGTTTTATGAAGAAAATTGTAAAGATTTTTTGGGAGATTTTGCATTAGATATCACTTATTTAAAGGGGTTGTTAGTTTTTTTAGCACTTTTGAAAAAGTAGTTAGTTTTTTTTAACACTTTGGTTACTATACACGTCTAATTTTTTTAGTTTTTCCCTGTTACAGTAAGACGCGACCGTTTGTGTACGGTACACGATGAAGTAAAAGAAAGGGTAAAATGGTCTTTTGACAAACAAAAGTGTTAGAAATTTAAATAGTTTTTCAAAAGTGCTAAGAAACTAACAACCCCTAAAATAAGTGACAAATGGTGCAAATAATAAGATTTTTTTTGGGTTGACCGCCTAAACTCCTTATACTAATTACCCATACTCATTCCCCCTAAACTATTACGCTCAATGCTAAACCCCTTGTACTCAAAATTATAATCACCAAAAGACTCAAATCATTTAATTGAAATTAATTCCACATTCATGATGAAATCCAGCGAATAGCATTTAATTATCTCTGTTGCGATTTGGGAAAAGTGATTACTTGACAACATGGATCCGACCCAACATTAAACATAATCCGACCATTTAAACTAAAATAACCTGAAAGCTTTTTTTAGGGTTTGTCGATTGTTTAGAATCGATTTCTGGAAATAGAGGAAGAAGAATTCACGAGTGAGAGAAAGGAGAGGAGGAGGACGGTGTGTGAAAGGACCGCACTCCCTTTTTTTTTTTTTTTCCTTAATTAAAACTTCTGGAATAATTAAACAATACAAGAGTTAATTAAACAACGCAAGAACAACTCTACATCTTACACAAGCTAACAGTTCTATAACATCAAAAGCAACAACAACAATAATAAAAACCCCGAGTCCTAATCATCCCCTTTTCACTGCCTCGATTCCACGATCACGCCTTATCTTTACCTGCATCGACAAAAGTGATGCATCAACATTTGGCTAACCAAACGCTGAGTGAGATTGATCCTCCCAACAACAGGCTACCAATAAGCACAACAATCAGCAATTATCAATTATCAATACTAAGAATTAATTAACACCAATTAAAACTTCCAGCACAAAAATAGCAACTGGTATCGATCGATACACCCCTGGTATCGATCGATACCCAAACAACACATGTCTAAAGACAAGGGACCGGTATCGATCGATACTGAAATAACGCCTGGTATCGATCGATACTAAAACAACTTGAGACTACCGACAAGGGACTGGTATCGATCGATACTCACATGGTATCGATCGATACTCCCCTGCGATTCACAACCTACGCGAAATCTAAACCCAGAAATCGCCAATACAATTACCCAAACCCATCAATCAAGCTTAACAACGCACCACACAAGCTTAGTTGCTAACCTTTGGTCACAACTCACCTTAGATAGGATGGATCGAGCTCTAGAAGACCTCTCTCGCTTCCCGCTTAGCCCACGCCAAACCACGCTCTTCCAACACCTCTTCGAGCTTCTCACCAAGCTTAAACCCTCTTGATCTCGCAAGATCCAAGCTTCACCAAGCTCTTCTTTCCCTTTCTCTCTCTCTCTCTCTCACGACCAATTCTAATTTTTCTCAAAAGAATGGTTTATAACCCGTAAGAAGAGAAGAGGAAGAAGACAATAAGGAGAAAATCCCGACTGGTGTCGATCGACACATGCCAGTGTCGATCGATACAGGCCAGTGTCGATCGATACAGGCCAGTATCGATCGATACCACCCCCGAATTAATTATTTTTCCCCAATAATCAATTCTTCCGGAACGCAGGCGTTACAGTGTGTTTCGATACTGAAAGAGGAGAGGAGGAGCATATACTGTTTCGACATTGAAAAAGAAGATGAGGATCGACGACGTGTTTCGATAGTGAAAGAGGAGAGAAAGAGCATATATTGTTTCGACCTTGAAAGAGATGAGGAGGATCCGAGAAATTCAGGCGTAGCAAGTCGTGTTTCAATTTTAGTAATAACTTTACAAATCCAATGTTTCTCCATATTATTCTGAAAATTGTGTTTTATGAAGAAAATTGTAAAACAAATTTTGGGATTTTGCACTATTTGTCACTTATTTCAGGGGTTGTTAGTTTTTTAGCACTCTTGAAAAAGTAGTTAGTTTTTTAACACTTTGGTTATTGTACGCGTCCAATTTTTCTGAGTTTGCCCCTGCTACAGTATGGCGCGACCATTTGTGTACCGTACATGGTGAAATAAGAAGAGGGATAAAATGGTTTTTTAACAAATGAAAGTGTTAGAAATTTAAATAGTTTTTTAAAAGTGATAAAAACCTAACAACCCCTAAAATAAGTGACAAATGGTGTAAATAATCCGATTTTTTTTTGTTCAAAAAATTGTAAAGAATCTATATTCCAATATTACTAGACTTTAATAGAATTAAAAAAAAACCAGTGGATTTTACTAAGAATACAAAAATTTATAAACCAATAATATTGAAATCTTAAAAAAAAAAAACATATGCCAATAGCCCTTCTAAAAGAAAGTAGATTAATTTCCAATTAAGTGAATCGTTACTATCAATTGTATATAACCGGTTTACTTGTATAGTGATTTAATCCCGGTTTAGTTAGTTGGTTTAATGTTTATTCAATTGTATATAAACTCAATTGTATCATCTTCTCCAATTTGGGAAAGTGAAATAACAGAAATCGTTTCATACATTTCATCGATATGTTTCACTAATATGGTATCAGAGCAATCTCTACTCATCTCTCTGATTTCGCTTTTTCCTCTTCGTTTTTCTTTCGTTTTCACTGTTTAATTGTTGTATCGATCTCGAATCTGTGATTTGATTGACATTGAAAGCTTCAAAATCGTTCACGCGAGCTTCATTTTTGGTTCGATCTATCATATGAGCTTCGATCTTCTCCTATGGCGAAACAAGGAAGAAAACTGAGGAATCGTTCATCTACACCAACAGAATCTGAAGTCGATGTATATGCGATGAAGAATAAAGCTGGATCTTCCTCACTAGCTGGACCGGAGGTGTCGCAATCTCGCCACCTCTTGGATCTACAAATCGTGGTGCTTCTGGTATGATTTATGTTGGATTGGAGTCATTCGACAACGCACATAGTCCGTTTTTCCTACATTCAGCCGATCATCCAGGTCTCTCTATTGTTACGCATATTCTAGATGGCACAAACTACAATAACTGGTTCATTGCGATGAAAATCAGTATAGATGTGAAGAATAAACTCGCATTTGTTGATGGATCTCTTCCTAGGCCAGATGTGACTGATAGTTTGTTCAAAATATGGAGTAGATGCAATAGTATGGTTAAAGCTTGGGTGATGAATGTAGTGAACAATGAAATATATGATAGTATTATGTACTATGAAGATGCAACTGAGATGTGGAATGATTTGTATCTAAGGTTTCGTGTGAGTAATTTGCCACGGAAATACCAATTGGAACAATCAATATACAATTTCAAGCAAGGTTCTCTTGATTTGTCTGCTTACTACACAAAGAAGAAGACTCTATGGGAACAATTGGCTAATATGAAGTCTCACTCTGCAAAGAAATGTGATTGTGATAATGTGAAGGAATTGTTGGATGATTGATTTTAGTGTTTTTACTAAGTCAATTAATAACTAAAGTTCACACTACCGCAATCGTAACGGTTGTCAATGCAGTACTTTAGGATCAAATCCACAGAGACCAAGGTTACACTACAATTCTCACAATTCAAAACTAAGCTAAGACAATATTATGATTTTGATTTGCAAATAACGAAAACGATTAAAAGTAACGTAAATTCAATAAAGAGAAAAGCGTTAGGTCAAAGGTCTATTCGCAGGAATCCAAACATCATAAATCAGACAACTATTCATGGAACGATTAAACACAAGTTTCAAACTCAAACATAAATATCTAACCAATCCACTTACGTGGTATTGATTACTAAATCTAGCAACCTAGAATCCTAACTTCCGTTGAACCTAGAGATCTAGACCAGCATTAACGAATTGGTTCAATGTGTTCACGAATCGCCTTAACATCAACTTCCGTTGGCTAAGGACAATTCGCTCGCTTATGTTCTTTCTAGCAACCTACGACACTTCCGTGGTGTAGATTAAACCCTAGATCAGAGGCGAGGCGGTCAACCTAGCCTAAGCAATAAACTAAACAATAAGCAAAAACCACAAAAGATAATTATCTATCTGTGTCTAATTCAATGATTCATGGATCCCCTTGAAACCCTAAACCTAACTATGAAAATATTCAGACATGGTAACAGAGAACAAGCAGAGAGATGAAGAACTCATAATATAAATCAAAGAAAGAAAAGGGTTTAGAATTCTTCTCCAAAGCTTATAAATTGCTAAAGCCAAAAGTCTGAATAGAGAATAAAGCGATAAAAAGTGGTGCCATCAAAGTGGCTAAAAATAGAGTATATATAGGGTTCTGGTCGAATTAGGTTAAAGCAGACAGTTTCCGGGGCAAAACAGGAAAATCAGCAATTTCCCTTTTCTTCTCGCCGACTTGCATCGATCGATTTTGTATTCTCTGGGCATGCTCCATCGATCGATGCACTCCCTGCATCGATCAATTGTGGATCTTCTGGTGGGGTTGCATCGATTGGCTCCAGTTTTGCATCGATCGGCCTCACTCTTGCATCGGTCGATTTGAACTTCTCTGGCAACATCACATCGATCGATGCACTCCTTGCATCGATCGATTTAGACTTCTCTGATGGAGTGCATCGATCGATTTTGCTCTTTTCAGCACGATTCCATGCGTTTTTGCCCGCGTAACTCTAATTTCTTCCTTAAACGCCTTTTTACCTGAGATAACTAAATAAAGGACTAAAAGATTCTAAAAACAAACATTGACTCGATAAAATACTCAAAATAAGCACCAAAACGTGTGTTAAAAACGGTAAAAACCAAGTATATCAATGATGCAGAAACTAGCAAGATCATACAGTTTTTAATGGGGTTGAATGATAGTTATGCAAACATACGAGGTGAGATACTGAACATGAGACCTCGACCTGGACTCTCTAAGATCTACAACATGCTGGACCAAGATGAAAGTCAGCGTGTGGCTGGTTTGGGTAAAAAAATGGTTCCTGCTCCAGTTGCTTTCCAAGTTCAAGAATCTGGCATATCTGATTCGTCTCAGATCCTTTTGGCTCATGGTAACTTCAAGAAGCCAAAATGCTCTCATTGCAACAAGATTGGATACACTGTTGACCGATGCTACAAGGTTCATGGCTTTCCTCCAGGTCACCCAAAAGGAAAACCTTCAACCATAGTGGGCACAACAAATCTTGCAACTCTCAACAGTGTTCCATGTTTTCAACAAGAGGCATCTATAGATTCTTCTACGAATCAGATTCAGAACAATTTTGAGAATATGTCTAAGGACCAGATTCAGACAATGATCTCCTACTTTAGTGCCAAGCTTCACACTCCTAGTGTCACATCTCCATTTGAACAGCTTTGTGCTTCGACTTCAAATCCTGCACCTGTTATTTCATCGGTAGCAGGTACATTTCTGGATCTTTACAATCACAAATACTATGACATGCTTGTTTCTTCTATATCTATAGCACCGGAAGTGTCTCTTAGAGCTTGGGTAATAGATTCAGGGGCAACTCATCATGTTACTCATTGTAGAGATATGTTTACAACTTACAAACCTTTAGACAATACATTTGTCACCCTTCCCAATGGTTATACAGTTAGGATAGTGGGTATATGATTCATTCAATTGACTAATGCTATCTCACTTTATAATGTGATGTACATACCTGAATTCAAATTCAACTTGCTGAGTGTTAGTGTTTTAACTAAAACATTGCATTCTAAAGTCAGTTTTACTGCTGATGCATGTGTCATTCAGGTAATTACACTGGAATTGATGATTGGTCAAGGTAGTCAAGTTGGAAACTTATATGTCATGAATTTCAATTCTGTAAATAATACAGTCGCTTTAGCAGATATTACATGTACTTCTTTTTCTTGTAATAGTTTACTTGTTGATTCTATTACTTGGCATAGGAGATTGGGTCATCCATCTCAGTCCAAAGTAGATTTACTTTCTGATGTAATGAGTTTGAAAAAGGTTAAGAATAATGCACAGACACCTGACTGTTGTCATGTTTGTCATTTATCAAAACATAAGCACCTTCCATTTAAATCTAGACATAATATGTGTACTATACCTTTTGAGTTAGTGCATATAGATACATGGGGTCCTTTCTGTGTTCCTACTACTGATGGTTACAAATACTTTCTTACGATAGTTGATGATTTCAGTAGAGCCACATGGATTTCTTTGCTTCGTGCCAAATCTGATGTCTTGCATATCTTTCATGCTTTTATTCAAATGGTTGAAACTCAATATAATGCAAAGGTTAAATCTGTTAGATCCGATAATGCACATGAATTGAAATTCATTGAACTGTACTCATCTATAGGAATTGTTGCATATCATTATTGTCCTGAAACTCATGAACAAAATTTTGTGGTAAAGAGAAAACAATAGCATCTTTTGAATGTAGCTAGAGCCCTTTTGTTTCAATCTTAGGTTCCATTAGAATTTGGGGAGGGAGGGGGGGGGGAGGATTGTGTTCTTACGGTTGTGTTTCTTATCAATAGATTACCATCTTTAGTTCTAGATAATAAGTCTCCTTATGAGAAGCTTACTAATAAGATTCCAGAATATCATAATTTGAAAAGTTTTGGATGCTTATGCTATAGTTCCATAGAGCTAGAGCTTGTGTTTTTCTAGGATACCCATCTTGTTACAAGGGATATAAGCCACTAGATATAGAGAAACACTCTGTTTATGTTCCAAGACATGTGATTTTTCATGAGGATATTTTCCTTTTTGTATCATCTAACATCACAGATGCTACTAAGGATTTCTTTCCTCTATTCCACTCTCCCGCTTCCTCTGATGCTCATCTGCCTCTAGTGCAAACATCTTCTGATGCACATCCTACATCTGATGTGTCATCTTCTGAGGTTTTGGTTCCTTCTGAATCCAAATCTCGCAGACATATACAACCACCTAAACACTTGCATGACTTTCATTGCTATAATAGTACTCTTACTAAGATAACAACTCATTTTCCCCTCACAAACTATATTTCTTATTCAAATATATTTGAGCCTTTTTATGCTTTTCTTAATACACTCACAAATACTCCAATACCAGAGAAATTTTCAGAAGCCAAAGATTTCTAGGTATGGTGTGATGCTATGGGTGTGGAGATGGGTGCTATGGAAAAGACTCATACTTGGTTGGTTTGTGAATTACCTCCGGGTAAAGATGCTATTGGCTGTAAGTGGGATTACACAATGAAGTATAATGCTGATGGAAGCATTGAAAGATACTGATATAAGATTGGAATCCACCAAACTTATGTTCACGAGATAATCAAGAGTTTACAAGCTTGTTTGCGGAAGTGGACGTGATGTTGAGATGGAAGGTGGTGGTTTGATTGACTCTCTCAATTTGTGGGTGATTGACTCTCTCAATCGGTGAATGAACAAGTTATTTGAATCACACAAACAGCTTAATTCGTGGCTTCTTAAGAATAGAAGTGAATCGCACACTTTTATTCTAAAGAACAAATTTCTTCAAAGACACTCTTTGGAAGAAAACGAAAATACTTTGTATTAATTTCTAGATTGAAAGGTGATTTTTACAAGAGACTATGATGAGCTTATATACTGCTCGAGACTAGACAAAAGCAATGGTCTAAAAATCTAAACAAGAAACAAATCGTAATTGATAAAAAAACTAGTCGTTGGCTCTTAATCGCGAGTTTTGGCAAAATGAGAAAGGTATGATGTCGCCTTTGTATCTGGACGGTTTGAGGATATGTGAGGTTCTTAATTTGGAACATTCTGGTCGTCAAAGAAATCTCCTAAAACGTGGTGGTCTTGAAAATATAGCCGTTGGAGATTTATGGCTCTAAATGTGAACGCGGCCATAAAAGGAAAGTAGACTTGCAAGAGGATCTGCCTGATCCTGTGGGTGCTGGTGCATGGTGGGACGATCTTTGAAGCCTCTGATTGGTAAATGAACTCTCATTGTCGCCAAAGTCGGTTTTATGATGAGTTAAACCCGTTGGAGCTCGGACTTGCCATAAACGGAACCAAGTCAACCCGTATTGGGAAAAAAGGTATAACTTGTGGATCCGATGTGAATTTCTTCAGATCGTGGGCTTGTTGGATCAAGGAGAGACCCAATAATATTCTCCAATTGGTTTTGGGGCGAGATCGTGGCTGAGTTGGGCTGTGTAGCACGATCTTTGGCCTAGTCGTGCACTTGGGTCTGAAACCGTTTCGCCAACTTGTAAAGTGAATAACCTCCCAACCAAAGCCGTTATTGGCGTGAATCCAATTCTCTGTGTGTCTTTGATGAATCAACATTCCATACCAAGTCAGTTTGTAGCTTAATTCTTCCTGGTTTGGTCGGAAATCTCCAATTAAGGCGCGTATGTCCAAATCGGGTAAGTTGGGATCACCCGATTTGTATGTTGAATAACTCGTTCATCTGAACTCCAATTGGACTGATTCCACTTCGAGGCGTGCTCTATTTGAGCTAAGAATGTACTCCAAGTGGTCATTGGGCTGGACCAGTTGATCTTGGATTTCATCTGGGCTGAACAAGGCTCATGGGTCTTCTCGGCTTTGGATGGGCCGGATGGATCATCTACGGGCATTGGGGTTGCCTTGTGTTGGTTTTCTGGGTCGATGGTCGCCTTGTGTTGGTTTTCTGGGTTGATCACCACATCAGATAAAAGGCTCGTTTGGTGGTGATTTTAGTGTTTTTACTAAGTCAATTAATAACTAAAGTTCACACAACCGCAATTGTAACGGTTGTCAATGCAATACTTTAGGATCGAATCCACAGAGACCAATGTTACACTACAATTCTCACAATTCAAAACTAAGCTAAGACAATATTATGGTTTTGATTTGAAAAATAAAGAAAACGATTAAAAACAATGTAAATTTCAATAAGGAGAAAACGTTAGGTTGAGGGTTTGCGGGAATCCAGACATCATGAATCAGACATCTATTCATGGAACGATTAAACACAAGTTTCAAACTCAAATATAAATATCTAACCAATCCACTTCCGTGGTATTATTACTAAATATAGCAACATAGAATCATAACTTCCGTTGAACCTAGAGATCTAGACCAGCATTAACGAATTGGTTCAATATGTTCACGAATCGCCTTAACATCAACTTCCGTTGGCTATGGACAATTCGCTCGCTTATGTTCTTTCTAGCAATCTATGACACTTCCGTGGTATAGATTAAACCCTAGATCAGAGGCAAGGCGGTCAACCTAGCCTAATTAAGCAAAAAACACAGCAATAAGCGAAAACCACAAAAGATAAATCCCTATATGTGTCTAATTCAATGATTCATGAATGCCGTTGAAACCCTAAACCTAACTATGAAACTACTCAGACATGGTAGCAGAGAACAAGCAAAGAGATGAAGAACTCATAATATAAATCAAAGAGAGAAAGGGGTTTAGAATTCTTCTCAATAGATGCAGAGATTCTTCTACAAATCTTATAAATTGCTAAAAGCCAAAAGTCTGAATAGAGAAT
Source organism: Eutrema heterophyllum (assembly GCA_002933915.1). Classification (NCBI taxonomy): domain Eukaryota; kingdom Viridiplantae; phylum Streptophyta; class Magnoliopsida; order Brassicales; family Brassicaceae; genus Eutrema; species Eutrema heterophyllum. The sequence goes on along the minus strand of PKMM01022804.1, from coordinate 280,410 downwards.
AAAGCGATAAGAAGTGGTGCCATCAAAGTGGCTAAAAATAGAGTATATATAGGGTTCTGGTCGAATTAGGTTAAAACATGTAGTTTCCGGGGCAAAACAGAAAAATCAGAAATTTCTTTTTTCTTCTCGCCGACTTGCATCGATCGATGCACATATTGCATCGATCGATTTTGTATTCTCTGGGCATGCTCCATCGATCGATGCATTCCTTGCATCGATCGATTGTGGATCTTCTGGTGGGGTTTCATCGATCGGCTCCGGTTTTGCATTGATCAGCTTCACTTATGCATCGGTCGATTTGAACTTCTCTCGCAACATCACATCGATCGATGCACTCCTTGCATCGATCGATTCTGCTATTTTCTGCACGATTCCATGCGTTTTTGCCCGCGTAACTCCAATTTCTCCCTTAAACGCCTTTTTACCTAAGATAACTAAATAAATGACTAAAAGACTCTAAAAATGAACTTTGACTCGATAAAATACTCAAAAGAGACACCAAAACATGTGTTAGGAAACGATAAAAACCAAGTATATCAATTCCCCCAGACTTAGCTTTTTGCTTGTCCTCAAGCAAACAGAAAACTAAGCAAGAAGAAAAAGTTTGAAAACACGGAGACTCACATTTCCTTTAGAATTCTGCAATGACCATTACCTTAGTAATCCACGTATTGCCAAACCAGTTCCAGATCGAACCACCATGTACTTCTCTGCAAGCATTCACAGCCTCCCAGATTCAACTCATTATTTCACAGAGGAATCCAAAGCTATCATCGCTGGGCCTCATCAAAAGATCATAGTACCAAGAACCTTCTAGACTCTTTCCCTTTCGATATCATAACGAGACAACAACACAACCTTTGGTACTCTTTCCCTCCCCCAGACTTATTCTTTTCTCATTTTCTTTCCGTAGGGTCAATGGCTGATGGAACGCGAGTATTGATGGTTTTTGCCACCGAATCCCCGGTTCATTTTAGTGCTACCCTTTTATTCTAAGGTGTAGGCGAATAGTGGTATCTTTGGAAATTTTCCTAACCTCGCTTACAACCTTAGTGTGATCATCTCTTTCGGAGTAAAATAATGGGATCGATAGAAATTTTCCTAGCCCTTTACTCGAAAGAAAGTCATTTCATATTTTTTGCTTTTTATTTTAAATAAGGGAGAGGAGTACCATACTTTCACACATGTCGTCTTGTCAGATACGAATGAGGAGTCAAGCTCTAAAGACACCAATCACAATGATGAGGTAAAAGGAAGAGCTCAGAAATTAGCTCAAGCTTTTTGAATTTTTCTGGAAACATGGATGCCTCTGATTAACTGGCCAGCCTTTAGATTTTCCATTAGTCTGGTCTGAAGTTAACTCTGTAACAATGGTCACTTAGATGCAAATCACATAAAAATTCAAAAGTCATGATCATAATCTCCAACAAGTTTTGACTCAATAAAACAGAAAGACTCAAAGAAAAACATCAAAATGAATCAAAAGAGAAAACAAAAGAAAGAAAACAACATTAGCAACGACAAAGACCCTCCCCCAGACTTACTTCACACCGTCTCGGTGTGAAAATAAACCAAGAAGAAGGTAAAACAGACTCAAAGAAAGAAAATCAAGAAAAAGTCAAAGTTGACGTACCTGGGTTGGTATCGGTCGATGCAAGATATGCATCGATCGATTTTTGGTTCTCCGGAAGCCTCAACATCGATCGATGAGTACACTGCATCGATCGATTTCCGATTCTCTGAACTCCTTTGCATCGATCGATACCCATGTGGTATCGATCGATTATGTTCTGTTCGACCCCCTTTTTTTTTTTTTTTTTTTTTGAAACCTGAGACACTTTGACTCAAAACTAAAAATTAGAAAATGTTAGTGAAAGCAAAAACAAAGGAAAAGATATGTACATTTACCGGTGGGTTGCCTCCCACCAAGTGCTTGTTTAACGTCGCTAGCTTGACTTTCGCTCGGGTATCAGTCAGGAAGAGCGTGAGAGCTTGCCCCGAAACAAGTCCCACCATCAAACATCTCCAGCTTCAGAATTCTGCTCATCATCCCCTTTACAGCATCTTTTCCTTTCTCCTTCAGCTATGAAGTGATAATTTCTCTAACCTTTGAGAATGGCTTCGATGTTCCCTTGCACTTTACCTTATACTCAATCGAATCTCTATCACACTTCTGAGGGATCAAAGTTATATAAGCATCTCCTTTGACTCTTTTGCTTTTCACCATCCCTTGTGCCTTAGTCTTTATGATATCGCTTTTGCTGATGATAGGAGGATCATCTAAGGCTACTTTGACTTTGTCCTCTTTATAAGACTCTTTCCAAGGATCAACCACCAGCGTCTCTCCTTTGACAACAATGATGCAAGAGACGTGTTTGGGAGTTCCTCTAGTGGGGATGGCTTTGTAGAATACATTTTTGTCAATGATGGAGAGTGAGATTCTCTTATTGGGCATGTCTACAACTGCCCCCACTGTAGCCATGAATGGTCTTCCCAGAATCAAAGGCATATCAGAACCTTCACTCATCTCCACCACCTGGAAATCAGTAGGAACCAGACAATTTCTTACATTAACAAGCAAATCAGGGATGATACCATATGGGGTTGTGGGAGAGGAGTTGGCGAACGCAAGAGTCATCTGAGGAGGCTTCATATCGGCAATTCCCAACCTCTTTGCAATAGCCTTTGACATCAGATTCACGCTAGACCCATAATCGACAAAAGATTCTTTAAATTCGACTCCGAAGATAGAACATGGAACAACAAACTTTCCGGGTTCTTCAATCTTAGACAACTGCTTCATTGGTGGTGGTGTGCTCCTTGCCTTGATGAAGAGTGCCTTTATCTCTTCTAGAGTCTCTTTGCAATTTTGGAAGAAATCTAACAGAGGTCGGTCTTCCAAGGGCTTCTTCAAACGAGATCTCATGGGGAACCCTCCTCACCAACTTATCAAAACCACTCAGCTTCTCTGTACTAATAGGCTTCATGAGGTGTTTGGGTGGCATAGGGTATGGCACCTTAGGAATATATGGTGGTGGGGGTATTGGAAGCGTGTTTCTTCTCAGCTGCAACAGCATGTTCTTCCAACTCATTCTTCAACTCAGGTATATTTTTTTATTTCTCCTTGAGCAGTGATTGCATTGCAATGCTCTCTGGGATTTGTCTCTACTTTCCCGGAAGATTTCTTGGTTGTCTCTTGATTGCTTCGGCATTTTGAGCAACTTGAGTGTCTAGCTTCTTCAAATGAGTGCATACAGCTTCGTACTTGCTGTTGAGATCATTGTACATGTTATCAACCTTGACATTGATCTCCTTAGTAGATTGTTGCTGGTTGAGCAGAAGTTGTTGCATGAGAAGTTTAAGCTCATCTTGAGAGCCATTCGCAGAGCTCGCATGAACTTGGAATGGGGCTGGTGATGCTGTCTGGAAGGTGATGAATGGTTGTTTCTGCTGAAACCCATCTTGGAAATTGTTATGACCTTGAAAGCCCTGAGAAAAACCTGAGACGCCAGCGTTTTACACAAAAGTTTTTCCTTGGGATTGTTGAGCTTGCTGGGGGTAGACTTGATCTTGGGGATTTTCGACATTGGTGTTTTTGTAAGACAAATTCGGATGGTTTCGGTAATTCTGGTTGAATCCTCTATTTTGCACATACCCATGTCGACTAACGAAGTTCACCTCCTGCTTCTCATCACTCTTATCTTTAGCTAATCCCCGACAAAAATCTGCATCTCCTGTCTCCTCGCAAGACTGCACACCTCTCTGATTTCCCTTTATTAACAAGTTCACCTTTGCGGTCAGCTCATCAATCTTCTGTGAATCCACACTGTTGACCCGTTTAGACATGTCGTACTTAGGACATCGATTTCCAGAAGTTGCAGCCAAGTTCTCTATCAACTGATATGCTCCTTCCTTAGTCTTGGTCATAAAATCTCCATTGCTTGCAGCATTAAGGGCGTTTTTGTAGTCCCAGTCGACTCCATCATAGAAGATGCTCAGGATCTGCTCATCTGAGTACCCATGATGAGGGCACTCTCTGCGGTACTCTCGAAACCTCTCCCAAACTTCACATAAAGACTCTCCAACATGCTGCTGAAAAGTAGTGATTTTGTTCCGCAGTGAAGATGTCTTTGACTTGGTGTAGAAGTGATCTAAGAAAGTAGCTCTACATTCATCCCAAGTAGTCAATGACCCAGCGGAGAGCGACTTCAGCCACCTTAGTGCCTTGTCTGCCAGAGAAAAGGGAAAAAGCTTGCATTTGAGGTAATCAACTAGTACCCCATTCGACTTGGTAGTGCTGCAGATCTCTTCAAAATTTTTGATATGGTCCATCGGATGCTATGCAGGCAGACCATGGAACATGTGTTGCTTCACCAATGCGATCATCTGAGGTTTGATCTCATAATCTTTCCTCGTAATAGCTGGTGGGCGGATGGCAGCTCTGTTCTGATAGAAGGCATGAGGTGTGTCTAAGTCCCCGATGGCAGGCTGCTGTTGTTGTTTTTGCAATTGCAGTTGTTGTAACTGCTGCACTTGCTGTTGTAGCCTCTGAAGTTCAGCAGCTGCAGCATTCTGTTGGTTGTCATTATGATCGTCCATGATGACGGGATTTGACCTTGCTTTTCTGCTCGTACGTTCTAACCTTGCTAGCTCTTGGTTGTCGAGCTCAAGAAGGTTCTCGGAGCCCATGCTTCTGGTAACTCTACCCAGCTTTTGGTTAGTCACCTGAAACACACAAGAGAATAAAATAGAAAACATTAGTAAATCTTAGACTAAATTTCAAATTCAGAATTGAAGGTAACGCTATTGGTCCCCGGCAACGGCGCCAAATTGATTTTAGTGTTTTTACTAAGTCAATTAATAACTAAAGTTCACACTACCGCAATCGTAACGGTTGTCAATGCAATACTTTAGGATCGAATCCACAAAGACCAAGGTTACACTACAATTCTCACAATTCGAAACTAAGCTAAGACAATATTATGGTTTTGATTTGCAAAATAACGAAAACGATTAAAAAAAATGTAAATTCAATAAGGAGAAAACGTTAGGTCGAGAGTTCGCGGGAATCCATACATCATGAATCAGACAACTATTCAGGGAACGATTAAACACAAGTTTCAAACTCAAACATAAATATCTAACCAATCCACTTCCGTGGTATTGATTACTAAATATAGCAACCTAGAATCCTAACTTCCGTTGAACCTAGAGATCTAGACCAACATTAACGAATTGGTTCAATAGGTTCACGAATCGCCTTAACATAAACTTCCGTTGGCTAAGGAAAATTCGCTCGCTTATGTTCTTTCTAGCAACCTATGACACTTCCGTGGTATAGATTAAACCCTAGATCAGAGGCAAGGCGGTCAACCTAGCCTAATTAATCAATAAACACAACAATAAACGAAAATCACAAAAGATAAATCCATATATGTGTCTAATTCAATGATTCATGAATGCCGTTGAAAACCTAAACCTAACTATGAAACTACTCAGACATGGTAGCAGAGAACAAGCAAAGAGATGAAGAACTCATAATATAAATCAAATAGAGAAAGGGGTTTAGAATTCTGCTCAATAGATGCAGAGATTCTTCTCCAAAGCTTATAAATTGCTAAAAACCAAAAGTCTGAATAGAAAATAAAGCGATAAGAAGTGGTGCCATCAAAGTGGCTAAAAATAGAGTATATATAGGGTTCTGGTCGAATTAGGTTAAAACATGTAGTTTCCGGGGCAAAACAGAAAAAATCAGAAATTTCTTTTTTCTTCTCGCCGACTTGCATCGATCGATGCACATATTGCATCGATCGATTTTGTATTCTCTGGGCATGCTCCATCGATCGATGCACTCCTTGCATCGATCGATTGTGGATCTTCTGGTGGGGTTGCATCGATCGGCTCCGGTTTTGCATCGATCAGCCTCACTTATGCATCGGTCGATTTGAACTTCTCTGGCAACATCACATCGATCGATACACTCCTTGCATCGATCGATTTGGACTTCTCTGATGGTGTTGCATCGATCGATTCTGCTATTTTCTGCACGATTCCATGCGTTTTTGGCCGCGTAACTCCAATTTTTCCCTTAAACGCCTTTTTACCTGAGATAACTAAATAAAAGACTAAAAGACTCTAAAAATGAACTTTGACTCGATAAAATACTCAAAAGAGACACCAAAACATGTGTTAGGAAACGATAAAAACCAAGTATATCAGGTGGCTAAGGGTTTTACACAGCAAGAAGGTATCGATTTCTTAGACACATTTTCTCATGTTGCTAAGTTAGCCACAGTGAAATTTCTTCTGGCTCTTGCACCAAAGTTGAAGTGGTCTCTTACTCAGCTAGATGTGTCTAATGCCTTCTTGAATGGTGAATTGGATGAGCAAATATATACGAAGCTTCCACCTGGATATTCTGAGCTTAAGGGGGAACATGTCGCAACAAATTCAATTTGTAGACTTCTGAAATCTATCTATGGTCTTAAACAGGCATCTCGTCAGTGGTTCATTAAGTTCTCTACTACTTTGACTAACTTAGGATTTGAGAAATGCTTCAGTGATCATACATTGTTTGTGAAACAATGGGATGGAAAGTTTATTGTAGTTCTGGTTTATGTCAACGACATATTGATTGCAAGTACTGATGATGATGCAGTGATCGTGTTGAAGACCCAATTAGAATCTCAGTTCAAGTTACAGGATCTTGGTTCTCCTAAGTTTTTCCTTGGACTTGAGATTGAAAGATCTCATGAGGGTATATCGGTTAGTCAAAGGAAGTATGTTTTGGATTTGCTTGCATCAAGTAGTTTCTCTAGATGTAAACCTTCTGCTATTCCTATGGAACCTAATCAGAAATTTTGCAAAGGAGATGGATTGGTACTTGATAATGCAAAGCAATATCGGAAGCTGGTTGGAAAACTGCAATATCTGACTATCACTAGACCAGATATTAGTTTTGTTGTCTCAAAGTTGGCTCAATATTCTTCAGATCCTCGAGCACCACACCTCCAAGCTATTCATAAAGTGCTCAGGTATCTTAAAAGAACTATTGGACATGGCCTCTTTTATGCAGCATATGATAAATTTGATCTTCGAAGTTACTGTGATTCAGACTGGGGAGCTTGTTTGGACACGCGAAGATCTTTGACAGGATATGCAATGTTCATTGAAGATTCTTTGATTACTTGGAAGTCAAATAAATAATCAGTTGTTTCTATGAGTATTGTCGAAGCAGAATACATGGCAATGTCTATGGCTGCCAAAGAAATGGTATGGTTGTCTCGATGTTAGAAGATTTTTGAGTGCCATTTACTCCTCCTGCGTATCTCTACTGTGATAACACATATGCTCTGCATATTGCCAGCAATCATGTGTTCCATAAGAGGACTAAACACATCGAATTTGATTATCACAAGGTGAGAGAATACATTGATTCTTGTTTTCTTAAAACCATGTATGTGAGGACGGATCAGCAACTTGCAGATGTTCTGTTCTGACCAAGCCTCTCTATCTTGCATCTTTTCGGGATAATATACACAAGATGGGTGTTCTTAATATCTTCGCACCTTCAGGGGGAATATCAATTGTATAGAACTGGTTTATTTGTATAGTGATTTAATCCCGGTTTAGTTAGTTGGTTTAATGTTTATTCAATTGTATATAAACTTAATTGTATCATCTTCTCCAATTTGAGAAAGTGAAATAACAGAAATCGTTTCATACATTTCATCGATTCTGTTTCACTAATAGTTACTGATGAGAACTCAGAAGGCATTTTCCTTACCAATAAGCCATAACCAACCCAGAGCAGATCCAGCAAATGCTCCTCCTATTATAAAAAGCACCAGCAAGTTCCCTAACGCATTCTTCTCAGGACCCTTCACAAAAGCAAAACATGATGTTTTATACAAAATCAGATTAAATGTGTGGGTAGAGGTTGATTATTAATATTTGTGTTTGTTTTCGTATTTGTATAATTTCTTAAAGTATTATTTAATGTATTTACTCTAAATTGAAACGCAATCGCAAATAAACAATCAAACATGTAGAAAGAGTAGATACATTACCGTGTATTCTTTAGGAGCTGTGGTGAGAATGCAAACAGTGAGATGTCCATTAGTAAATCCAAATATAGAAATGAGCATAATCATCCATCCTTGATCACCATATTTTGCGGTGAAGTAGAACGCTGGAACGAGTAAATAACGGAACAAAACCGCAACCACTAGTCCTTTTCTATTCTCAAGCTTTAGCCATTTCACCAGTGGTGCGTACCTCCCGACCAAGTCCCACCAATTGCACACAGCTATTAGGACAAGTGCATACCACGCACCTAGCCCGTGTTGTCCCGTGTTCTCGTATAAAAACCCGGGCAAAATGGATAATGTCAAAACAAAGACGAGGAATAGATTCACTGCATAGTCTATGTTTTGAAGCAATAGCTCTTTGTTGCTAAGCCTTTCATTATGTGAATCATCATCAGTCTGCATATGTTAAAGAATCAAGACGCTACACATTAAGAGTGAAGGAGTCTTTAAAAAAAGAATCAATAAATGAAGAATCTTAAGGTAAAAGGAAACAAAGAAAGGTAAAATTCTTGAATTTGGTAAAGAAACCAAGAAGGGAAAGATTCTTGAGGAATTTGTTAAAGAAACCAAGAAGGGAAAGATTCTTGACAAATCTGAAATTACCAAATCTGATATGTTTTGGATACCAGCAGCAGCAAGATCAGCAGAAACAGTTTTGGATCCTTCAGAAGCGGCTTTTCTGCGGTAATACTTAACGATTGGAAGTTTTGGGAACACGTAAGCATAAAGCATTACGCAAAGAAACTCTATGAATGTGGAGATAGCTAAAAACATCACTGCAGAAATAAATAAATTAGTAAGCCAAAAATGACGTTTTAAACACTTACGCTATCAGTTTTCGGATTTGAGATCTTAAAAAAAATGTTAAACTCACTTGCTCCTTTTCGTAGACCGTAATGCGATTTCTCGAAAGCTGCTTTAGTTATTAGCCTAAATGCTGATGTTAGAGCACCAGCTACAGCCATACCAGCCGTGAATGACTACAAAGAAGCAAGAACATATATACTATAGTCTAAACCAGTTAATATAAACAGAGTTCTTGGATTTGTAAACTTTATAAACCTGGATGAATTCAGGGCACATCAACGATAAGTCTCCAATCATTCCTCCTCGTACAGCAGCATCCGCGATACCAAATGAAGCAACGATTGCACATATACCGATATAAGGTCCAATCCCACCGTGTCCTTTTGTTGTCGAATCCAACTGTTTTGAGTTTTAGAGTTAGAGTCCATGATCCAAACCGGTTTAAAAAAAAGAAAAGAGAGAGAGAGAGATTTATGTGATACTAGACTTGAACTTACGACGATGAGCAAGAATGTGGATATTGTGAATAGAATGTAACCGATCAGGTTACGTTTTCGAGTATTGATTTTCGATTCGTGGTATGCGAGAATCACGATTGTTCCAAGCGCAAATGGTAGGTATACAAATGTGAGTACTCTTGACGGATGGTAATCCTAAATGGTGACAAGTAATATAATTTTATATAACCAAAACATTCCGAAAATCAATTTCGAATATATCTGAGAATTGTGTGAACCAAACCGGACCGGGAAAACTTGGTAGTAGTAATCTCCAACAGTGAGCAGACTGTTCCAAGAAACGAGAGATCCGATTCCAAGAATACAGGAAACAACCATTGCTTTATACTTCCCCTGTGTTTTGTTATTCAGATATAAAAAGCAGTTTGAGGAAAAACATTGAAAGGTTTTGGATCTGAGTTATGGGTTTTGTGGAAACTAACCTGAAAGTTTTCAGGAACTTGGTTCTCGTAATTATCCGCCATTGCTACTCTTCTCAAGTGGTTACAGAGAACTCATAATAAAAGTTCCATCTTTCAAGATTTGGAATTAGCATATGATTTTGAAGAGTCAACGGGTCTGTTGATTTCTTAATGTTATGCGCAAAACTTCAAGGTGTTACATATTAGTACATTAGAATAAGACTTAAAAAAATGTTAGAATAAGACTCAAGTTTGGGTCAATAGTAAAATTGGGAACATAGCTTATCGGGAGGATGAGTAATATATAGAAAAATATTTCAAAATATCATAATTTTTTTTTAGTTTTTAAGAAATTAGACTATTTTTAGAATACCCATGATAAATTTTAAATTTATAAAAATCAATTTGAAAATTATTATATGATAGTTTATAGAGAAATTGATCAAAATTGCACTTTTTGAAAACTTTCTGACCAAACTAGCACCCTAATAAAAAAACCCAATTTTTAGCATTCATTAAAGAGGCAAAAGACAACTTTGCCCATAACCTTTGAGATATCGCTTGAGTCAATTTCTAGAAATTCATTAATCATCACCGACGATTTCATCGCCGGCGATCGATCATGTTATCGGCGAAGATTGTGTTGCCGGAATCCTCAGCCGTCGTCACGCCTCAATATCGCATGTTCCTTTTTGACTATTTCGTCTTTCTCGGTTTCGATTCTCGGTTTCGATTTTATGGTTTCGATTCTCGGTTTCTTTTGTATAATGCTTCTGCGAAATCGAATTGGAATGTATTGCCGGAATTGAATAGTAAGGAACAATACTAGCTGATTTTATGAACAAATCAAATGCTCTTGCGAAAACTTTGAGTTTACAGGTTAGCTAAGTTGTATCAGATCAAATTTAGCTTAGGTTATTAAGTTAGTGAAATGAGCTAGTATTGTTCCTTACTATTTGGGAATTTGATTTGTTCTCAAAGTTGAATCTGAAAGATTCAGTGTGCTTTTTGATTTGATGGAGTTTAGGGTGGGAATTCATTGTTGATAGGCTAACGTCACAATCATTTAAGAATGTCTTCCTAAACCCTTGGATAGACACACAATCAGATCTGTTTGTGGAAGATGATATGTTTGTTCCTTAGGAAGAATGCTCTGTTTGTCTCATTGCTTTGTAGAGACTGAAAGTTTCAGTGTACTTTGTGTTTTGATGGAGTTCAGGTGTGGAATTCATTGTTGATACGCTAAGGAAGGTGATCTATTGCGCTTGTGAAATATGGTTGAGATTTATTGTGTCTGTGGAGAGTGGAGAACAAACGAAAATCTTCAGTGGGATTTTGTATTGGATACAAAATGAGGATCAACAATGTTTGAGTTTGATGAAAATCTCAATTACAATGATTTGTTTGAGATGGTTGTTGAAGATTTTGAGATTGACTGCTCAATTAGGAATGCTACACTTAGCTATGGACTCCCATTGAAGATGAGGTTTATGGTAGAGAAATCTCCTCCTGTGTTTTTTAAAAACGACCGCCAACTGAGAAGTTTCATCAACAACATAAAAGGAAATCCTGAACTGATTCCTCTGTATGTAACGGTTAGTAAAAAAGGATTTGTACATTACTTCTTAGCTTCATTATAAATATTGGCTTCATATTTTATAGTTCAGTTACAACACTTTTAATCTAAGGTTTTCTTTTGTTTTCTTCTTCAGGTGACTGACATATGCAACATTCTTCCTCATGAGAATCCTGAGTGCAGCATTCAATCAAAGACTTTATGTAACGAAGAGATTTGTGAAGTAGAGAACACCCAACAGAAAAACGTGTCGCGAACTGTAAATGGTTATTCTCATGTCAGTGCTTCATTTACGCATGAAAATCAACAGGTAATATAGTACTTTTATAATTCGTCTCTGCATTATACCTTTTCTGTTTCTTGTTCATTTAAGAAGACTTTCCTAAATACGTTATATATATTCCTAAATGGTTCATATATACGTTTCATTTCCAAGAAATGATCATTTTTCATCATTTGTATCTTTCTTTCTTTCTTTCTTTCTTTCTTTAGCCAAACAACAACACATGTTCGGATGCTTCATTTACGCATGAAAATCAACAGGTAATATAGTACTTTTATAATTCGTCTCTGCATTATACTTTTTCTGTTTCTTGTTCATTTAAGAAGACTTTCCTAAATACGTTATATATGTTCCTAAATGGTTCCTATATATGTTTCATTTCCAAGAAATGATCATTTTTCATCATTTGTATATTTATTTCTTTCTCTCTTTCTTTGTGTAGCCAAACAACAACACATGTTCGGATGCTTCATTTACGTATGGAAATCAACATGTAATATAGTACTTTCATAATTCCTCTCTGCGCGATACTTTTTTATGTTTCTTGTTCATTTAAGAAAACTTTCCTAAATACGTTATATATGTTCCTAAATGGTTCCTATATACGTTTCATTTCCAAGAAAGGATCATTTTTCATCATTTGTATATTTCTTTCTTTCTTTGTTTGTGTAGCCAAACAACAACACATGTTCGGATGCTTCATTTACGCATGGAAATCAACATGTATTATAGTACTTTCATAATTCCTCTCTGCATGATACTTTTTTCTGTTTCTTGTTCATTTAAGAAGACTTTCCTGAATACGTTATATCACATTTCTTTCTTTCTTTGTGTAGTCACTTAATATATCAAATGGAAGTGGCAATTCAACATCTGATGCAAACAAAAGCACATGTTCAACTGCTGATCTTTTGCGTGCTGCTCCAGATCTTTCTCCTCCTAGTATAGGTATTTCACATTCCACTCGAGGTTCTGATGATTTATACGTGAACATACACTTTAAGAACAAAGATGAGTTAATGCTTCACATGAGAAAATGGGCATTAGAGTGGAAGTTTGAGTTCAGGTCTCTCTGGTCAAACAAGACAAGGGTGATATTAGGTTGTGTTGATGGTAATTGCACCTGGAGGATGCGTGCATCAAAGCTCCCTTCTTCTGATTACTTTGTGGTGAAGAGGTATAATCATAAACATACATGTGATACGACACAAAGACACGCCAACCATAGGCAAGCCTCTGCCAAAGTTCTTGGTACTTAACTCTGTAGCAACTATGGAGAAAAGAAATATGGACTCAAACTAAAACAAATTATGGAGCAAGTCAGAGTTGACCATGGCGTACACATTGACTACAAACAAGCTTGGAAAGTGAAAGAGTACGCCCATAATTTGATAAGAGGGACTCCCGAGGATAGCTATTACAACCTCTCAAAATGGTTGTTTCAGGTTAATGAGAAAAACCCTGGATCAAAGGTTTATGTTGAGTTGGATGATGATGGAAAATTCAAATACACCTTTGCTGCCTTTGGTCAATCGATAAGAGGTTTGAACTTATGAGAAGAGTGATTGCTGTAGATGGTACTTTCCTCAAAGGAAAGTTTAAGGGAACGTTGCTTGGAGCTAGTGCATAAGATGGTAACTTTTCGCTATACCCTCTAGCATTTGGGATAGTTGACTCAGAAAACGAACACGCGTGGATCTGGTTTTTTAGAGGGCTCAAGAGTGTGATCCCAGATGCGTCTGATTTGGTGTTTATTTCAGATAGAGCTCCAGCCATTGCAAAAGCACTTTCAATTTATCCACTTGCACATCACGGTATTTGTCGAATTCATCTCTTGAGGAATATTAAACCAAAGTTTGGGAAAACTGGATTGTTTCCACTCGTAGAAGCTGCAGCTGATGCTTATACTCGTCATGAGTTTTGTGGAATCTTTAGTGACATAAGAAGAAGAAGCCCAAAATTAGATGATTATTTAGAAGGTTCTGATTTTGCAAAGTGGGCTCGCTCTTATGCACCTGCGAACCGGTATAATATTATGACAACCAACATTGCAGAGTCGCTGAATTCGATGTTGAACTTGCCTCGTGAGTTGCCTATAATTTCTCTCCTTGAGACCATTAGGTTAACTCTGACAACGTGGTTTCATGAACGTCGGGAAAAAGCTTCTAAACACAAAAATCTTGTCACACCACGTGTAGTGAAGGAGATGTTAGGAAGGTATGATGCTGCAATGAAGCTTGATGTTTTCCAAGTGGACCGGTATGAGTTTGAGGTCAAGGACGAAACCCGGAAGTACATTGTTCACCTGGAAAACAAGCAGTGCACTTGCTACGTTTTTGACATCGAGAGGATTCCTTGTATTCATGCTATTGCTGCTGCTAAGCGCACAAAAAAGGATGAGAACAAGTACGTTGATGAGATGTACTTAACGAAAACATGGGCTAAAGCATATGCTGAGAGCATACATCTGTGTGGAGATTTAACGACCTGTTTTTTTCCAGATTCTGTATCTGAGTATTCATGTGCACCACCTACTACTAAGCCAAGCAGTGGGAGACCTCCGAAAATGAGAAAGAGATCAGCGGGAGAGTTTGGTGTACCCGTTTCAAAGTCTCAAGGACACAAGTGCAGCAGATGTTGCAGAGGAGGGCACAACAAGAGTACGTGCAAAGTACCTATATGATAGTTTTATTACATTCAAACGAACACACAATAGAGATTACATTCAAAGTGATTTTATGAAAATTTCCAAACATTTTATGAAGTTTATCAAAGGATTTAGTATACTTTACATACTCTTTAAGAAGACTTTACTATTTTTTTATGCAATCATCCTAAACAAGATTATGATTAAAATTTCTGTTTTTTGGTTCACTTAAGAAGATTTTCCTAAATAAATTATATGTTCCTAAATGGTTCCTATATGCGTTTCATTTCCACGAAATGATCATTTTTCATCATTTGTATCTTTCTTTATTTCTTTGTGTATCCAAAAAAAACAACACATATGTTCTGATGCTTCATTTACGCATGGGAAATCAACATGAAATATCGTTTTTTTTTTTAGTTTTCTGTTTTTGTTCATTTCGGAAGACTTTCCGAAATACGTTTATATATGTTCCTAAATACGTTTCATTTTCAAGAAAGGATCAGTTTTCATCATTTGTATCTTTCTTTATTTCTTTGTGTATCCAAAACAACAACACATTTGGTCTGATGCTTCATTTACGCATGGGAAATCAACAGGAAATATCATTTTTTTTTTGTATAGTTTTCTGTTTTTGTTCATTTCGGAAAACTTTCCGAAATACGTTATATATGTTCCTAAATACTATTCATTTTCAAAAAATGATCAGTTTTCATCATTTATATCTTTTTTTATTTCTTTTTGTAGACAAAACAACAACACATTTGTTCTGATGCTTCATTTACGCATGGGAAATCAAGAGGAAATATCGTTTTCTGTTTTTGTTCATTTCGGAAAACTTTCTGAAATACGTTATATATGTTCCTAAATACGTTTCATTTTCAAGAAAGGATCAGTTTTCATCATTTATATCTTTCTTTATTTCTTTTTGTAGACAAAACAACAACACATTTGTTCTGATGCTTCATTTACGCATGGAAATCAACAGGAAATATCGTTTTTTTTTTAATAGTTTTCTGTTTTTGTTCATTTCGGAAAATTTTCCGAAATACGTTATATATGTTCCTAAATACGTTTCATTTTCAAGAAAGGATCATTTGTTCATTTCGGAAGACTTTCCGAAATACGTTATATATGTTCCTAAATACGTTATATATATATATATATATATCTGCAGCCATTAAACACTACACCAGTTTGGAGTAATCACAAAATGTATCGTAATTACAAAATGATATCGTAAGAAGCTTTCATAACACCGACATTTCAGGAAGCATTCTTAACATATTACCACATAGTTTTCTCATGCTACTTGCTTTACCAGTAAATTCTTCAAAGAGATCGCACGCCAGCTTCCTTCTCATGTCGTGCGCATTTGCATCAGCAATATTGGACATGTCTTTAATCCCCATTGAATTGCATTCAATCATCTTCAACACGAAAAGAGCACAGTTCCCAACAACATTGGTCCTATCGATATCTTTTCCTTTGAGTTCCTCAACCTCATAAGGAACTCGATCCTCATCCATAACAACTTTGTTTGCAGCAACACACATAAGAACTGGAATCATCTCTACACAAATAACAAAGTTATATACAGAATTACATGAACAACAAATAAAAATTAAAACCAAGATAAACCTAATTGATATAAAGTAGAGTTATACCTGCAAATTGTGTCACATGATCAAGAACAATATCCGTTTCCTCTGTCGGATGCCCACACATTGCTATCGTGACTTTGTGCTTCTTCAGATTTATCGCCATCCCTATCCAATGATTGCTCTTGAAAGTCACGCCATATATAACATCAACATCGGTTCCCCATTTTTTACTTGGATGCATCTTCCCACTCGGGACTCTAACAATATCATCTGTAAAGCCATGATTTTTTTGATCCTTTTTAGCTTTTTTGAAGCTTTCATAGCTTGATGACAGTATCTTAAAGAATTCTTGGTTGATGAATGTAGCTCGTGGGAGATGGTTGTTGTGGAAGTATGCAGCATAGTTATTATTTCTCATTGCCAACATTGATAGTGTTGCCGAAATGTGCTGCATAAAGGTACATGGAAAAAAAAAGTTATACAAAAGAAATACTTAAAAACACAGAATCTATGGCATTTTGATACTTTAGGAAAGATTCCTACGCATTTAGGAATGCCTTCGTAAAACCAGTTTTTAAAGTAATTACCTCNTTTTTTTTTCTTCCAATCAAACAATCTTGTAATCTTTTTCATATCAGGTGTGAGGAAGGGATCTAATAATGGATTTACCACCGGAGTTATCTGTAACGCCGGGTTTTTTGGAGCACGGTATGGAGTCTTGCTAGCGTTAGATTGTTTGACTTCGCGAGTGGTCCGTCTTAAGAAAACGTTCTCAGTTACAGGCTGATATGTCTTCTTTCTTTTCTTAGCATTTTCCACAGCGTCATCCTCTTTCTTGGTTTCAGCTTGTTTCCTTTTTGTAACACCAGCCTTCTTCTTTGATGCTTCCACCTTATGTGCCTTATCATGTTTCTGGTAGAGAAGAACCTGTGGTTGCCAGTGTCCTTTCTCACACTTCGAAAGTACTTCATTCCAGCCACCGATCACGTGAAGATATTACATAAAAAGAGTGGGAATAGTGTATATGACTTCAAAGTCAAAGTGTATTTCAAATAGGCTTTATTACCTTCACGTTTTTGTCATCGTACATGATCCATTGATCATGTCTATATGCAAAGCATTGATAATGTTTTCCATAATAACAAACCAGGAGTTGCAGAGAAATAGCAAAAAGATCAACGTCCAGACGGAAAACACAAATTAAGTTCGAAAACACGTACTTAATTAAATTACAACACGTACCATGGAAGCTAAGCTATATGTGGTTTTAGGCTCCAGACCTCGGTACATGATGCTGATGTCAATCTCGGTTTTCAATACTGCAAGAGTAGCTGCTATGACTTCTACACTCTCTTTTTCGTTTTGCCAACCTAAAACTGCCAGCCACAATATAAATAGAGCGTTAAGACACATATAACAGTGATCTAGAATAGGTTTCCAATCATCAGACTCCTAAAAAAAAGGGTTTGACCTGTAGTAAAAACATGTGGGAGAGTACTGAGAAATTTGTGTACATGGTTGCGTTTCCCACAACCACCAGCTTCAGTATCACAGGCTAGTGGATCGTCTGTACCCACAAGATTCAGAAGTCCTTCAAATGATTTCTTAGCGTGTTTAACCTATTAATAAAAAAGTGGGGCAAAACCACAGTTAATTACCCAATAAATTACGTGAAAAATCAAGTCTATTGAACACTCATATGACACCTTCATGGTCTGCAGGGCAACAGTGTTGATGTGATGGAAAAAAGAAGTGAACTTAAAACGCATGGACTGCAGCTCACAGCTGTCGCAAATCATTTGCTCTAAAATATTCATTCCAAATAGAGAATGGATAATACATGTGCGGGTGGCACAGTCCCATGAACCCGTACAATTGCTCTCCAAAGATTTTGGTTCAGACACGCTTGAGCTCGGAGAAAATGAGTCATGAAAGCACTTGAAAATGAAATCCAATACTTCTGAAGCATCGTTCATCTGAGTTTGTCCACCATATGACGCACAAGTTTAGGCTACTTGATATAAACAAAAGCTTACTCTACTCTATATTAGGATAAACATTTAAAACCGGAAATCAATTCTTTTTACCTCTTCGAAGAAAGTTGGCCTCAAACTACTCAAAGCAATCCTGAGAGATGAAGGATCCACAAGTTCTTTTTGTGTTTTGCTCGAACCAGCGTCTAAAGCAGTGAAAATTCCATGCAATGAGCAGACAACACAAGGATCTCCCACGTGAAGGTGGTCTATTATTGGACTCCGCAATCACTCAGCTTGAAACATCTCCAGATTCCATAGAGACTTATATCCACAAAAAAAAAAAAATAGCATTCAGCAAATAGAAATCTTTTAAGCTGGATACTATAGACATTGATACCCAAGAAACCAATCAGTTTATGATATGAAGGCTGCTACATGTATGATAACATTCAAAAAGCAATTGTATTGACCAGCTTCATTTTGAAGACATGTGCCCAATATGGATTCTGAGGCTGTTCTATTGTTTTTTGATCTTCAGTATTCATCTCTTTGAGGGTGTTGAGGATAATTCCATCGGCCATGTCCATGTCCATCTGTTTTGGCTGCCATTTGGCATCCGCTAACCCAATATGTTCATGAAAATCATACAGATTGGTTAAATTTGTTGACACATATGAATGTAAGTGAGATAGAGAACATAACGTAGCAGAGTTACCTCAACAGGTAAAACGTTATGTGTGTTGGGTCACCTTGTTTGTTTGTGTTTCCTAAAGATAGTAAAAACATAAATTCAGAAAGTGTAAAAACATAAATTCAGAAATTGTGAAAACTTGACTAAATGTTGTTAAAAACAAGTGAAAAACACAGTAATCTTACCTCTAATGGAGTTTGATCCTTTGATGGAGTTTGGGTTTTTCCATCAGGACAAGAGAAAAAACTATCCTCTAATGGAGTTTGATCCTTTGATGGACTCAACAAAGAAGACTGTATCGTAGAAAACACAGGCTCTGAACCAGTCTACAAACACATAACGCTTTTAGGATCCTTTCATACACCTTTATGTAGACTTTTCTAAATGTTTAAAATACATTTCAAAAACATAGAAACCTTACCTCAACATGGAAATCATCATGTGTTTGGGTCACCTCGACTGTTTGTGTTTCCTAAAGATTTTAAAAAATACAGAAATTGTAACAAGATAGGTTTTGGATGTTTTAAAATTCTATTTTTGCAAAACCAGAAATTATACCTCAACAATTGAATCGTTCGTTTGTTTTATTTCTTGTGTTTGGTCATCAGGATTTAACTCGTTTTCGCATTGCTTGTCTTCTTCTATCTGCAAACACATAACAGTTTTAGGAACTTTTCAAAGACGTTTAGGAAAATTTTACTAAATGTTTAAAATACATGTCAAAAACCCATAAACCTTACCTCAACAGTTGAATCACCATGTGTATGGGTCAATTCCTCCGTTTCAGTCTGTAGGATGTAGGATAGTTGGAGAATTTATAGATGGATAGATATCACCATCTGTGTCATGATGCTACAAAAAAAAAAAAAAAAGTTAACAGGTCACTTTAGTATGGTTTTCTATAAATTTAGGAAGCTTTCTCGAAGTTTTATGAAGTCTTTCTTAAATTTTAAGATAGAGAGTTTGAAAGGAAACGAAAACCTCATAACAACATTACCTTCTCATTCATATTGGGCTGAGGCGGGCTAGAGGAATTGATCTTATCCAAACCATCTGTCTTAGACTGCAAGAACGAAATATGAAAACCGTTATTTCAAAACAGTCTTATAATGGTTTTCTACATATTTAGGAAGTTTTCTCAAAGTTTTAAGAAGTATTTCCTAAATTCTATGATAGAGAGAGTTTAGTATGGTTTTCTACATATTTAGGAAGCTTTCTCGAAGTTGTAAGAAGTCTTTCCTAAATTCTAAGATAAAGAAATCCCCAGGCTGGCTACAGAAATTTATCTGATCCAAACCATCTGTTTGTGAGCGTACGTTATGATTCAGATTCCCTTCATCATTTTTTTTTTCTTAACGTGAAGGAGGATTCTCGTTTATTCCCAGCACTTCCTCTATTTTAGTCAAGCGACTATTGATCTTATCGAAACCTTCGCCAACTATCTTGCAGAGATTATTTAACTTCGACATGAGACACTCTCCCGAATCAGATGATGGTCCAGCTGTCTCTGTGTCTAAAAATCGATAAGATGTCAGGTTGACTTGATCCATCGCTTCGACAAAATCCAGAGTTCCTCTCATCCAGTCTTTAGCGGTCATCCTGTAGCCCTTCTTGATAGCATTAACCATTGTATACAAATCCTCATCGTCACTGTCTTCCAACGAGACATTGTCTTCTGGATCTTCTGGTATTGGAGGTAAAATGCAGTGGACCTTCAGCTGCACAACAAAGAATAAAAAAACACTGCATCATTGAGTGTCTATGAACACTTTTCTAAATTACTATGAATCCTTCCTGGAAATTAAGAAGACTTCCCCAAATTGAGAAATCCAGTGAGGTGAACAAGATAAAATACGAAACTAAATCAAAGATTTGACTAATAAAATAAAGAACTTACATCTCAAGTTTTTTCAATGGTCGTAACTTGAACAATCTTTGGATTTGATGTATAAACGTATTTCTCACAGAGGAAAGGGGACAGCAGCCCTTCACTTCTTACTGTGCTGAAGGCAATCTACAACGAAGGCACAGATTCCAGAATCCACATGTGAAAAGCATATGGGAATCCGTGTATATCGTACCAAGTCTTGATCAGATCCGATGGAACACGCTTACTGATCTTCTCCAGCAGTAGATCAAAAGCATCTCTACCCCACGGATAATTCATCAGAACACTCATATTCTGTGCTCTGTCGATTAATGTTTTTGTGAACTTGTACGCCTTGTATTTCTGAAGTAGGAGGCTCTCAATCAAAATCAACATAGCGAGAGAGAACCTCTCCTCAACTGAATCCACGTCAGTTTCACGCAGCACATCAATGAGTTGTTTCGTTGTATGCCCGTTTTCAAAATTTCCCCAATTATACTCACACTGTTCGGATTCTTCTGCTTCTTCTTCTGGTTTCCACTCACTACACTTCAAGCATGTGACCATATGAAACTCCCTTATTGAGAATCTCATAGGTTGTGCTCCGAAGTGGAACCACAACTCTTTCTTTTTCTTCGTGATTAATGATCTCGTCAGTATCATGTGGAGAAGTTTTCCCGACATACGCTGTTTTCTTGAATAGAATCTCAGAATTGGTCCCAAAAACGTTTGCTTTATTCTCTGGAACTGTACATCCCCGAGACTTTTTTCGACTATATCGATGATCTTGAGATTTGCAAACTGGTTTATATCCGGCCCTTGAGTCTGATTTGGCTCACTATTTATGGCAAAATGAAGCTTAGGCAGCGTGATACTCTGAGTATACGAACTCATTGTGCGTTCACCTGTTAAAACAAAAAAAATAGACATTCCTCATAAATCATTCCTATAACAATCAACAAGCTTTTCAGATGAATTAAAACAGGAAACTCCATAAATGTTTTAAAATGCTTCCAAAATGATTAAAGATACAAAAACTCTAATGATACGAAAAACCTAATGATATGATACGAAAGACCCCAAAGATATGATACGAAAATCTACCTCGATGTTTGGGCTATGAGAAACTTCGAGAAAAGAGAAACTTCGATTCCGTCAAAGTCCGACCAAGGAATATCTAGCTCCGGTAAATCGATTTTGGGATATGAGAAGTTTCGAGATAAGACGAAGGAATATCGAGCGATGATATCTCCGATATGAAAATCAACAGGAAATATCGTTCTGATGCTTCATTTACGCATGAAAATATCGTTTTCTGTTTTTGTTCATTTCGAAAGACTTTCCGATATGAAAATTTCGGTGAGGATTAAGAATTTCGTCGGAGGAAGTGTTTTTTAATCGGGAGTTAAGGTTTTTGGGGTTTTTCAATAGTTTTAGATCAACGGGTAAGTGAGGGGTCATTTGTGCTTTAATGATTTAGTTCAGTCTTTTTATGTTTTCTTGTCGATTTAAGAAAGCATTCCTAAAGACATTATATATGTTCCTAAATACGTTGCATTTCAAAAAACTTATCTCGAGTTACGAAAACTTTCCTAAATTAATTATATATGTTCCTAAATTATTCCTAAATACGGTGCATTTCTAGGAAATCATAATTTTATAGTTTGTTTTGTTCAGGTGACTGACAGATGCAACATTCCTGCTCATGAGAATCCTAATTGCAGCATTCAATCAAAGACTTTTATGCAATGAATGGATTTGTGAAGTAGAGAACACCCAACAGAAAAAACGCGTCACGAACTGTAAATGGTTATTCTCATGTCAGTGCTTCATTTACGCATGGAAATCAACATGTAATATAATACTTTTATAATTCGTCTCTGCATTATACTTTTCTGTTTCTTGTTCATTTAAGAAGACTTTCCTAACTACGTTATATATGTTCCTAAATAGTTCCTAAATACGTTTCATTTACGAAGGCTTTCCTAAATTAGTTATATATTTTCCGAAATGGTTCCTAAATAGGTTTCATTTCAAGGAAATGATCATTTTTCATCATTTGTATATTTCTTTCTTTGCGTAGCCAAACAAAAACACATGTTCTGATAATCTGATGCTTCATTTACGGATGATAATCAACAGTTAATATAGTCTTTTAGAGTTTTTTTCTTGTTTCTTGTTCATTTACAAAGGCTTTCCTAAATTAGTTATATATGTTCCGAAATGGTTCCTAAATATGTTTCATTTCAAGGAAGTGATCATTTTCAACATTTTGCCTTGTCATAAGTCAAGTCTTCATATTGTCTTTAAATGAAATTAAGATAGGCTTATCGATAGAATAAACTGTATATTTCTAAAGTCGCCATTTTCAGATAGGAAGACTTGTAGATTCTGAGATTTTATCACCACCCAACTCTTCAAAGAGATCACATGCCAGATTGCTTCTTCTGTCATCCGAAGTATCATCAGTAAGCTTTGACATGTTTGTAATCCCCATTGAATGGCATTCAATCATCTTCAACATGAAAAGAGCACAATTCTCCACATAATTTGTAACGCCCGCGTTCCGGAAGAATTGAGTATTTGGGGAAAATAATTAATTCGGGTGGTTCCGGGGTAGTATCGATCGATACTAGCCTGTATCGATCGATACCCGTCGGGTTTTCCTTATTGTCTTCTTTCTCTTCTCTTCTTACGCTTCATAAACCATTCTTTTGGGGAAAAATCAGAATTGGTCGTGAGAGAGAGAGAGAGAGAGAAAGGGAAAGAGCTTGGTTAGAGCTTGGATCTTGCGAGATCAAGAGAGATTAAGCTTGGTGAGAAGCTTGAAGAAGAGGTTGGAAGAGCTTGGTTTTGGCGTGAAGAGAGGGGAGGTCTTCTAGAGCTCGATCCATCCGATCTAAGGTGAGTTGTGACCAAAGGTTAGCAATTAAGCTTGTGTGATGCTTAGTTAAGCTTGATTGATGAGTTTGGGGCTTTGTTTTGGCGATTTATGGGTTTAGATTTCGCGTAGGTTGTGAGTCACAGGGGAGTATCGATCGATACCATGGGGTATCGATCGATACCAGTCCTTTGTTGGTAGACTTGAGTTGTTTTAGTATCGATCGATACCAGGTGTTGTTTCAGTATCGATCGATACCAGTTCCTTGTCAGTGGACTCTTGTTGTGTCCGTATCGATCGATACCAAGGGGGAATCGGTCGATACCAGTCCCTTGTCGGGAGACTTGTATTGTTTGGGTATCGATCGATACCAGGGGTGTATCGATCGATACCAGTTGTTGGTTGTGCCTTGAAAGCGTGTTGTGTGTTTACTTTTCAGGCTGTGTGTTTAGCTTTTCTTGGAGTAGAATTGCTAGGCGTTGGTTTAGTTTTTCATGGAGTTGAATTACTAATTGTGCTGGAAGTTGTAATTGGTGTTAATTAATTCTTCGTATTGTTATTTGCTGATTGTTGTGCTTGTTGTTAGCCTGTTGTTGGGAGGATCAATCTCACTCAGCATTTGGTTAGCCAAATGTTGATGCATCACTTTTGTCGATGCAGGTAAAGATAAGGCGTGATCGTGGAATCGAGGCAGTGAAGAGAGGATGATTAGGACCCGGAGTGTTTATTGTTGTTGTTGTTGCTCTTACTGTTATAGAACTGTTAGCTTGTGTAAGCTGTAGAACGTGTTCTTGTATTGTATAATTAATTCCAGAAGTTTAAAAAAAAAAAAAAAAAGGAGAGTATGGTCGTTTCAGTTCGGTATCAGAGCCCATACGGTTCTAGGAGCCTAGGGGGTTCTAGAATAAATTGGGTGTTGTGTGGAGTCTTAGAATCATCCTCTTCGAGCCTTGTGAGATTCCACGGTGAGTATCTTTATTGTGATGATTGTTTTAGTTTCTTAGCTTGTGCTTCTGCACGTGTGCAGATGGCTAGAGGGCGTGGTAGAGGTCGTGGCCGTGGTAGGGGTCGTGGCCGTGTGCCGGCGGAGCAGGTCGAGGAGTCGCGTGCGAGTCAGTTTGGGTCCGAGGGTGTGGCCGGTGTGAGTGCCATTGGGGCTGGCTTGAGCGCCAGTGTGGCTGGTGTTCCAGCGGGTGCTGCGGGTGTAGCAGCGGGTGATGCTCGGGCCCGAGATGATCGCATAGCGGATCTTTTGACGAGGTTGTTGGAGCGGTTACTAGAGAGGGTACCGGCTCAGGCTCCTGTGGCTCCGGTAGTTGTGGAGGCTCAGCCTCAGGTGGCAGCTGCGGTTGCTGAGGAGCTCCCATCCTACCTTAGGATGATGGAGCAGATGCAGAGGATTGGCACGGGGTTCTTCTCTGGAGGTGCTAATCCTAAGGACGTGGATGCGTGGCTGAGGAGGATAGAGAGGAATTTCCTCTCGAGTAGGTGCACCGCGGGATACCAAGTGGACATTGCGGTCCATTATCTGGAGGGTGATGCGCATCTCTGGTGGAGGGGTGTGGCAGCACGGAGAGTTCAGGCCGCGATGGCTTGGGCGGATTTTGTGGAGGAGTTTAACTCCAAGTACTTCCCTCAGGAGGCGTTCAACCGGATAGATTCGAGGCTTGCGAGTTTGACTCAGGGGGATCGGTCGGTACGCGAGTATGAGGTGGAGTTCAACCGGCTCGGGTCTTATGTTAGACGAGCGGTTGAGAGTGAGTCGGCCCGTGTGCAGAGATTCCTGATGGGTCTTCGGGTTGACTTGAGGAACCGTTGTATGGTGAGGGCTTTTTGCACGGTTGATGAGTTGGTTGAGACTGCAGCTTTGCTTGAGGAGGGTCTGAAGGACGAGGTGGTAGCGGTTACACCGAGTTTTCAGGCGAGATCTGTGCAGCAGCAGTCCGGTCCGAGCAGAGGCGGTAAGCCGATGCAAGGACAGAAGCGGAAGTGGGAGAGCGCTTCGAGAGGTAGTTGGGGTGGTCCGGGTTGCTTTGGATGTGGGAGCATGGATCACCGAGTGGCGAGCTGTCCTCAGAAGGGCGGAGTGCGAGTGGATCCTCGAGTGTGCTATCACTGCAAGGAGGCGGGGCACATCAGGCCTCAGTGTCCCCAGTTGCGGCAGAGTGAGACCACGGTGGTGCAGCCCGTCAGGCAGGTGGCATCAACGCCTCGAGTGTACTCCATCACCGAGTCCGGAGAGCCGAGTTCCAGGCCGATCACAGGTATTTTTCTTAGACTCATCTAATTTTAATTATGTGTTGGGGAATGTCGTGCTTGTCGGGGTGTTAAGGTTCTCGGCATATGTATATGTGTAGGGACCTTGTGTGTTGGAGGTGTAGAGTGTCATGTGTTGTTTGACACGGGAGCATCGCATTGCTTCGTTTCCCCGGAGTTGGCCGAGAAGGCTAATCTTCGAAGCGAGCCCGGTGTGAGTTTGGGTTTCGTGGAGGTTGCCGGAGGGAAGCTCCTGAGAATTCACGGTCGGGTGCGAGACGTGGATGTTCAGGTAGCAGGAGAGTCCATGCCTGCCGATTTGATTATCTGCTCAGTGGAGCTGTACGATGTCATCTTGGGCATGGATTGGCTCGGGAAGTTTAGAGCGCATCTTGACTGTCACCGAGGGCGAGTCGAGTTCGACCGAGGGAAAGGGAAGATGGTGTATCAGGGTGTGAGACCGACTTCCGGGAGTCTCGTGATCTCGGTTGTGCACGCGGAGCGTCTGATCGAGAGGGGTTGCGAGGCGTATTTGGCTACCATTTCCTTGCCGGAGGCCGTCGGAGAGGCTAGGGTTCAGGATATTCGTGTGGTTCGTGAGTTCCAGGATGTGTTCCAGTCGTTGCAGGGGTTGCCACCGTCTAGGTCGGATCCTTTCACTATCGAGTTGGAACCAGGGACGGCACCGATATCCAGGGCTCCTTATAGGATGGCTCCAGCAGAGATGGCAGAGCTGAAGAAGCAGCTGGCGGAATTGTTGAGCAAGGGGTTTATTCGCCCGAGTTCTTCACCGTGGGGAGCACCGGTGTTGTTCGTGAAGAAGAAGGACGGGAGTTTTCGGTTGTGTATTGACTACCGGGGACTTAACCGAGTCACAGTGAAGAACAGGTATCCTCTTCCTCGGATTGATGAGTTGTTGGATCAGTTGAGAGGGGCTACTTGGTTCTCCAAGATTGACTTGGCGTCGGGATATCATCAGATTCCCATTGATGAGGTAGATATCCGGAAGACGGCTTTCAGATCTCGTTATGGCCACTACGAGTTTGTGGTGATGCCATTTGGGTTGACAAATGCACCGGCTGCATTTATGAGATTGATGAACAGCGTTTTCCAGGAGTATCTAGATGAGTTCGTGATCATCTTTATCGATGATATCTTGGTGTATTCGAGGAGCCGGGAGGAGCATGAGGTGCATCTGCGTGTGGTTCTTTCGAAGCTGCGGGAACAGAAGTTATTTGCTAAGTTGAGCAAGTGTAGCTTCTGGCAGCGGGAGATCGGTTTTCTGGGTCACATTGTCTCTGCGGAGGGAGTGTCGGTAGATCCGGAGAAGATCCAGGCCATTAGTACTTGGCCGAGGCCGAGGAATGCTACTGAGATTCGGAGTTTTCTCGGGTTGGCAGGGTATTATCGACGGTTCGTCAAGGGTTTCGCGAGTCTGGCCAAGCCTATGACGAAGCTGACGGGAAAGGATGTTCCTTTCGTGTGGTCCTCGGTGTGTGAGGAGAGTTTCGCGGAACTGAAGGCCATGTTGACTAGTACTCCAGTATTGGCGTTGCCTGAGTCGGGCGAGCCTTACGTGGTGTACACCGATGCGTCGGGAGTGGGTCTTGGCTGTGTGTTGATGCAGCGGGGGAAGGTTATTGCCTATGCTTCGCGGCAGTTGCGGAAGCATGAGGGCAACTACCCTACCCATGACCTGGAGATGGCTGCAGTAGTTTTCGCTTTAAAGATTTGGAGATCTTATCTTTATGGCGGAAAGGTGCAAGTGTTCACAGATCATAAGAGCTTGAAGTACATTTTCACTCAGCCTGAGTTGAATTTGAGGCAGAGGCGCTGGATGGAGCTAGTGGCCGATTATGATCTGGAGATAGCTTACCATCATGGTAAGGCTAATCTGGTTGCGGATGCGTTGAGTTGGAAGCGGGTGGCTTTGGCTCGGGAGCTCGAGATTGAGTATTTGGTGAGCGAGATTAGCACATTGCGTTTATGTGTTGTATCTCAGGAACCTTTGGGCTTAGAGGCGGCTAACCAGGCGGATCTTTTGAACAGAGTTCGGTTGGCTCAGGAAAAAGATGAAGGTTTGGTTAAGGCTTCGAGAGCGGAGGGTTCTGAGTATCAGGTATCTGCGAACGGCACTATCCTTGTTAGTGGGAGGGTATGCGTACCTTTGGATGAGGATTTGCGGCGAGAGATCCTGAGTGAGGCTCATTCGAGTATGTTCGCGATTCATCCAGAAGCGACTAAGATGTACCGCGATCTCAAGCGCTATTATCATTGGGTCGGGATGAAGAAGGATGTTGCTAACTGGGTCGCGTCGTGCAACGTGAGCCAGTTAGTGAAGGCGGAGCACCAGGTCCCGAGTGGTTTGTTGCGGAGTTTACCCATTCCAGAGTGGAAGTGGGATATGATCACGATGGATTTCGTGGTGGGTTTACCAGTTTCTCGGACCAAAGGTGCTATTTGGGTCATCGTTGATCGATTGACCAAGTGTGCGCGTTTTCTGGCCATTAAGAAGACCGATGGGGCAGCAGTTTTGGCTAGGAAGTACGTGCAGGAGATTGTGAGACTGTATGGAGTACCGGTGAGCATTGTCTCGGACCGGGATCCTAAGTTCACATCGGAGTTCTGGAAGGCGTTTCAGGCGGAGATGGGCACGAAAGTGCACTTGAGCACGGCGTATCATCCTCAGACAGATGGGCAGTCCGAGCGGACCATCCAGACTCTGGAGGATCTGTTGAGAATGTGCGTGCTGGATTGGGGTGGTCACTGGGTGGATCACTTGAGCTTGGTAGAGTTTGCGTATAACAATAGCTACCATACGAGCATTGGGATGGCTCCATACGAGGCTCTGTATGGGAGGCCATGTCGTACCCCCTTGTGTTGGACACAAGTGGGGGAGAGGAGCACTTTGGGTGCGAGTTTTGTTCAGGAAACCACGGAGAAGATCCGGGTTTTGAAGCTGAACATGAAGGAGGCCCAGGATCGGCAAAAGAGTTATACCGATAAGAGGCGGAAAGAGTTTATGTTCGAGGTGGGAGATAGTGTGTATCTAAAGATGGCTTTACTGAGAGGTCTGAACAGGTCCATTACTGCGACTAAGTTGAATCCGAGGTATATGGGGCCGTTCCGGATTGTAGAGCGTGTTGGACCGGTAGCGTATCGGTTGGAGTTACCCGCGGCTATGCAAGCATTTCATAAGGTCTTCCATGTGTCGATGCTGAAGAAGTGTTTGTATAGGGGTGACGAGGTATTGGCTGAGATTCCGTCAGATCTCCAGCCCAATATGACCGTTGAGGCGAGACCTGTGAAAGTTCTCGAGCGGAGGGTCAAGGAGCTTCGTCGGAAGAAGATTCCGATGATGCGAGTTCTGTGGGACTATGACGGGGTGCAGGAGGAAACTTGGGAGCCAGAGGCTAGGATGGAAGCGAGGTTCCGAAAGTGGTTCCAGAAGCAAGCTGCGGCTTGAGTTCCATCGAGAGGTTCCAGTTGGGTTGTAGCTGTATGCTTCGTGTGTTTCATTTTGTATTTCCGTTGTGTAGAACGATGTTACATTATGATGTGTAATAAGATGAGTATTTCTTATTATTAGTGACGTTGGGAGTCACGGTTTCGCATTACGTTTGGGGTAAAAAGCGTTAATGCAAGAGAGTAATAAGATGGATGTTCTTATTGCTGTTGTGAGCGTTGCGTGTTTTCAGTTAAGCTTGTTCGGATAAATGAGTCAAGTGACGGGACCGGGTTAATTCACTTAGCGGTTCTATGTGGTGGGTCGGATTGCAGGCGTATGGTACTTGTTTGTTTTATTACGTTTGTATTGATGACCTACTGCAGCGAGTTGTTGGGTTTAGAGCTAGCCTAGTCGTAGTTGTCTTGGCAAGTTTCTCTAAAGCGAGCCGACACTAGAGGGTGCGCAAAGGCGGTGAGATGGCCTGGTTATTGGTTATGCACGGCAGATATTCCAGGTACGGAATAGGGGTGATGCCGGTATTACCTTGCGAGGATTTACACGGATCACGGGAGGTAGTTCAGTCGAGATGCTTATAGATGTGTGACTTATTGCTCGTTGAGAGGACTGGTTCCTCTGGTGCCGATAGCTCGCAGGACTGTGTGTCTTGAGAGTGTGATTGGCGATGTACCTAGGCTCGGAAGGTTTATAGCCTAGAGTGATACGTGATACCGTGGATTCGTAAGGAGTATATCCTAGACATAGGATATATTCCCTAGGATTGAGTGGTATGGGGTATCGACTCTTACAGGTTATATTATCGAGTGGAGTGGTACGGCAGATACCCAGAACTCGGAGATGCTGCGGTGTCTTGGGTGCTGTGGTATGGTTGATACCTTGCAAGGTATGGTGAATATCCTGTGGGATATGGCAGATGCTGCAGTGTCTTGAGTGATGGGGTTTGGCTTGTGTTGAGCAATAAGTACATATGATGCCGCGGTGTCATAAGCATAGGGACTGAGTGGGAAACCTCGGAGGTTGGTTTTGGACCTCGTGTGAGCGTTGAGATAGCCGGGTTGGCCAAGGTTTATGTAATCGTTGCGACAATTAAGGTTCATTGGAGATGAACGGTTCATGGGAGATGAACAGTAACGAAGATTCGAGGTCGAATCTATGTTAGTGGGGGAGAATTGTAACGCCCGCGTTCCGGAAGAATTGATTATTTGGGGAAAATAATTAATTCGGGTGGTTCCGGGGTAGTATCGATCGATACTAGCCTGTATCGATCGATACCCGTCGGGTTTTCCTTATTGTCTTCTTTCTCTTCTCTTCTTACGCTTCATAAACCATTCTTTTGGGGAAAAATCAGAATTGGTCGTGAGAGAGAGAGAGAGAGAGAGAGAGA
>PKMM01022804.1:223175-247773 GCA_002933915.1 Eutrema heterophyllum | reverse complement strand
TTATCTATTGGCAAATCATCAAACTTCTGTTTTTTGGTTTCAGTTTTTTTCCTTTGTTTAGGAGCAACACCAGCCTTCCTCTTTGATGCATCCACCTTCTCTTCCTTCTCATTTGACCAACATAAAAAAAAAAGTTAATTAATAGCGTACCACAATTCATGGTTAATGATGATTCAAGAATGCCTTCATAACTATGTAATAAGCTTACTAAATCGTTACATAAATGTTTTAGGAAACGTTTTGAAGAAACAATACCTCTACTTGAGAAACCCAGGCACCATTCACCCACTCCATGTAAATCTGGATTTCTTCAAGCCGAAATTCTCGGACTTGCTGAGACAAGAACATTCTAACACCGTATCTTCTATCGCTCATTATTTTCATCACTTTGGCTTTCCACCAGCCGTTGTTAAAAAAGATGTAGACGTAGTCCAATAGTTGTGGACCCTTCCAACTTCCTTCGATATCCGGCAGTGGAGGACGAATATGTTCTTTGCTGACACTCTCCATGATTTTTTTTCAGCTTCGTCTTTTGATCCACAAAAAGTTTTGAGTACTCTACAGTATATATATCAACACCCTCGTTTGTTGATTTCTTTGTTACCGTTGCTGGAAACCATCCGCCATCTTTAGATTTTACCTCCATAGGAGCACCCACTTATCTGTAAGTCTCAGAATGTGTTATGAACATTAAAATCATATGTGTTAAGGAAGATTCAACCAATTGCGTTTAATATACAAGTGAAACAACCTAGAAATCTTACATCAACAGTTGAATCTCCTTGTCGGGTCGAATCATGTGTCTGGGTCACCTTATGTGTTTGTGTTTCCTAAAGTTTGTAAAATCATAGATTGAGATTCAGTGAGATCCATCTTTTGGCGGCTAACAGAATTTTTGAACACTATTCTGAATAATAGATCACATAATTTGTTTGTTTTACCCATTCCTTATGAACCAATATATCCTCAATGTCGAATTGGAAGATTTCTAGTGTATGCTTAATGAGGACATAGACTTTTCCATTCTTAATAATCGTATTTACAGATCCTCTACGCCAGCAGCCTCTGTGACACACAACAACTTCTTGATTTATAGATAAATCTTCCAAACTTACATGATGACTCCGATAATCATTTGGATATGGTGGTGTATCTAAAGATAATTGGATCTGAGTCAGATCTTCTGCAATAGGCTGCATATACATTTCATACAGGGTTAGGAAGACTTTTTTACCTAATTGTTTAAAATTCAAGTAAGAAAAACATTTTAAAGGAAACAAAAAACAGAGAGCTTACATCATTATTTACCCTGTGTTCTTGGGGGGTAGAACGGGATTCTAATGGCGTATCAGTTTTGTTTTGTGTAAAACAACTTTAGTATGGTTTTCTATATATTTAGGAAGCTTTCTCAAAGTTTTAAGAAGTCTTTCCTAAATTCTAAGATGGAGAGTTTAGTAGGGTTTTCTACAAATTTAGGAAGCTTTTTCGAAGTTTTAGGAGGTCTTTCTTAAATTTTAAGATAGAGAGTTTGAAAGGAAACAAAAACCTCATAACAACATTACCTGCTCATTCATATTGGACTGAGGCGGGCTAGAGGAATTGATCTGATCCAAACCATCTGTCTTAGACTGCAAGAACGAAATATGAAAACCGTTATTTCAAAACAGTCTTATAATGGTTTTCTACATATTTAGGAAGCTTTTTCGAATTTTTAAGAAGTCTTTTCTAAATTCTAAGATAGAGAGAGTTTAGTATGGTTTTCTACATATTTAGGAAGCTTTATCGAAGTTTTAAGAAGTCTTTCCTAAATTCTAAGATAGAGAGTTTGAAATGAAATGAAAACCTCAGAACATTACCTGCTCATTCGAATTGGCCTGAGGCTGGCTACATAAATTTATCTGATCTAAACCATATGTTTGTGAGAAATTGCCTTCATCATTTGTTTTTTCTTGACGTGTAGGAGGATTCTCGTTTATTCCCAGAACTTCCTCTATTGTTGTCAAGCGACTATTGATCGTACTGAACCCATCTTCGAATATCTGGAAGAGCTTGGCCAGCTTCGATATAAAAGACTCTTTTGAATCAGATAGTCCATCTCTATTCGCGTTCATTGTGTTCCAACAAGATAGAGTCTTCCAACCAAAGCCAATTAGATGTTGTGATGAACTAACAGGTTGTTGCTTGATTGTTCTTGTCCTTATCCTTTAATGAAGGTTAACAATCCTGCAAGACATTCAAAAATTACTGAAAATCAATCAAATTGTTTGTATAAAGTAGAAACTTAAAATCCTATATCATTAGGTTTTAACAACAAATTTTGCTCGTCTAAAATCAATCAAATTTTGCCAATCACATCTTTATGATATTTCTAAACTCAAATTTCTCCATTTGCTCCATGGAAAACTTCACAATTGGGTCTAATCAATAAAAACCAGTTTTGAAACCAATATTAGATCAAATCAAAGCAAGTGATTTAAGAACACAAAACCATCCATAAGTTTCTTCTTACTCTTTTAAGATTCACGACATCCCCAAACACCACGAAACCCCAAATTTGAGATTTATCCGATTGAAGAACAATTGTTGACATCCCCAAACAAATGAAGTTTCTTTCCATCAACAATCGAATCTAGACACTTACAATGCGATTAGAGACAAAATCGAAGCTAGACAAAGATGAACGAAATCTATAAATCGAGTTTTGAATCAAATTTTCATGCAATATCTAGTTCGGACTATGAGAAGCTTCGAGTTTTGGCTAGTTATCGTAATGCGAGTTACAGTAACTGGTCGAGTTTTCCCAATACGAGGAAGGTCTAGAGGAAGAGGATTTGAGATTTTTGATCGAAGAAGATAAAATACCTCGATTTTGGGCTATGAGAAGCTTCGAGATCATAATGGCGTCGGAAAAGCTTCGAGATCAGAGAATGACAGAATATCTAGCTCCGAGAACAATTTGTCGGCGATCCAAAGATGAGAACGTTTTCCGGTTTCCGGCGAGATGAAGAATCGTGATATAATTTTTTTTTATTTGTGTTTGTTCAAGGTTAAATGAGTCTTTTTCCCTTTTAATGAATGATAGTTTTGGGATTTTCACCATTGAGTCATAAATTATTGAACTTTAAGTTTTTTGGTGCTATTTTGTAGAATTGCCCTAGTTTATATTTAGCTTTCCTGTGTGAACTAATATTAAAATTATTTTATTTTTATTTTTATTTTTTTCTAATTATTTTTTAGCTATTTTTATGAATCTTTGTACCCTCGTGTATTAGCATATTCAAATCCAGATAGTTGTTTTTCGAATTCAAATATGAATCCAAATATCGTGAATTCTAAGGTATTTGATCCGTGTCCACACCTACTCGATAGTCTTAGAATGTTAAAATGTGAAAATAAGACTCAAAAAGTGTTAAAATGTTAAAATAAGACGCATATCTTTTATATTAGGGCTGAAATTATTATCCGGTATCCGATTCGGTATCCGCTCTAATCCGATCCGAAAAAACGGATATTCGGATAGTTCGAATACGGATCCGGATAATAAAATAACATATCCGGCGGATCCGGATATGGATAATAGATAAAATTAAAACCTGATATCCGGTATCCGTTCAGAAGTTTAGACTTACCATCGATCTTATCCAAAAACCATATAGCTTTCTCTCTCTTCTCTCTTCTCTCTTCTCTCTTCTCTCTCCTCTCTCTTCGCTCTCTTCGCTCTCTCAGAGAGAGAAAGCTCTCTTTCTTATCCTTGGAAACCATGCGAAATCCCTTTTGTTCGTAGTGCTTTCTTAATGACAATGATCTTCTCCAAGCTTGGTCGCTCCTTTTCTCATTCAAGAGTCCGTTTCCGATTTGTTGATTTCTTCTCAGATTCGTAGTTGATTTGTTCTCCTATATTTTTTTTTTTTTGGGGGGTGAAATTAGGGATTGTTGTACGGTGGTGGTGTGAGACCGGCGAGGCTGCTTGCTCCGCCGGCCATTGAAGCGGCGTCCGTTAATCAAGTGGACGGTGGTGGATTAGGGTTTCTGAAGCGGCACTTTGCTACGTTAACTGGTGGAAAGGGACTTGTCAACAATGATTTAACTGGTGTTTTCGCTAATCCAAGACTTCGTCGATTCTTCCCCGACGAAGCTCCGAAGAAGAAAAGTATGTCGCAAAAACCCCTAATTTTTTTAATTTCATGTGTTCTTACTGTAATTGAATTAGTTGAGAAGTGTGTTCTCATTAGTTGTTTTTGTTGTATGCATTTTCTTCGATTTTTGCAGATTATGAGAACTACTTTCCTAAAGATACAAAGCAAGAACCCAAGAGTGACCAGAAATCCGAATCTAAAGGTGAACAGATTTAGGATTTTCTGATTTAGGATTTTCAATTTCTTTATCTCCTTTTTTCATAGAGTGTTTTTGCTTTGGAGCTTAGGAAAAAGGTTTGAGCTTTCTTTCTATTTAGTTTTTGGTGTGACGATCCTTAACTCGCAACTTATTCCATTTTTTTCATTATGCGAAATGAGAAATACAACGTTCGAACAGTGTTTGCAGAGGAAAGTTAATAGACCATTGGGTTTTCACTCCAAGTATCCTTGGAAAGTCGACTTCGCCGCGCCTGAGTCGGCAGAATCCGACGGCGGTGGTTTCTTCCGTCAACCCCTTTCTGTGATACATGCGTAGCCACGTGTTGCTCAATCGTTCAATCTTATCTCTTATGTATTGGGTTTCACGTTGGGCTTGTGTAATGGGTTTCATGATTTGGGTAATTTGTAAAACCGGGATTGTTGGGCTTCGAATATTGTATATGTTGCCCATTTTGTTGGGCCTTAATGAAATAGACGGAAAAAAAAAATTAACCATATAATCCGGATCCGGATATCCGCGAATATCCGGGTTTTTCAATGGATATTTGGAACCCGGATATCTGGAGCTTTCGGATCCGGATTCGGATAATGAAATTAATTATCCGGCGGATACGGATTCGGATTCGGATACCTTGAAAAACCTGGGTATTCGTTCCGTTCCCAGGCTTACTTTATATTATATAAAAGTGATTGATTTCCTGGACTCTACGAAGGCATAAATAATAATATGAAAAATAATCCTCCAATCAGAACATGTATATTTGCCGCATCATCGTTGAATTTGTAAAGGGAGCCGAGCTAAAGAATTAAAACAACAGAGAATAGCCACGAAGGCATAAATGATTTATTTTTGGAGCTAAATTTTTTAATAGGAGCTTTACCAGTTTCAATTGCTTCTGCATAAAGAAGTTTTTCAAAGTTAAAGCTCATAAAATCTCATATACAGTCAATTCTGTCACAAGAAAGACTGAATGGATTGTCGATGTTGTCGATTAAAAAGAGTATGGCTGAAAAATTTGATTACACATGCTTGATGAATGAGTTTGCAAGTAGAAATGCAAAAAGGATCATATTTCAAGAATAATGTACTAGTTTCTTGTGTTTTAAAATATTTTATAGTTTTTGTTTAACACATTCATGAATCATGACTTCTTTTTTAAGTTTAAAAAAATTATTATAAAACGACCCATTTTTTTTCTAGCTTGCGGCCCCATAAAACGCAAGGCCGGCTATGCTGCAGACCATAAGAATGACTCCTCAATCGCCACCGCTGCTCCATCCTCTTTATATAGGGGGTGTATTGGATTAGAAATTTTAGGAGATTTTGGTTTTTTAATTAAAATCCCCTGTTATTGAACTAAGGATTTTGAGAGATTGTACGTACATTTTTTAGTAGAAACTAATGATAATGAAACTCACACCTTATATGTGGAATTTGGACTTCAATAAAAAAACGTTCTCAATAAAAAAATAGAAAAATCATCTCTACCAACCAAAATTCTTTTTCTTTTTCTTCTTCTTGGTTGTTAGAGCTACGTCGAAGAAGAGTGACGACGATTCTTCTGCTTCGGGTAAAGGATTACCTGCGCCGATTGACCCAAAGCCTAATGGAATTAAGAAGGAAGCTGGTCGTGACTCGTACAATGATAATAACATTAAAGAAAAAGCAAGAGAGTAAACAAAGGTCATCATCATAATGTTCAGAGAGATTAATAAAAGAGTTCTTCATCAGTCTCATATGCTCTCTCAATCAAACCAAAGAGACCAGAGGAAATTTATCGAGAGCCCAATGATACTACGTCGTCGTCTTCTCCTTCTTCACTTATTCTCATCCTCACCTTTGCTACTACTCTCTTCCTCCTCGTTACGCTGCAATTTTAACATTAATACAATATCAGACTCTTCTTAATCAAATGACAAATAAATGTACAAACCAATGAAGCCATGCACCTTTGATTTGTCTGGTAGAGACGCTAGCAGCGCTTTAACCGATGGATTATTTGGATCCACACCTAGAAGCTGCGTGTACACAAACAGTTAGGAACCAAACTAACACCACTACTTTTGTCTTTCATTTTTGCTTGTAAAAATCCTGACTTTTATTTTAGAAAAAGCTTATAGATGAGAGAACATATGATATGAAAGCTTGATCTCCTAAAAGGTTTCCAGCACCTGTAGCTTCACTTGACTCTTCCCCACTCATTGACATTTGCAGAGCTGCACATGGATCAAGACACAATATAAGGGTCTGTCTTTCATCAAAACACCTAAAGGTATCAAATTTTTCTTATGAAGCAAAGGCTGATTTTGACAGTCACAAATATGCTTTTACCACACAGCTCTACTCACCTAGAGCCAAGTTTTGGTCCTCATCTGCCGCTTCTGACATGTTTACATCACCTACCGACATAGCAATTGCCTGATCTAGCAATGCATTGTCCTTATCCTGCCACAAAATTTCTAATAGTAAGAAAATTGTATGATAAACAGTCTCTGCTTGTGGCTATATAAGAATGCTATACTCAATATTGAAACATAAACGACTAACCATTGGTTCAGCGTTCTTCTCAGTTGTCCTAGCAAGCGTCTCCTGTGAGGTAGATGCTGTATCCCCGTCTTTGTCTTTCTAACCTGCCTCATATGCTGCCTTCTTAATTAGCAGCAGCCTCTTGCCTTGCTCTCTCCTCCTCCATGGAGACCCGAAGGGCGAGAGCAAGCTTCGGGTAGAGAATTCAGAAGATGAACTTTCATTTTTCTCAAGCCTCCGTTTGTTTCTGTATATGAGTCTGATTTTTATTAGAAACAATCTCAAATACTCTGAAATTTAAGAATAAAATCTTACCAAATCACTAATGGATTTTTTTTTTTTTTTACAAACTCCCACCAAAACCACCGAGATATCCTCAAAATCCACCTAAATCCCACTAAAATCTCTAATCCAATACACCCCTCATAGACTCCAAAAAGCCCCAAGATACAACTCGCAACTTACGCCTCCACCACATACCCTATCACAGCCATGGCGTCACAAGTTCAAATGTTCTCCCACAAATCTAGCGACACATATTCTTCAATGAAATTGAATAAGGTCCATTATATGGTTCCAAGTTTCAATATATCTAGCCGTGCCTATGCACAAGTGAAAGAAACATTCGCCTACGGGCCCACTTTTTTAAAAAAAAATGAAGGGCCCAATTCTTTAGTTAAGTCATTAGTTGTTAGTAATAGGAAAACGTTTGTTTTTATAATACTAGGGGAAAATTGTTATAAAAAAAAAACATGAATTTTCAAATTTTGACAATTGAAAGCATGAACTACCGTGTGGACACTTTAAATCATCAAGTTTGTTGACTTTTAGTTTAAATCACGCAACTTTTGTTGACTGAGCCAAATTAGGCACAACATTAAGTTAGTTAACATAACGATTAGACAAGGTTAAACAATCGTTGCAAATCTCGGTTAAGTGAAACGATGTCGTCCCATCTTTCTCCTAAACCGTTGCGAGAAGAGAGTCATCACATGCTTGAATTGGGATTTAAGAAGAAAGAGGGGGCGACGTTGTTTTACTTACCTGTGAATTTTCAACAGTTTTTAACCATGTTTAATCGTTCCGTTAAGCAACTTAACGATGTGTCTAATTTGGCTCAGTCAACAAAAGTTTCTGATTTAAATTAAAATTCAACAGACTTTGATGATTTAAACTGTCCACGCAATAATTCATAATTTGAATGACCAAAATTTAAAAGTTCATGCTTTTATGACAATTTTCAAAACTAGACCCTAATTGAAAATAAATTTAACTATACAATAAAATATTAGGGCAACACATGTAGCAATTTAAACAATTAGACAAATTAAGCTTTTATTCTCCTCTTCTTCGTCGAAGACTTCTCAACTCATTTCTTCTTCTTTTCACAACAACCACATAATCAATTGGTACTTGCTAATTGCTAAGTATTTTTTTTCACCATAATTTTGTTTCATCTAATATTAGATTTAGTTTGATTGGTGCTTTAGATTAAATTACAAACGAAATCTCAAATAATTGGCAAATTTATCAACTTTAAGGAAGTATGATTTGGAATTTTAGATTGTAATAGGTTTGAAATTTTAGATATGTATTGTAGTTTTGTGAATATGGAGACAATCAATTGTTGTTATGATGAAGGAAAACGTGTTGCTTTAGACTCTTAGTTCACATGCTCTTTTTATCAAAGGCATATAAAACGTGAATTATTTTTTAATATACAATACACTTGTGTAATTAAGTATGTTTTTTTATTGAAAGATTTTTGTAACTCTTTATGAATTGGATGGTTTTATATGAATTTGGGACAATGATGGTTAATTGAGCACTTTTATAACACCGTTTACGGGCTCTGTATCTCTAGGCACGACTCTGAGCAATGATAGAGGAGTTGTTGTTAGTGTGGTGCAAGATAAAAGAAATTGTTTACAAATCCACTTTGTATACTTTTAATCCTCTGGTCAGATGATTGGCTAATCGATTTTCACTATTTTCTAAGCCCAATAAAATCGTGGGATCTTAGCTTCACTACGCTTCCCATTTTTAGTATTCAGATCAATACATATAAATTTTGGTTGTTTGGGTTGCTTTGTGGAATTTAGGGTTTGTGAATGCGCTCATAAAACAGAGGATAAAATAAATGTAGGGGAAGTAGGAAGAGGGGATTAGGAATCAAAAAAAAAAAAAAGAAGAAGAGATGGTGATGGTGAGGGAGGAAGAGCTGAAAGTGATGGAGGTTTTGTTGGTTTGTCTAGGTGAAAAGTGATGAAGAGGTGAAGGTGAAAAGGAAGCGTCTCGGAATGCGTTTGAAAGGAAAATAAAGGACGAAGGAGAGATTTGTTGTTTAAAACAGTTTGAAACCTAAGTTCTATTATTGGTATATACAAGTAGAAACTATATAAATTAATAACATTGGAACATTCATATTTTATTAATTTAGAGAGTTATTAAATTATAAGAAGATTAATTGGGTCAAAGATGTAATTTTGGACTACAGAAATTTATGAATTTATCGAATATTAATTTATAGAGTTTTTATTGTATGTACAAATTTGTTCTCCAGGCATAAATTCATGACGAGATAACCATTATCATATTTGAGAATTATTCAAAGGTCGGGTATGTATATCAATAGATAATGTCTTAAGACTATAATATATAATTAAGATATAGTATTTAGTTTATAAAAACATGTGCAACCTTCAGTTTTTGGTGTGGGTGGTGTAATTCGAAGAGGAAGATACCCAAGTTCAATGGTGGATATACTAAAATACAAGTGAAAAGGAAAGGCTCAATCAGAGCTTTGGTTTTTTTTCCTTAGACCATCTTTTAGAATTTTAACGGCCATCAATTCGTAACATACAAACAACAAGGCAAAATAAATATTTAGTTCATTCTATAGTAGTTACTAAGTACTAACATAGTAATTTGTGTTAGTTGTGGGATATTGGCCCTCTTCGTTTGTCTGCCTCTAGCGGTTGCGGCTGCGACCTGCCCATCAGACGTTGCGGCCAGACGCAGCGGTTGTTGTTTGTTTGGTAGTCATGCGGTAGGTCGATGTGATTGACACTACAAGAAAACAGACGTTTTCCGACGGATAATCCGGAAACTGGTCGGAATATTTCCGACGGATTACCGACGGTCGTATTTCCCACGGATTTCCCACGGATTTTCCACAGATTTCTGACGGACGTATTTCCGACGGATTTCCGACGTATGTATTTCCGACGGATGTATTTCCGAAAGAACTAAACAATTTGTTTTTTAATTTTATTTAATAAATTAATTTTATTAATTATTAATTCAAAATTTTTAAATATATTAAATAATAATCTAATTAATTAATGAAAATCAATTATAAATATAAAAATTTCTTAATTAATCAATTCATTAAACAAAAAAAATTCATAAAACATAAAATGTGATAAAAAAAACAAAAAACATAGAAAATTTAGTTCAGAAAGAGATGGGGGAAGGCGTTCTTCATGATCTTCTTCATATCCGTGAGCTCTTCCCAGGTTGAGTGTGCGTACTCCACCTCTTCGACCTTCGCGTCACGATCTTTCACCGTTTGGATGAGCCTCTCGATTTCGTCTTTGTACTCCGAAGAATAAGATTCTTGGGGCGGAATCGGAGATAGTCCTCGTTATTCCTGCGATAAAAACATAATAACGTTAGTACATCGAATTGTAAAATTCCAAAAATTTCAAAAAAAATTCGAAATTTTTTCTAAAACTTCCGAAAATTCAAAAATTTCCAAAAATTCATAAAATTTTCTAAAATTTCAATTCAAAAATTTCATAAACTTTCTAAAAATTTCAAAAAAATCATAAAATTTCAAAATTTTCAAATGTTCCATAAAATTCAAAACTTTCATAAAAATTCAAAAAACGTTTTTAATATGATTTTTATTGTATAAATTTCTAAAATTTTTTTATAAAATAACCTATAAACGTTTTTATAAAAATCAAAAAATTTATAAAAACGTTTTTAATTAGTACAAAATTCTATAAAAAAATCCATTCTGATTTTCTAAATACTAAAAATTTCTAAAAACCCTAACAAATTCTAAATACTAAAACGTTTTTAATTTTCTAATTAAAAAAACTTTACCAAAATTCTAATCTAACAATTCTAATCTCATAAACTCTAACAAATTTCATTCCACCAAACAAATACACAACAAATCTCATTCCAAAAAAAAACTATCAAAACTAACCACCTAAATCTAATAAACTCTAAAAACTATCAACACTAACAAGATTTACAAAATAAAATATAAACACTTACACATGATCCATGATTGATGATGAAAAATGAAGATACAGAGATTGGAAGTGATAGCAACCGAAATCGTCCGATTTTAGAGAGAGAAGAGGAAGAAAAACGGTAAGAGAGAAAAGGAGAAAGAGAGAAATGAGGGAGAAGACAGTTTGTGGATAATAAATTTATGGATTTCCGACGGCTATATCCATCAGATTATTTTAAAAAATTTGTTTAGGCGGTCAATTTTCTTGCCGTCTCAAAAAAACCAAAATCTGTGGGAAATTTCTGACGGATATGGGAATATACCATGTATGTGTTTCTATTGGGCTGTCAACCGACACGTATCGAAGGACCCAGATCCGTCGGAAATCCGTCGGAAATTTCCCACGTATTTAGGGTATATTTGGGGTTTAGGGTTTAGGGTTACGTGATATGGTTTAACTATCCCTAATCTATATGTTTCATTCAAAAAATATGTTAGTTCATCAATGTTAAAGACTTTCTATGAGTTTATTAATTTTACAACATAAAACTTAAACATTTCACATTACATCTACTATACCTTATACTCTAACTTATACTAACACTTCCATCAATTTTTATAAAATCTATAACACACATTTATTTTGAAATTTGACAAGTTGAAGCTATTGTATATACATCATACAATTGTTTCTCTACAATTTCTACAAAAAAAACCTAAACCCTATACCCTAAACCACATTTTTGGTCATCCGTCAGAAATGTCCCACGGATTTCCGAGATTGCACTAATCCGTCGGAAATCCGTCGGAAAATTTCCCACGGATTTCTGACGGATGTTACTTAGCAAATTTTTGGTTTTCCGTCGGAAATCTGTCAGAAAATTTCCCACAAATTTCCGAGATTGCACTAATCCGTCGGAAATTTTCTCACGGATTTCCCACGGATGTTACTTAACAATTTTTTTTTTTTGGTTTTTCGAAAGGGTGATAACATCCGTCTAATTTCCGTCGGAAATTCGTCTGAAATATTCTGACGGGCGCATGTCGTCGGAACTCCGTCGGAAACTTCCGACGGATTACCGACGGGTACTATGTTCCGACGGATATTCGGCCGTCGGAATTTCTGTGGGAAAAGACCATGTTTTCTTGTAGTGTGATTGCAACAATTCCCATCGCAACGCTGAATTTTTTCAGCATCCAAAATTTTCAAATGCATATCGTTGCGTTAAGCCGCAGCCTCATGCGACAGATAAACGAACATCGCTTGGTTGTAGCCGCAGTCTCATGTGGCTGCGAATGACAACACAATTGTAAACATGTTTAAATTTTGTAAGAAAAAAAAAGATGAAAAAACTTTAAAATGACTATTGTTTCTATGAATGTTTTAATATTTATATGTAAAAATATAATATATAGATAAAGGAAAATCCATCATTATGAAAAACAATTAGTAATTAAAACATACAATCATTTTCTGGATTCTCAAATTTCAAACAAACATAATTATATACTCTAGCTTTTTTTTTTTTTTTTCCAGATCGAATTATATACTCTAGCTTAGATATCAGAGGTATGACTAACATAGTTTAATCAGTTTTTTCCTCTCTTCGATACCATCTCCAATATTGATAAAATTATTGTAAGTGCATGCCATTTTGACATCTAGGCCATGGAAAATGGGAGTTCTTACACAAAAATACGGTTATACATAGA
The DNA here is from genome assembly GCA_002933915.1 of Eutrema heterophyllum. NCBI lineage: Eukaryota > Viridiplantae > Streptophyta > Magnoliopsida > Brassicales > Brassicaceae > Eutrema > Eutrema heterophyllum. The sequence goes on along the minus strand of PKMM01022804.1, from coordinate 234,929 downwards.
TCAATACGAAAAAAATTCGGTAATGTCAACAACTTCTAATGGTGAAAGAGTTGTTATAGTGGTGGATTAACACTTAACACAACAAGCGGAGTCCTCTCAGATGAGCAATCTTTTTACCATAAAAAATGAGAGTTTACGTGTGTAAAATTCTTGGCGTATTCATTGTTCTTTACTTAAGTTTGCATTTGATTATCTTAATTATTATTTTTATGTTCTCTATAAGAAATGAAGATGTAGTTAATAAAATAGGATTGATGTGGCTTATTGCAGTATTAAATAGTGGGGTTTTTTCCCCGATTTTCCTAGAAATAAATGTTGCCTCATTTTTTGGATGCAAGGACCAACAAAGTAGATCAAAGAGAAAATTTCATTGAATCTGAAACAAATTATAATGAGCAGAATAGTGAAGTTGAAGCTCCCAAGGAGTGTGCGGTAGCCTCACCTGCGGAGGCTTGAGATCTTTACAAAAAATTTGGTATTCTACTAAACAAGTTTTTTTCAATTGTGAATTTTTAACCATTGTACAACTAACAATAATTGTTATGGGTTCCATTATAAAATCGTATGTTGTTTTTACCAAAAAAATAAAAATCTTATGTTGTTGGTAGCCCTGGGCATTCGGGTCTGCGGTTCTGGTTTGGATCGGGTTTTCGGTTTTCGGGCACCCGAAGTTGGAGAGGTCAGGATCCGAATCGGACCCGAGAAGAATTTGGTTCGGTTCGGGTCGGTTTTACGATTTTAAATGAAACCCGGTATGCAATGAATAGATTTGTGAAGTAGAGAACACCCAACAGACAAAACGCGTCGCGAACTGTAAATGGTTATTTTTATGTCAGTGCTTCATTTACGCATGGAAATCAACATGTAATATAGTACTTTTATAATTCGTCTCTACATTATACTTTTTTCTGTTTCTTGTTCATTTAAGAAGACTTTCCTAAATACGTTATATATGTTCCTAAATGGTTCCTATATACGTTTCATTTCCAAAAAAGGATCATTTTTCATCATTTGTATCTTTCTTTCTTTCTTTCTTTGTGTAGCCAAACAACAACACATGTTCGGATGCTTCATTTACGCATGGAAATCAACATGTAATATAGTACTTTTATAATTCGTCTGCATTATACTTTTTTCTGTTTCTTGTTCATTTAAGAAGACTTTCCTAAATACGTTATATATGTTCCTAAATGGTTCCTATATACGTTTCATTTCCAAGAAATGATCATTTTTCATCATTTGTATCTTTCTTTCTTTCTCTCTTTCTTTGTGTAGCAAAAAACAACACATGTTCGGATGCTTCATTTACGGATGGAAATCAACAGGTAATATAGTACTTTCATAATTCCTCTCTGCACGATAATTTTTTCTGTTTCTTGTTCATTTAAGAAGACTTTCCTAAATACGTTATATATGTTCCTAAATGGTTCCTATATACGTTTCATTTCCAAGAAATGATCATTTTTCATCATTTGTATCTTTCTTTCTTTCTCTCTTTCTTTGTGTAGCCAAACAACAACACATGTTTGGATGCTTCATTTACGCATGGAAATCAACATGTAATATAGTACTTTCATAATTCCTCTCTGCACGATACTTTTTTATGTTTCTTGTTCATTTAAGAAAACTTTCCTAAATACGTTATATATGTTCCTAAATGGTTCATATATACGTTTCATTTCCAAGAAAGGATCATTTTTCATCATTTGTATATTTCTTTCTTTCTTTCCTTGTGTAGCCAAACAACAACACATGTTCGGATGCTTCATTTACGCATGGAAATCAACATGTATTATAGTACCTTCATAATTCCTCTCTGCATGATACTTTTTTCTGTTTCTTGTTCATTTAAGAAGACTTTCCTAAATACGTTATATTAAAATTCTTTCTTTCTTTGTGTAGTCACTTCATAGATCAAATGGAAGTGGCAATTCAACATCTGATGCAAACAAAAGCACATGTTCAACTGCTGATCTTTTGCGTGCTGCTCCAGATCTTTCTCCTCCTAGTATAGGTATTTCACATTCCACTCGAGGTTCTGATGATTTATACGTCAACAAACACTTTAAGAACAAAGATGAGTTAATGTTTCACATGAGAAAATGGGCATTAGAGTGGAAGTTTGAGTTCAGGTCTCTCTGGTCAAACAAGACAAGGGTGATATTAGGTTGTGTTGATGGTAATTGCACTTGGAGGATGCGTGCATCAAAGCTCCCTTCTTCTGATTACTTTGTGGTGAAGAGGTATAATCATAAACATACATGTGATACGACACACAGACACGCCAACCATAGGTAAGCCTCTGCCAAAGTTCTTGGTACTTTACTATGTAGCAACTATGGAGAAAAGAAATATGGACTCAAACCAAAAAAAATTATGGAGCAAGTCAGAGTTGACCATGGCGTACACATTGACTACAAACAAGCTTGGAAAGTGAAAGAGTACGCCCATAATTTGATAAGAGGGACTCCCAAGGATAGCTATTACAACCTCTCAAAATGGTTGTTTCAGGTTAATGAGAAAAACCCTTGATCAAAGGTTTATGTTGAGTTGGATGATGATGGAAAATTCAAATACACCTTTGTTGCCTTTGGTCAATCGATAAGAGGTTTTGAGCTAATGAGAAGAGTGATTGCTGTAGATGGTACTTTCCTCAAGGGAAAGTTTAAGGGAACGTTGCTTGGAGCTAGTGCACAAGACGGTAACCTTTCGTTATACCCTCTAGCATTTGGGATAGTTGACTCAGAAAACGAACACGCATGGATCTGGTTTTTTAGAGGGCTCAAGAGTGTGATCCCAGATGCGTCTGATTTGGTGTTTGTTTCAGATAGAGCTCCAGCCATTGCAAAAGCACTTCAATGATTTATCCACTTACACATCACAGTATTTGTCGAATTCATCTCTTGAGGAATATTAAACCAAAGTTTGGGAAAACTGGATTGTTTCAACTCGTAGAAGCTGCAGCTGATGCTTATACTCGTCATGAGTTTTGTGGAATCTTTAGTGACATAAGAAGAAGAAACCCAAAATTAGCTGATTATTTAGAAGGTTCTGATTTTGCAAAGTGGGCTCGCTCTTATGCACCTGCGAACCGGTATAATATTATGACAACCAACATTGCAGAGTCGTTGAATTCGATGTTGAACTTGCCTCGTGAGTTGCCTATAATTTCTCTCCTTGAGACCATTAGGTTACCTCTGACAACGTGGTTTCATGAACGTCGGGAAAAAGCTTCTAAACACAAAAATCTTGTCACACCACGTGTAGTGAAGGAGATGTTAGGAAGGTATGATGCTGCAATGAAACTTGATGTTTTCCAAGTGGACCGGTATGAGTTTGAGGTCAAGGACGAAACCTGGAAGTACATTGTTCACCTGGAAAACAAGCAGTGTGCTTGCTACGTTTTTGACATCGAGAGGATTCCTTGTATTCATGCTATTGCTGCTGCTAAGCGCACAAAAAAGGATGAGAACAAGTACTTTGATGAGATGTACTTAACGGAAACATGGGCTAAAGCATATGCTGAGAGCATACATCCGTGTGGAGATTTAACGACCTGTGTTTTTCCAGATTCTGTATCTGAGTATTCATGTGCACCACCTACTACTAAGCCAAGCAGTGGGAGACCTCCGAAAATGAGAAAGAGATCAGCGAGAGAGTTTGGTGTACCCGGTTCAAAGTCTCAAGGACACAAGTGCAGCAGATGTTGCAGAGGAGAGCACAACAAGAGTACGTGCAAAGTACCTATATGATAGTTTTATTACATTCAAACGAACACACAATAGAGATTACATTCAAAGTGATTTTATGAAAATTTCCAAACGTTTTATGAAGCTTATCAAACGATTTAGTATACTTTACATACTTTTTAGGAAGACTTTACTATTTTTTTATGCAATCATCCTAAACAAGATTATGATTAAAATTTCTGTTTTTTGGTTCACTTAAGAAGACTTTCCTAAATAAGTTATATATGTTCCTAAATGGTTCCTATATGCGTTTCATTTCCAAGAAATGATCATTTTTCATCATTTGTATCTTTCTTTATTTCTTTGTGTATCCAAAAAAACAACACATATGTTCTGATGCTTCATTTACGCATGAGAAATCAACATGAAATATCGTTTTTTTTTTTTTAGTTTTCTGTTTTTGTTCATTTCGGAAGACTTTCCGAAATACGTTATATATGTTCCTAAATACGTTTCATTTTCAAGAAAGGATCAGTTTTCATCATTTGTATCTTTCTTTATTTCTTTGTGTATCCAAAACAATAACACATTTGGTCTGATACTTCATTTACGCATGGGAAATCAACAGGAAATATCGTTTTTTTTTATAGTTTTCTGTTTTTGTTCATTTCGGAAAACTTTCCAAAATATGTTATATATGTTCCTAAATACGATTCATTTTCAAGAAATGATCAGTTTTCATCATTTATATCTTTCTTTATTTCTTTTTGTAGACAAAACAACAACACATTTGTTCTGATGCTTCATTTACGCATGGGAAATCAATAGGATATATCGTTTTCTGTTTTTGTTCATTTCAGAAAACTTTCCGAAATACATTATATATGTTCCTAAATACGTTTCATTTTCAAGAAAGGATCAGTTTTCATCATTTATATCTTTCTTTATTTCTTTTTGTAGAAAAAACAACAACACATTTGTTCTGATGCTTCATTTACGCATGGAAATCAACAGGAAATATCGGTTTTTTTTTATAGTTTTCTGTTTTTGTTCATTTCGGAAAACTTTCTGAAATACGTTATATATGTTCCTAAATACGTTTCATTTTCAAGAAAGGATCATTTGTTCATTTCGGAAGACTTTCCGAAATACGTTATATATGTTCCTAAATACGTTATATATATATATATGCAGCCATTAAACACTACACCAGTTTGGAGTAATCACAAAATGTATTGTAATTAAAAAATGATATCGTAAAAAGCTTTCATAACACCGACATTTCAGGAAGCATTCTTAACATATTACCACATAGTTTTCTCATGCTACTTGCTTCTCGTGCTACTTGCTTTACCAGTAAATTTTTCAAAGAGATCGCATGCCAGCTTGCTTCTCATATCGTGCGCATTTGCATCAGCAATATTGGACATGTCTTTAATCCCCGTTGAATGGCATTCAATCATCTTCAACACGAAAAGAGCACAGTTCCCAACAACATTGGTCCTAGGGATATCTTTTCCTTTGAGTTCTTCAACCTCATAAGGAACTCAATCCTCATCCATAACAGCTTTGTTTGCAGCAACACACATAAGAACTGGAATCATCTCTGCACAAATAACAAAGTTATATACAGAATTACATGACCAACAAATAAAAATTAAAACCAAGATAAACCTAATTGATATAAAGTAGAGTTATACCTGCAAATTGTGTCACATGATCAATAACAATATCCGTTTCCTCTGTCGGATGCCCACACATTGCTATCGTGACTTTTTGCTTCTTCAGATTTATCGTCATCCCTATCCAATGATTGCTCTTGAAAGTCACACCATAGATAACATCAACATCGGTTCCCCATATTTTACTTGGATGCATCTTCCCACTCGGGACTAGAACAATATCATCTGTAAAGGCATGATTTGTTTGATCCTTTTTAGCTTTTTTGAAGCTTTCATAGCTTGATGACAGTATCTTAAAGAATTCTTGGTTGATGAATGTAGCTCGTGGGAGATAGTTGTTGTGGAAGTATGCAGCATAGTTATTATTTCTCATTGCCAACATTGATAGTGTTGCCGAAATGTGCTGCATAAAGGTACATAGAAAAAAAAGTTATACAAAATAAATACTTAAAAACACAGAATCTATGGCATTTTGATACTTTAGGAAAGAGTCCTACGCATTTAGGAATGCCTTTGTAAAACCAGTTTTTAAAGTAATTACCTCATCTGTCATAGGATTTTCCGGATTCTCTAGTTTAGTAAACCATGATGCTGATACAGACTTTCCATCAATTATGATTCTGCATTTATTAGTTGAAACCAGTTAGTAACACCTAAAAATTTCTTATTATCGATGTATAAGTTTTAAAGATGTACCAACCTTTGTCCTTTTTTTTTCTTCCAATCAAACAATCTTGTAATCTTTTTCATATCAGGTGTGAGGAAGGGATCTAATAATGGATTTACCACCGGAGTTATCTGTAACGCCGGGTTTTTTGGAGCACGGTATGGAGTCTTGCTAGCGTTAGATTGTTTGACTTCGCGAGTGGTCCGTCTTAAGAAAACGTTCCCAGTCACAGGCTGATCTGTCTTTTTCCTTTTCTTAGCATTTTCCACAGCGTCATCCTCTTTCTTGGTTTCAGCTTGTTTCCTTTTTGTAACACCAGCCTTCTTCTTTTATGCTTCCACCTTATGTGCCTTATCATGTTTCTGGTAGAGAAGAATATGTGGTTGCCAGTGTCCTTCCTCACACTTCGAAAGTACTTCATTCCAGCCACCGATCACCTGAAGATATTACATAAAATGAGTGGGAATAGTGTATCTGACTTCAAAGTCAAAGTGTATTTCAAATAGGCTTTATTACCTTCACGTTTTTGTCATCGTACATGATCCATTGATTATGTCTATATGCAAAGCATTGATAATGTTTTCCATAATAACAAACCTGGAGTTGCAGAGAAATAGCAAAAAGATCAACGTCGAGACGGAAAACAAAAATTAAGTTCGAAAACACGTACTTAATTAAATTACAACACGTACCATGGAAGCTAAGCTATATGTGGTTTTAGGCTCCAGACCTCGGTACATGATGCTGATGTCAATCTCGGTTTTCAATACTGCAAGAGTAGCTGCTATGACTTCTACACTCTCTTTTTCGTTTTGCCAACCTAAAACTGCCAGCCACAATATAAATAGAGCGTTAAGACACATATAGCAGTGATCTAGAATAGGTATCCAATCATCAGACTCCTAAAAAAAAGGGTTTTACCTGTAGTAAAAACATGTGGGAGAGTACTGAGAAATTTGTGTACATGGTTGCGTTTCCCACAACCACCAGCTTCAGTATCACAGGCTAGTGGATCGTCTGTACCCACAAGATTCAGAAGTTCTTCAAATGATTTCTTTGCGTGTTTAACCTATTAATAATAAAGTGGGGCAAAACCACAGTTAATTACCCAATAAATTACGTGAAATCAAGTGTATTGAACATTCATATGACGCTTTCATGGTCTGCAGGGCAATAGTGTTGATGTGATGGAAAAAAGAAGTGAACTTAAAACGCCTGGACTTCAGCTCACAGCTGTCGCAAATCATTTGCTCTAAAATATTCATTCCAAATAGAGAATGGATAATACATGTGCGGGTGGCACAGTCCCATGAACCCGTACAGTTGCTCTCCAAAGATTTTGGTTCAGACACGCTTGAGCTCGGAGCAAATGAGTCATGAAAGCACTTGAAAATGAAATCCAATACTTCTGAAGCATCGTTCATCTGAGTTTGTCCACCATATGACGCACAAGTTTAGGCTACTTGATATAAACAAAAGCTTACTCTACTCTATATTTGGATAAACATTTAAAACCGGAAATCAATTCTTTTTACCTCTTCGAAGAAAGTTGGCCTCAAACTACTCAAAGCAATCCTGAGAGATGAAGGATCCACAGGTTCTTTTTGTGTTTTGCTCGAACCAGCGTCTAAAGCAGTGAAAATTCCATGCAATGAGCAGACAACACAAGGATCTCCCACGTGAAGGTGGTCTATTGTTGGACTCCGCAAGAACTCAACTTGAAACATCTCCAGATTCCATAAAGACTTATATCCAAAAAAAAAAAAATATAGCATTCAGCAAATAGAAATCTTTTAAGCTGGATACTATAGACATTGATACCCAAGAAACCAATCAGTTTATGATATGAAGGCTGCTACATGTATGATAACATTCAAAAAGCAATTGTATTGACCAGCTTGATTCTGAAGATCTGTGCCCAATATGGTATTAACAGGCATTGATGGATTCTGAGGTTGTTCTATTGTTTTTTTATCTTCAGCATTCATCTCTTTGAGGGTGTTGAGGATAATTCCATCGGCCATGTCCATGTCCATCTGTTCTGGCTGCCATTTGGCATCCGCTAACCCAATATGTTCCTGAAAATCATACAGATTGGTGAAATTTGTTGACACATATGAATGTAAGTGAGATAGAGAACATAACGTAGCAGAGTTACCTCAACAGGTAAAGCGTTATGTGTTTGGGTCACCTTATTTGTTTGTGTATCCTAAATATAGTAAAAACATAAATTCAAAAAGTGTAAAAACATAAATTCAGAAATTGTGAAAACTTGACTAAATGTTTTTAAAAACAAGTGAAAAACCCAGTAATCTTACCTCTAATGGAGTTTGATCCTTTGATGGAGTTTGGGTTTTTTCCATCAAGACAAGAGAAAAAACTATCCTCTAATGGAGTTTGATCTATTGATGGACTCAACAAAGAAGATTGTATCGGAGAAAACACAGGCTCTGAACCAGTCTACAAACACATAACGTTTTTAGGATCCTTTCATACACCTTTATGTAGACTTTTCTAAATGTTTAAAATACATTTCAAACACACAGAAACCTTACCTCAACATGTAAATCATCATGTATTTGGGTCACCTCGACTGTTTGTGTTTCCTAAAGATTTAAAAAAATACAGAAATTGTAACAAGATAGGTTTTAGATATTTTAAAATTCTATTTTTGCAAAACCAGAAATTGTACCTCAACAATTAAATCGTTCGTTTGTTTTATTTCCTGTGTTTGGTCATCAGGATTTAACTCGCTTTCGCATTGCTTGTCTTCTTCTATCTGCAATCACATAACAGTTTTAGAAACTTTTCAAAGACGTTTAGGAAAATTTTACTAAATGTTTAAAATACATGTCAAAAACCCAGGAAACCTTACCTCAACAGTTGAATCACCATGTGTATGGGTCAATTCCTCCGTATCAGTCTGTAGGATAGTTGGAGAATTTATAGATGGATAGATATCACCATCTGTGTCATGATGCTACAAACAAAAAAAACAAAAAAAAGTTAACAGGTAACTTTAGTATGGTTTTCTACAAATTTAGAAAGCTTTCTCGAAGTTTTAGGAAGTCTTTCTTAAATTTTAAGATAGAGAGTTTGAAAGGAAACGAAAACCTCATAACAACATTACCTTCTCATTCATATTGGGCTGAGGCGGGCTAGAGGAATTGATCTTATCCAAACCATCTGTCTTAGACTGCAAGAACGAAATATGAAAACCGTTATTTCAAAACAGTCTTATAATGGTTTTCTACATATTTAGGAAGCTTTCTCGAAGTTTTAAGAAGTCTTTCCTAAATTCTAAGATAGAGAGAGTTTAGTATGGTTTTCTACATATTTAGGAAACTTTCTCGAAGTTTTAAGAAGTCTTTCATAAATTCTAAGATAGAGAGTTTGAAAGGAAACGAAATCCTCAGAACATTACCTGCTCATTCGTATTGTCCCCAGGCTGGCTACAGAAATTTATCTGATCCAAACCATCTGTTTGTGAGCTTACGTTATGATTCAGATTCCCTTCATCATTTGTTTTTTCTTGACGTGAAGGAGGATTCTCGTTTATTCCCAACACTTCCTCTATTTTAGTCAAGCGACTATTGATCTTATCGAAACCTTCGCCAACTGTCTTGCAGAGATTATTTAACTTCGACATGAGACACTCTCCCGAATCAGATGATGGTCCAGCTATCAAGATGTTAGGTTGACTTGATCCATCGCTTCGACAAAATCCAGAGTTCCTCTCATCCAGTCTTTAGCGGTCATCCTGTAGCCCTTCTTGATAGCATTAACCATTGTATACAAATCCTCATCGTCACTGTCTTCCAACGAGATATTGTCTTCTGGATCTTCTGGAATTGGAGGTAAAATGCAGTGTACCTTCAGCTGCACAACAGAGAATAAAAAAACACTGCATCATTGAGTGTCTATGAACACTTTTCTAAATTACTATGAATCCTTCCTGGAAATTAAGAAGACTTCCCCCAAATTGAGAAATCCAGTGAGGTGAACAAGCTAAAATACGAAACTAAATCAAAGATTTGACTAATAAAATAAAGAACTTACATCTCGAGTTTTTTCAACGGTCGTAACTTGAACAATTTTTGGATTTGATGTATAAACGTATTTCTCACAGAGGAAAGGGGACAGCAGCCCTTCACTTCTTACTGTGCTGAAGGCAATCTGCAACGAAGGCACATATTCCAGAATCCACATGTGAGAAGCATATGGGAATCCGTGTATATCGTACCAGGTCTTGATCATATCCGATGGAACACGCTTATTGATATGCTCCAGCAGTAGATCAAAAGCATTTCTACCCCACATATAATTCATCAAAACACTCCTATTATGTGCTCTGCCGATTAATGTTTTTGTGAACTTATACGCCTTGTATTTCTGAAGTAGGAGGCTCTCAATCGAAATCAACATAGCGAGAGAGAACCTCTCTTCAACTGAATCCACGTCAGTTTCACGCAGCACATCAATGAGTTGTTTCGTTGTATGCCCGTTTTCAAAATTTCCCCAATTATACTCACACTGTTCGGATTCTTCTGCTTCTTCTTCTGTTTTCCACTCAGTACACTTCAAGCCTGTGACCATATGAAACTCCCATATTGAGAATCTCATAGGTTGTGCTCCGAAGTGGAACCACAACTCGTTCTTTTTCTTCGTGATTAATGATCTCGTCAGTATCACGTGGAGAAGTTTTCCCAACATATGCTGTTTTCTTGAACAGAATCTCAGAATTGGTCCCAAAAACGTTTGCTTTATTCTCTGGAACTGTACATCCCAGAGAATTTTTTCGACTATATCGATGTTCTTGAGATTTGCGAACTGGTTTATATCCGGCCCTTGAGTCTGATTTGGGTCACTATTTATGGCAAAATGAAGCTTAGGCAGCGTGATACTCTGAGTATACGAACTCATTGTGCGTTCACCTGTTAAAACAAAAAAAATAGACATTCCTCATAAAACATTCCTATAACAATCAACAAGCTTTTCAGATGAATTAACACTGGAAACTCCATAAATGTTTTAAAATGCTTCCAAAATGATTAAAGATACGAAAACTCTAATGATACGAAAAACCTAATGATACGATACGAAAAACACCAAAGATATGATACGAAAATCTACTTCGATGTTTGGGCAATGAGAAACTTCGAGAAAAGAGAAACTTCGATTCCGTCAAAGTCCGACCAAGGAATATCTAGCTCCGGTAAATCGATTTTGGGATATGAGAAGTTTCGAGATAAGACAAAGGAATATCGAGCGATGATATCTCCGATATGAAAATCAACAGGAAATATCGTTCTGATGCTTCATTTACGCATGGAAATATCGTTTTCTGTTTTTGTTCATTTCGAAAGACTTTCCGATAGGAAAATTTCGGTGAGGATGAAGAATTTCGTCGGAGGAAGTGTTTTTTAATCGGGAGTTAAGGTTTTTGGGGTTTTTCAATAGTCTTAGACCAACGGGTAAATGAGGGGTCATTTGTGCTTTAATGATTTAGTTCAGTCTTTTTATGTTTTCTTGTCGATTTAAGAAAGTATTCCTAAAGACATTATATATGTTCCTAAATACGTTGCATTTCAAGAAAACTTATCTCGAGTTACGAAAACTTTCCTAAATTAATTATATATGTTCCTAAATTATTCCTAAATACGTTGCATTTCTAGGAAATCCTAATTTTATAGTTTGTTTTGTTCAGGTGACTGAC
>PKMM01022804.1:166195-216342 GCA_002933915.1 Eutrema heterophyllum | reverse complement strand
GTGTGAGGATTGAAGAAAGGGTTGAGACACCCTTGTCCTTTTAGCTTCTTGAATGGCAGGTTCACCGTTTTTGCTGATCTTCTCAGCTTACCACTCCAGACACTTGATGGTGCAAACCATGTCAGGAATGTAGAGAGGCAATCTTTGTGTCCCTGGCGTGAGTTGATGACTTGATATAACCAATGAATGTCAAAAGTGATGCCGATGGTGTATACCGAACAGAGATACCAAATGAAACAGAGAACTTCTTCTGGTAGTTCAGCATCTTCGATTCTGTAGAGATAGGCGAACGGATAGTCTGGATGGATTCCTATCGGCGCAATGTAATGACTGTTGACGCCGTACTTTGCTAGGATAATCGACTGGTACTTGAAAATTCTTTCTTTGAGATGCTCGTGAAAAGTTCCCATATTGATAAGCTGATGAGCATCTTCAGGCATGTTGGCTCTGAAATCGTAATATCCTCCTTCGGATGCGGAGGAGCTTGCCATCATGTGAATTTCTTTTTGAGGATTTCTGCTGAGCATGTCGGCAAGAACATTTTTTGTTCCCTTTAAATAGACGGAATCGAAGTCGTACTTCGAAAACCATTCACTCCAGCGTAATAGTTGTTGATGCGGGACCATCTTCTGCTTGAACTGTAGCATTTTTGGGAAAGATGACATGTCCATCTCTATGCGAAATTTATGTCCAATCAGGTGGAACTCGAATTTTTCGATAGCCCTTTTGACAGCTAGGATTTCTTTGAACGTGGAGTGATAATGGAACTCCGAATCTTTAAAGCGTCCGCTTTTGTATCCGCAGATTTGACGTTTCTCATTTATTTCTTCGAGTAGCACAGCACACCAATATTTGTCACTTGCGTCGGTCTGGAGAATACGTATTCCTTCGGAGAGAATCTTTAAAGGTGGTAGCTTCTGTATTTCTAGCTTTAGCCTTTTGACCGCTTATGTTTGTCTGTTTGTCCATAAAGGAGGATTCTTAGACAGCATTTTTTGTAGTGGACGCGTCAACAGCGAAAGTTGTGGGATAAAGTCGCTTAGGTAATTGATTACCCCAAGGAACTGTTGGACATGTCTCTTCGTTAGGTCGCTGTCTGCAAATTCGAGAAGCGTCGTGGCTAGATGGGCCTGTGGGACAAATTGTCCGTTTGTAATTTGCATTCCAAGGAATTCAATGTTGGGCTGGGCTATAATCATCTTTCTTGCTGAGAGCATTATTCCATATGTCTTTACTATGTTATGGAACTATCTGAGAGCTTGAATATGATCCTCGTAGTTTGATGAGAATAAGAGGATGTCATCAATGTATATCAATGCCGTATGGAGTAGGGGCTTGAATATACGTAGCATGGCTTGTTGGAATAGTGATGGCGCTGTTTTGAGGCCGAATGGTAAAACATTCCACTGAAGATGTCGATTTGGTAGACAGAACGCTGTTTTGTACCTTTCTTCTGGCGAAATACCGATTTGCCAAAATCTTAACTTTAAATCAAATTTTGAGAAGATTGTTGCACCTTGGAGATGTTGAAAGAGTGCCCTTTTGTTTGGTAACGGAAATTTGACATCTTGGAGGTATTGATTCAGCGGTTTGTAGTCGATAACCAATCTTAGCTTTCCTCGTGCTTGTTCAGCTCTGTTGTTGACGTAAAATGCTTTGCACGCCCATGGAGAACTAGTCGATGAGACTACCTTTTGGCTGACTAGTTGGCCACATTCCTCATTTGCTTGTTTAAGCAACGCGGGTGGCATTCCTGCGTGACTCGCTTTTGTTGGTGTTGTGTAGACATTTTCCTTGAATGGTAGCGACACGAAGAACTCATGGCTTAACCATAGCGGGATTTTGCATTTCTGAAGGAACTCGGTGTGAGAGTCTGCACATGAGATTGTTGTAATCTCTTCTTTAATTTTGCCGAATTCGGGGGACGGAAGTCCTTCAATTGTGAATAGTCGCGGTATTGTTGTGAAGGCTTTGTAGAGAGTCTTCCATCTTATTCCTCTTGACTCGATCGAAATGTCGAAATTCTTTTTCAGCGTATAATACGAATCCCATCCCATAATTAGGTCTTTTCCATGTGCGGAAGAGCCTAGAACTTATGTAGTTATTTGACACCCTTGAAAGAGCACTATGGTGATCGGCTTTGATTTGAGCTTGATTGCTAAGGACCCTGAATTCGCCACTCTGAATTCTTGTTGGTACGGACGCCACATGGATGATGAAAGGATTTTGGGATTCATTATCGTTGTATGGGCTCCTGTGTCTATGAAGGCAATAGCATGGACTGGATCTTCGTTTCTTGAAGGATCAAAGATTGTTACTGGTAAATACGGCGTTTGTATTTCTTCTTGACGAGGTACTTGAGTGATCTTGAAGCAGCATTCTTCATCGTCAGAGGATTCAGAGACCTCGGAATCCGAGTAGCCACAGATAGCATCCTTTTCATCGCTGTCATACGAAAGCACCGATTCGAGATCATGATTGTCGAGATCGATATCTTCTTCAATATTGGATATGGAGTTGATGAGATACTGCCGCTTTTTTTTTGAACTGTTTGGGCAGTTCTTGGCGAAATGTCCTTTTTTGTGGCATAAAAAGCATTTCGTCTCTTTTCTGAAGCTTTGCTTTCTTCTGAAAAACCGTTTGCGCCTGAATTTAGCGAAGTTGGGTTTATGCGATGAATTTTGGAAGCGCCGAGTTTTGCTTCTATCTCCACACGAGCAATGTTTCTTGGACTTTGAACACTTGATTGATAGATCTGGTCTCGCACATACTTTGGATAAGTGCTTCGATTTTATCCATAAATTCCGTCCAGAACTCCTTTTGTTTGCAAAGTTTATCGAGTGTTCTGAAGACGTATTGTTGGATTTGTCCGATAGAGATTTCTTCGACTGTTTGGCCTTGGTCTCTGATATTGAGCTTTGTTTGTTGGCTCAGATAATCATCAATGGAGGAGAGGTAGACTTGTTTGAGGCTTGGGTTGTTAAGGCCGTTTAGCGCATAGTACCTTCGTGTTTGATGTTCGAAGTGTTTTGCGAGATCTCTTTTCTTTAGCGAACAACACTTTGCTGTGAAGAACTCTTCTTGTAGTTGCTCTTTTAGGTGGCTTGGGGTGCCTATAAATTCTCTGTGAATTTCTCCAAGAAGCAACGGTATGGTGGTTTGATAGACTTGTTGTTGTCTGTATTCTCCAAGCGAATTCCACCATTCCTTGAGTGCACCCGAAAGCCGTGTCGCGAATTGCTGTATGACGAGGTATGATGATGAGGTAATGGCCTCAGAATTCATCCAGGCGTGAAATTCGTCAAGACGATCGTTCCATTTTTCGAAGGGAATGTCATCGAACGTGAATATTATGACTTTTGAGGCGAACTGTCTTGTCGTCTTTTCTTGTTCTTGGAAGGGTGTGTCACCCATCTCGTCATCGTTTGAGAATACTTCGTCTATATCTGGCTCCTTTTTTGGTGGTTCTCCTATAGCAAACTGCTTTGGTAGGGATTCTTCTTCAGAATCCGTCTTGTAATAAGAGGAGCTTGAGTCTGAGAAGCGGCTGAGCATCGGAGTTGGATGCGAGTCATTTGCTGGAAGCTCTCGTGTCAGTGTACGTTCTGACCTTTCAGGATTTTTGTCATGATCAACTAGGTGATCAAGCAAATCAGTCATCGAAAATTCGATCATTCCTATATCTTTTCCTTTGCCTTTGTCGTGGTCGAGAGATATCCTTCAAGATATCTCTTATATAGGGAATCTTTCTTCTTTCTCCGTCGTTGGCGAATCTCGTCATCAGATTCATAGGATTCTTCTGTGCAGGCCGTGCAAGAACAGACATCAAAATATTGATGACCGTTTTCGTCCTTGAAGGGATACATCACTTGTCCGTTTTGTCCAAAAGAGATCGGCTTCGGGTATTGCTCTTTGTATGGACCTTGGAACTCGTATTCATCAATTTGGATAGCAAATTGTGTGAACAGTTGCTTTCGGAATGAAGATGATCTAGGCTTGTCAAACTTGATCTCCGTTGTTCCATCGTTGCGTGAATGGAAGCTTACTTTGGATGTCTGGACCGGTGTTTGAGCTGCTTGATGTAACTTTTCGTAGCTTGTAACCCATGATTATGGTATTCGTTTGATTAATTCTTCTCGAGAGATTTGTCGAGGGATTTGAGTAGTACTTGGAGCTTGTGAAGCTGATGGACTTCGAGGTAAAGTGCTTCGTCAGATGAGGGTAGTATAAGGTCAAGAGCATGATCCTGGATACAGTAGACGATCTGGTGATGTAGTGTTGCTACAACGCTGTTTTCTTGCATAGGCGCTCCAACCAGTTGTAGTCGGACCTTAAGCGTTTTTAGCAGATTAGGATCTTGCAGAGAGACATTAAAATTTGGAAACAGTGTTATGAATACTGTTCCAGCGTTTAATGTTGTTTGAACCGTACCGATGCATGCTTGCTGATATGACTTTAGTCTAGAGTCGACCAAAGCAATCCGTGCTATGACCGGTAGACCTTTTCGAGCATGTAGGGTTAGCCCGATTCGTACCACTCCGAAGTGTAGGTGAGTATATCCTTGTTGCTGCCATAACTTTGGTAGTCCTTCTGGAATGTTGAGTGAGATAAACTGTTCTTCTTCCGTTGCTGGGACTTGGCAAGATGAGAACTTGCTTGATTGAACGTATTCTCGAACCTTCTTGTTTGATGATGGATGTATGAGTTGTCATTTCATTTGTTGATATTAATGAAATATAAAGAAAAGTTAGTAGGATTCTAAAGTAAACATCTCTTTCTAGGGTTTTGAGATATTATGTAAACCTGTGATTTATGAATGAATAAATGTAACTAAGGCAAAACTCCAAACTGTAAGTAAACTGCCATAGAAATCCTAATACATACGGTTTGTGTCGATTACGAACTTATATGATAAAAGAAAACCTCAAAAACTGAAAACAAGCAAATGACAAAAGTCGAAGCTTAGAAAGAAACACGCTCAAAAAGAAAACTGATGGAGCTGGTTTAGCCAGCGTGAGAGCACGAACTGTGAGAGGTTATGAACACCACCGAGTATAGCATTGACTTGATGGAGTCCATACCATATACTCCTTGCAACCGCTAATGCCCATGATATATGCAATCATCTATAGACTTGTTCTCCTCATCTGATTCTTTGTGAAGACTAAACTTGTGAGTCCTCAAGTTTAACAAGGTTAAAAAAAAAATATCAGTTTTTCATTTTTTATTTATTTTTCACAAATTATAAAATATTAAATTATAACAACTAAAATATTAGAAATTAGTAAATATTTGTATTATTCCATCATAAGGTGGAACCGATTAGACTTGATATTTTTATCTGTCAAACATGCAAAATATTTTAGTGCAAGGTACTTTAATTAGACGAATTAGTCCATTTTGATTGTGAAAGCATTAAAAATGAGCATAAATCAATGCAAGACGGATTAGTCCATTTTGACATGTAAATGTGTGATTACATTAGACAAAAAGTAATTGTAAATTCCATTATGAAAACTTTAAAAACGAACATAAGTTATTCAACATACGAAGAAGCATGCAAAATATCTTAATCCAATACGAGGTGGGTTAAATGGAAAGATTAAGTCGTTTTTTGCACTCTTAAATGTGCAATTGCATTCACATAAAAAAAAAAGTCGCAAATTCGATGATGAAACCATCCAATTGTTAGGATACAGATATTAGACTAAATCATACTTCTATTCAACAAAAATATATCATATCAATATCATAACAATTCAGTATATTATATATTGTTTCAGAGACGACGAATTGTATTAAAATTTACATCATATAACTTTTCAATAACTATTTTATCAAAATCAAGTATACATCAAAAATCATGACTATGCACACTGCACAGATCCGAACTTAGTTAACCATTAAACCGTCAGAGTTTTTTCTTTTTACTTTTGAGGGTCAACTATCAAATTTCTAGTTTAGTAATAATATTTTGGTCGACATTTCCATTTTAGTAATAATTAAGTGAAGGTTGACAAACGAAGAAATAAAATTAAAAGTACAGCTATCATCATCACTCATTATTAATTGATTATGACTGACTGATTACAAAACAAATACTATAAAAGTTCGTAATCAGAACGTTTGAAAACGTTTACGTTCGAGAAATCAGTATAGAAAGACTTTCTTTTTTCTCTCTAGTCGTCTTCTTCGTCGTCCCTCTTTAGATCGGAAATGGAGAAATCCGGCTATGGCAGAGACGGTATTTACCGATCACTTCGTCCGACGCTCGTTCTTCCCAAAGATCCCAACACATCGCTAGTCTCTTTCCTGTTCCGTAACACCTCTTCTTACCCGTCGAA
The DNA here is from genome assembly GCA_002933915.1 of Eutrema heterophyllum. NCBI lineage: Eukaryota > Viridiplantae > Streptophyta > Magnoliopsida > Brassicales > Brassicaceae > Eutrema > Eutrema heterophyllum. The sequence goes on along the minus strand of PKMM01022804.1, from coordinate 209,998 downwards.
GCCTGCGCTCGTTGACTCCGATTCCGGCGATACCTTATCCTTCTCTCAGCTCAAATCCGCCGTCTCCAGACTCGCTCACGGATTTCTCCGCTTAGGTGTTCGTAAAAACGACGTCGTGTTGATCTTCGCTCCCAACTCTTACCAGTTCCCTCTCTGTTTCCTCGCCGTAACCGCAATCGGCGGCGTTTTCACCACCGTGAATCCTCTTTACACTGTCAATGAGGTTTCCAAGCAGATCAATGACTGTAATCCAAAGATTATCATCTCTGTTCAGGAGCTGTTCGACAAAATCAAGGGTTTTGGTATCCCCATTGTGCTACTCGGATCATCTGGCGAATCCGTACAGATTCCTGGATCGAATTCTAAGATTCTCAGTTTCAACAACGTGATGGAACTCTCCAGGCCAGTTTCAGATCTCCCGTTCGTCGACATTAATCAATCGGATACGGCTGCACTGTTGTATTCCTCCGGAACCACGGGAACAAGCAAAGGCGTGGAATTGACTCATGGTAATTTCATCGCAGCGGCTCTAATGGTGACGATGGATCAAGATCTCATGGGAGAGCATCACGGAGTGTTCTTGTGTTTTCTTCCGATGTTCCATGTATTTGGGTTGAATGTGGTTACTTATTCCCAGCTTCAGAGAGGGAATGCTGTCATCTCCATGGCGAAATTCGAGCTCGAGACGCTTCTTAAGAACATCGAGAAGTATAGAGTCACTCTGCTCTGGGTTGTTCCGCCTGTGTTCCTTGCTCTTTCCAAGCAGAGTATTGTGAAAAAGTATGATCTTTCTTCACTCAAGTACATTGGATCAGGAGCTGCACCTCTTGGGAAAGATTTGATGGAGGAGTGTGGAAGAAACATTCCTAATGTTGTGCTTATGCAGGTAAAACCTTGGGTTCATATAATTTCCCTTTAGGTCTGAGTTTCATATTAGGATTAGGAAAAGTTCCATTCACTAATCGGGATTAAGAATCGGGTTTTGGGGCTTATAAATACGGGTCTCAAAGGTTTGTATTATTCATTCACACGATGAAACCCTAAGAATGGGTATTTGTCTCAATACGTTTTTTCTCTATTGTTTTCAATATATTTTCTAGTTTCGATTCGCCCTAATTCTCAACACTAATAGACTTAGATGTTAGCTGATCCATCGATGTTTGCTCATAAAGAACCAAGCCAGGAACTGTAGTAGACAGATACAGTTCAGCAGAGGGAATTTCTTTTGGAATTATTGTTTGAATGATGTAAACAAGATGTGTTTTGTGATTTCTTTAGGGCTATGCAATGACTGAAACGTGTGGAATTGTCTCTATGGAAGACCCGACACTCGGGAAACGGAACTCTGGTTCAGCTGGAATGCTTGCTCCAGGTGTTGAAGCTCAGATAGTGAGTGTAGAAACTGGAAAAACTATGGCTCCTAATCAACTAGGAGAAATCTGGGTTCGAGGGCCTAACATGATGAAAGGTATGAATTTTTTTTACTACTATTTATATATCTACGCAAATTTTTTTCCCGAATAACCAGAAGGTTTTGTACCAAGACCCATACATACCAGAGCATTTTATATGGTCTCGTCTCAAGCGTCATTCGATATATATAGTAGCTTTGTGGTTAATATCTGCTCATTTGAAAATCATTTAAACCGGATTCTCTTTTCAGGTTATCTCAACAACCCTCAGGCTACTAAAGAAACAATGGATCAACAAGGTTGGGTACATACTGGAGATCTTGGATACTTCAACGAGGATGGTAACCTTTTCGTCGTTGATCGAATCAAAGAACTTATCAAATACAAAGGCTTCCAGGTTTCATTTTCATTTCCTAACGCTCTCGTTTTTCTTCTCTCCTTCATGGATGGAATCATAATGAATCGTTTGATATATCTAGGTTGCTCCAGCTGAACTAGAAGGTCTTCTTGTGTCGCATCCCGAATTACTAGACGCTGTTGTTATCCCGTGAGTCCTCGATTCACAATTCAATACCGAGTTGGTTCGGAACATATTAACATTTTTTATATGTATATGTTGCAGGTTACCTGATGAAGAAGCAGGTGAAGTTCCAATTGCATTTGTTGTCCGATCACCAAATAGCTCAATAACAGAGGAAGATATTCAAAAGTTCATAGCCAAACAGGTTTAATAACTTATAACTCAAGTCTTCGAATCATGAATCGTATCGATGTGTTTGTTTTCATTCTTCTCTAAGGCTCAAAACCAGTTTTTATTTGCTTTCATCAGGTCGCTCCTTACAAAAGACTACGACGAGTGAGCTTCATTAGTAGTGTTCCAAAATCTGCTGCTGGTAAAATCTTGAGAAGAGAACTTGTTCAGCAAGTAAGATCCAAGATGTGAAGAATTTTATCTCACCGGAGACCAGATATCAGAATCTCTGTGTTGTCTCGCTCGTTTCACCATTTTTATGTACCATTTCAAATTAAACACACAAACCACAAACAAAATAAGTGAACAAATAATCCAATACCAAAGTTTTTTTTTTCAATTTTGTTTTACATATAAACAAGCCATAACTTTTTTTCTTGTTCTTTCAGGAAATTGCAATAAACTGCATTTGATTTCTTTTCATTTTTTTTGAACTTGATTATTAATACTACATGTGTCTGTGTGTATTTAAAATTTGGAGAAAATAAAACGAGATATATTGAGCATGTTATAAAAGTTTTGTTTAACGTTTAGAGGGTTTCTCACTAGTTGTGACTTGGAGTTGTTGTATCAATGGACACAACGAGCCTGGTTGTTATAATTAGAGTAATTATTCCCTTTAAATTCAGTTTTCCTTATGTATCTTTTTCACCAATCAACAAAAGTGTGATGGAAATTATTTTCAGCTGCAAAAATAGAAAAATTAGAATAAAATAAATGATTTGTTCTTCTAAAAAATCCATGAGAAAATTTTAGAAGTTGTTCAAGATGATCATTGGTGTGATGCAATGAAGCAAGAGATTGAGACTCTTGGAAACAATGGTATCTGCACATAAAGTCATTGACTCCGTATAGTTTACGAAAAGATCATTTATATTATTTCTTCAGATATGGTCATTTCCTTATGAGTATTATCACTATCTCACAATTTATAATATGAAAATTAAGTAAGTAACAATAAATAATTCATAATTAATTAAGTAGGAAAGAAAAATAAAACCCCATTAATATCCTTTCAATTTCAAATAATTATATACAATGCCATTAACATAAAATACGTTTTGCTGGAATGTGCTAGGTATTAACGACACCGCTAAGCGTCGCCCACTTGCTACTTGGATTACCTCTAGGAAAGCAACGTTTGGTGCGCTCTTATAAACGCATGTCAAGGAGCCTAATCAAAACCAGATTCTGTCTTATATTGGTTCGGATTGGAGCATCTTGTCTAGTTACCAGCATTCAGATATGGGAAGAATATGGGTTATTTACAAGAAACCTACTACTATCACTTAACTTTTCATGGATCAACAATCAATAACATGTGAAGTTATTCTTGAAGATGGCTCCTCTTTTGTTTATACATTTGTATGAGATCTGGTCAGAACGTAATCGACGTTTTCATCAAGGTTTGTCTCTCCACCACTCTCAAATCATTCAAAGACTTTTCAATGAGGTTAGAGCAAAGGCTACTGCTCAAAGAAATCGAGGCTCAAAGTATGGCGAAGCTCTGTTGCTTTGTTGGACTTGAGGTGGTATCTTCTTCTCTAGCTCATCGTTTTTGTTTTTGCTTTTGTTGTTGTAACTGAGCGATCATCTCTGATCACTCACAACTTGTCCAATTTTTTTTATGCTTTTTGTACTTTTTTTTCAAATGTCGAACTTTTAAACTTAATGTTGTTGTAATCTTTTCCTAGTTTAATGAAAATCATTTAACAAAAAAAAAAAAAAAAAAAAAAACATAAAAACTATGTTATCAATGAATAAAACCGACGACACTATTCACCAACCGCTGCCAACACTGTTCATCCAAAGTCGATGACACTATTCATCATCGAAAAACGGAATATTCGATACTTATTTTGTTAACACTCTAACAAAAATATCCGGTACTTATTAACGTGCTAACAATAATATATGATACTTGTAATATTTTAATAGAGTATGTGAACGTATTAACTATTATATATGATATTGTGCTAACAATAATATATGATAGCACGTTAACAAGTATCATATATTATTGTTAAGAGGTTAATAAATATCAGATATTTTTGTTAGCACGTTAACAAATATCACATATTATTGTTACCTCACTAACATACTATGCTAACACGTTACATTATCATACATTATTGTTAACACGCTAACAATATCAGATGGGACGCTAACAAATATCATATATCATTGTTAACACGTTAACAATAATATCTGATACTTTTGTTAGCATGTTAACAAGTATCATATATTATTGTTAGCACGATAGCAAATACCGGATATTCTGTTTTCTGATGATGAATAGTGTCGGCGACTTTGAATGAACAATGTCGGCGGGCGGTTGATAAACGGTGTCGCCGATTTTATTCATTGATAACGCAATTTAAAAGGTAATGACATTAAGAGTAATAAAGAAAAAAGATAGGAATATTTTAGTTTAAATTTTTTCTCTTTCCTATTAAATTAATTTTAAATGATTTATTGTTATATAAATAATTATTTGGTCAACCATTTATATACACTTAAAATATCATTTTCTTATTAAGAACATCTCCAATGGTCCTTCAAATTTCACATTTTCCTTCATTTTGAAAATAAAAATGAAGAAATCTTCTCCAATAGTGCTTCAATTTCACATTCGAAATGAAGAAATGAATAGTGTTCATTCATATTTGAAGGAACACTATTCATTTCTTCATTTTTTGAAAATGAATTTTTTTATTTACAAAATATGTTTTCAATTTTTCATTTGTTTTGTTTTATACTCGAACAAAATTATATGTTTTCTTTTACCCAATTAATTTTAAAACTATGTGTTTATCCAATCAAATTATAAAGTAAAAATGCAAATCACATATATGAAAGCTCATTTCTCGCTTCGAAGTATGTTAATTGATCATTTATGAAAAAAATATATGTCTACTAGTACATCATAAAATTATACTGTTGTTTGTTCTTACATTATGTAAATGTTTAAATTATTTTAAATCGTAATTTTTTTGAATAATTGTTATAAATAAAATAAATAAGTGAAAGTTTGTAAAACTGAAAAGTAAAAGATCTTATTAACAATTGATAATAAAATGGAGATAAGATATATTTGGAATATTTTTTTGAAAACAAAAATGAAGCAAACCGTTGGAGAAAACTATTTTTTTTTTTTTTGAGTTTGAAGAAACTTCATTTTTTAAAGAAAATATGAAAAAGAAAAAAAAAAACATTAGAGATGCTCTACACAATCACATAGCACTCGAGTTTGACCAAATAAAAAATAAAAAGAAATAGTTTACATTATTGATTTTAGCCATTTAAGGACACAAACTACTGACAATATTTTAGGACAAATCAGAATGGAAGAATCATTTATTCTCTTGACTTTTTCTCTCGAGTCATCCTCTTGATCGAGAAATGGAGAAATCCGGCTATGGCAGAGACGGTATTTACCGATCCCTTCGTCCGACTCTCGTTCTTCCCAAAGATCCCAACACATCGTTGGTCTCTTTCCTATTCCGTAACTCCTCTTCTTACCCGTCGAAGCCTGCTCTCGTCGACTCCGATTCCGGCGATTCTTTATCCTTCTCTCAGCTCCAATCCGCCGTCTCTAGACTCGCCCATGGATTTCTCCGTCTAGGGATTCGACAAAACGACGTCGTATTGATCTTCGCTCCGAATTCTTACCAGTTCCCTCTCTGTTTCCTCGCCGTATCGGCCATCGGCGGCGTTTTCACCACCGCGAATCCTCTTTACACTACGAGTGAGGTTTCTAAGCAGATCAAGGATTCGAATCCGAAGATTATTATCTCTGTTGAGCAATTGTTCGACAAAATCAAGGGTTTTGATCTCCCCATCGTGCTACTTGGATCCGCACAGGTTCCTGGATCGAATTCGAAAATTCTCAGTTTCAATAACGTGATGGAGCTCTCTGACCCAGTTTCGGATCTCCCGACTGTTGAAATTAAGCAATCAGATACTGCTGCACTGTTGTATTCATCAGGAACCACGGGAACAAGCAAAGGCGTGGAATTGACTCATGGTAATTTCATCGCAGCTTCTTTAATGATGACGATGGATCAAGATCTAATGGGAGAGTTTCACGGCGTGTTCTTGTGTTTTCTTCCGATGTTCCATGTATTTGGGCTTACCGTGATTACTTATTCCCAGCTTCAGAGAGGGAGTGCTGTCATCTCCATGGCCAAATTCGAGCTCGAGACGCTTCTTAAGAACATCCAGAAGTATAGGGTCACTCACCTCTGGGTTGTTCCTCCTGTGTTCCTTGCTCTTTCCAAGCAAAGTATTGTGAAAAAGTATGATCTTTCTTCACTCAAGTACATTGGATCAGGAGCTGCACCTCTTGGGAAAGATTTGATGGAGGATTGTGGAAGAAACCTCCCTAATGTTGTGCTTATGCAGGTAAAACTTTGGTTTCATATCCTATTCTTAGTTTTGCTCCTTAAAACTCATTTCCCTGTGGGTTTAAGTTTCTCGTAAACTTAGATGTGAGCTTATTCATCGATGTTTGCTCATAAAGAACCAAGCCAAAAGGTATCACATTTTGCCGAATTTCAGTTCTGTTTGTAGCAGACAGAGTAAGCATAGTTCTTAGATAAGTGTGGAACTTAGCAGAGGGAATTTCTTTTGGGATGATTGTTTGAATGATGTAAAAAAAGATGTGTTTTGTGATATCTTCAGGGCTATGGAATGACTGAAACGAGTGGAATTGTCTCTATGGAAGACCCAAGACTCGGGAAACGGAACTCTGGTTCAGCTGGAATGCTTGCTCCAGGAGTTGAAGCTCAGATAGTAAGTATAGAATCTGGAAAATCTCACCCTCCTAATCAATTAGGCGAAATCTGGGTTCGAGGGCCTAACATGATGAAAGGTATAGCATATCAATTTTCATCCCTTTATAAGACTTCTTTTGTTTGAAAATCCTGTCAACCAAATTCTCTTTCAGGTTATCTCAATAACCCTCAGGCTACTAAAGAAACAATAGATAAAAAAGGTTGGGTACATACCGGAGATCTTGGTTACTTCAACGAAGATGGTAACCTTTTCGTTGTTGATCGAATCAAAGAACTTATCAAATACAAAGGCTTCCAAGTTTGTCTTCAAACCACTGCATATCACTTTATACTCCCAATTCTCTCATTCTTCTCACTTTCCAAAGCGCGAAAATTGAAAAAGATTAAATCTTTATGGTTTGATATATACAGGTTGCTCCAGCTGAACTAGAAGGTCTTCTTGTATCGCATCCCGAAATACTAGACGCTGTCGTTATCCCGTGAGTGTCATCATATTCACGATTCAATACATCAGAAACTACAGAGTTTACTCCTTGTCCGGAAACATTAACATCTGTGTATATATATATGTTGCAGGTTTCCTGATGAAGAAGCAGGTGAAGTTCCAATTGCATTTGTTGTCCGATCACCAAATAGCTCAATAACAGAGGAAGATATTCAAAAGTTCATAGCCAAACAGGTTTCATAACTTATGACTCAAAAGTCTTTTGAATCAATTATATCGATGTGTCATCTTTCTTCTCTAAATCTCAAAACCATCTTTTTTTTTGTTTTTGCTCTCATCAGGTCGCTCCTTACAAAAGATTACGAAGAGTGAGCTTCATTAGCAGTGTTCCAAAATCTGCTGCTGGTAAAATCTTGAGAAGAGAACTTGTTCAGCAAGTAAGATCCAAGATGTGAAGAATCTTTTATCACCGGAGGGCAGAGACCGTAGATTAGAATCTCTGTGTTGTCTCGCTCTTTTCACCATGTTTCTGTACCATTTCAAATCAAACAGTTACACACAAAACACAAAATGTGAACAAATAAATTAATCCAAGACCAAATTCATATACAATTTATACACATTTTTTGTTTTTGTTTTTAGCAATAAGCAAGTGAAGCACCTTAATTGTTTTTCACAAGTTTGTTAAAGTTTGATCCTATTAATATAATGTGTGTATTTGAACTTTGGAAGAAAAAAAGCTAAGATAAGTGGATTTAAAGTTGTATCAATGAACACATTTCAGTATTTCTTCTTAATTAAACCACACCTCATTTCAATTCTTGAATGTCTAACCGCAACCCTAAAACGCAAAACACACAACATTAACTTGCAGTTTGTACAGTATCTACCAACCGCAAATGTCATTACTTGGACCTCAATTGTTTCAAGCGCAATTTATTCGTTTATGTAATTTCCATTTATATGAGAAAAAAAGAAGAAATTCACTCTTTCAGAAATTTGAAGATGTTCAGTATTTCATTGGTAATTTTTGAAAAATATAAACGCAAAACAATAGGTCGTCTTTTGGTTTTGGCGTTTACGTTTATAATCATTTGCTTAAAGTGCTTACTACTTTGTATAATTGTATTCATTTGCAAAAAGCATGCACAAAAGTATCTGTAAAATGCAAACAAACAATATATGCCTTGAAGTATTACAGGACATTTACATTTCTGTATAAAAAACCATCAAACTTTACAAGATCCCCTCTCTTCTTTTCTTTTTTAAATGTGGAAGAGAGCTTTAATTTTTGTTCATGTATCTGTCTAATTTACAAGTTTACAGAGAATGGAAGATTCCAGAAATCAGATGTGTTCATCTCTGCAGTCGAAGCCGCGGCTGCAGCCACCGGATAAGAAGTTGAAATCGGCATAAGACATAGACCACGGCTCGCGAGATCTACGTGTCTTCTTGAACTACATTCTTCTTCTTCTTGAGTATTGATAGATTTCTTGTCTGAACACTATTTTAATCAATTCAAGAATCATTAATTGGTGATGATTAGTTTTGAAAAAGATTCTTGAGATCACAAGCAAAATGACAAAAAAGAAGAAGAAGAGAGTTGTTAACATGTAACTAATTTTAAGTACCTGCTGTCGTTGAACAGATCCTCTGGTGTTCTGGTCTGGATTACTCAACACCTATTAAATTAATAAATTAATAAACCATTATTTAATTAAATGATTTATTATGACAGCAAATGAAAATCAAGAATCTGAAACTTACAGTGACTTGTTCTTGAAGAAACTTAATGTACTCTACAGCTTCGTTGAGAACAGAAGCCGTATCTGTCTGCAAAGAAATTATATGTAATCTTTTGAGTTTATATATATATAAAATTTTCAATTCAAAACCGCACGAAAAAAGAAGAAGAATTCTCTTAATTTACCTTGCCAAATGGTGAAACTAGTTGCTGAAGCGCAGTGATTCGATCACCAAGTTTTTCCTTACGAACTTTGAAGCTTGGCAATGGAGATAATGACTCGATTCTTGGCCTTTTTAGTAATCGCGGTGAATATTCATCGATGTTCTCTTCTAATTCTTCATTCTTCTGAAAGAATCACCACATCGTATATTTTTGTTAATTAACTCTTAATATTAACCAAACAAAAGCACTTAGGTTTTGATTTGTATTAGTAGTTACGTGCCTTTGAAGTAAGATTCTTGCTGTCTTGTGTAATTTGCTCCTTAATCTTATGGTTTCTGATCTCATGATCCAAGAAAGACTCAGCTTCCGAATCGATCAAGAACGTGTTATCTAAGAATGGAAAGCTTTCAAGCAGCTCGGATTTCGCGTCAGGGATTGTAGTTTTTGCCCAAGAATCCGATAGCATTTGCTCGTTAGGATCGAATAATCCGTCGAAGAAACTATTATGTCTTCAAGAAACATAAAATAAATAAAGAGATCAAAGAAAGTTTAATTAATATTATTACCATGTAACTTAATATTATTACTGTATACATGTGGACTTACATGTTCATTAAATCATCATTACGATCGTTAATCTTGTTATCGACGTTTTGCCATCCGAAATCTGTGATATCGAGGCTAATCTCAGTGGGATATGGGAGCGAGTAGCCGGAGAATACGGCGGCGGCGGTATTTGTTGGCGAACTCCACCAAGTTCCGGTGGAAATTCCGGCGATCTCAAACTCTCCAGTCATGTTCTTAATTATAATTTTGATTTTGTGTACTTTGGAAATGTTAGAAGTTGCATGAGACATGATGTTGGTTACATATTGTATTTATACGTAGGCATGGAATATTATTATCATTAAATAATTTCTCTAGCTACCCTCTTACCCATATGTTAACTATTGATGATAAATGATAATGAAAGAAACGTATCTTATTGGACTTATTCTTATGTTCGTGTTTACGTTTAATTGTATGACTATGTGTATATCTGTTTTGTTTATAAGAAAATGCTTTTGCCTCGATAATTTTTGCAAATTGTTTGATAAAAAATATTAGTCTAATTATTATTAGATCTTATTTGAAATGTTAGAAACTAAGAATATTATCATACATATAGTTAGAAATGAAAATATTTATTTTTCCAAAAAAATAGAATTATGATATATTTGGTTGTTGATGTATATACTAAACTAAAGTCCACGATGGACAAATTTTATTGTTTAATAAATGCATGGATGGCTACTTTTTTGGAATGATTTGAAAATATTGATGTTTGAAGGAAATGGATTAAGCAAAAAAGGAGTAATATATTTGGATTTTAGTAAAAGGATGTCTTTTTAAAATTGGTTAGGTAATTTCCTTGCCGTGCATGGGTTTCTAAAAGGTTTTGTTCTAATTTTATATAATATGTGCACATATTAATTACAATGTACTAGAGAAAAATACCGATTTTGAATCAAAATTACTTTAGATGTTGTGTTCTTCAACTATATATATATATATATGTAGACTTAGATATTGAACATAATTTGACAAAACCTGTTTTTATTTTAAGAGAAAAAGGAAAGTGTTAAAAATCAGCCGAGAACAGTTTGGTCAGGTGTTAACAAATGTAGCAAAAATGAAAATACAAAAATTTGATTCCAAATAAATGAATAAATATTAATAGATAAGTCAAATGTTGACATTCAAGTAAGATTAGTTAATAGATAACGTACGTTTTGTGTGGATTAAGTCTTACCACACAATCGAATTCTCTTGGGATTTAGGGTTTGTCTTCATTTTTACTTTGGAAATGTTCCCAAATCTTCTATTAATATATGTTTGCTCATGTCATCTGATTTGACTCCTTAACCACAACTCCACTATTAGTTTATTGAAATATTTGGTTATCTTGTCTAATCTCGTATTATATCATTATATGTATATAATAGACGCATATTCTAGATTTTTAAAATAATACTCCGCGGTCTAAGTCAATGTGGCTTCGAGTAACAAATATTCCCTAAACTAAACATCTCTAACTATGTACTTAACTGTAGTTTTTTGCTTTCTGTTAAAGTAAGACTTAATTATAAGTTTTTTTTCTGTTACAGTAAGACTTAATAATAAAGTTAGTCACAAACTCTTGTCTTGCTCGTTTAGTTACAAATCCATGTACAATTTATCTCATCAAATTTAGAAGTATAGTTTAAGATTTTATTCTATTTATGAAAAAAGTGGATTTTTGGTGTGTTAAGCTTCTTTTAAGAGATCAAAGTAAATTTGGGTGCGACTCCCGTTTAACAGAATATTTAATAAACAAAACTTCCGGTCAACCATATGACGTTTAACTTGTTTATTTGACTTTTACGACATGACAATTACACAACACGACCATGGTCTAATCTCCTTGTCGTTATATCCTGAAATTTGTTAGAAATCATTGTTTTTAATTAAAATCTGATTTCAGTTGAGAATATCTCGTGGAGTGGGAAGAAAACTTAGAAAAAGTGACGCGATTACAAGAAAATAAAGCTTAGAAAAGTTTTAATGGTTTAAGTGTCCTCCCTTTGACCTAATCACATTTATATTTATTATCTTTAATTACAATCCATTTTAAAATATGTTTTTTCATTTTAAAATATGTTGTTCGTTATGACGACCAAAAATAAATAAATATTGTCCTTCATTTTTGTCATTGATAAAGTCAATATGTCTAAATACTCTTTTCTCCCCCATAATCATAGACTAGGTGATTAGCAGCATCTTGTGCAGGGTGAAAGTCAGTTTTAATTTTGTTTATTAGAATATGTGAATGTTTTGTATATAAATATAATTACAAATTTTTTTTATCAAATTTGAATATTTATAATATTTATGTTTTTCGGTTTGATTATACATCTCAATAAAAAAACTATATTTAACCGATTTTTTCTTTTTTAAGTTAAAGGTTTCTTACTCTTATATTTTAGGTTTTTTTATAATAGGTTTACGAACCACCATACATATTTATTTCCGATGTGGGACTTTTTAGTCACACATATTTCTTCACCATTTGAGTAATTAATGTCGTTTTAAAAAAATTGAATTATTTTTTTTATGAAAATATAGATTTTTTTTATTATATGTACGATGTGATGATTTAGTTCTTTTTCTTCAAATATTAGATCAAACAAATACGAGAAAAATAATATAATGTTAAAGAAATAATTAATATGATATACTAAATTTAGTTGACTGTACCAAAATAGTGTAACAAGTAAAAGTGATTTTCGCTATGATAATGTGTCATCATTACATAGCATCTAATTGAGAATGACTCATAAAAAAAAACATTGGTTTCATGTGTGATTTACAAAAATGTCATGATGATGTGTCATCACCACATAGCATCTCAAGATATTTTTGAAAACATGTTTATGTTACTAGATAAATTACATTGTATGACACTCACATTAAATTGTTACAAAATTCATTATATTTTTATTAAGTATTACACTAATCATTTGTAAAAAAAACTTACCATAATCGATTATACCCTCTCTCTCCCAATTACATTATTAATTATTTTAATTATTATATCCACTCTCATTTTTGTTTGATCATATATTTGTAAGAAATTGAATCATAACATCATCCATATAATAGAAAAAACATAGAGATTTTTCGCATATGTCATGATTCGAATTTTTAAATACTCTTACAAGTCCTACATCGGCTATAAAGATGAATCGTAGTCGAGATACATATTATAAAAATGACCAAAATGATAAGAAATTGTTAGAATAGGAAGCATCACTTAATAGACTTACAATTTTGATTATTTTTTGCCGGTTGGTTTTTTAAAATTGAATCGTATATTTTGAAGGAATAAAAAATTATTAAAATATTTTTATTTGTTAAAAAATTAAAATATATAAAATCTTATTTGATAAAAAGTTTATAAAGTATAAATATTTTAGCTTAATAAAAGATTTAAAATATTAAATATTAACTTGATAAAAAATTTAATCTATTGGATATAGAACTTCTCAAGACTTTTATAAAAAAAAGTTTAACTTATTAGAATAATTACGTTAGTGCCATTCACATTAAACTATTGCATATCTTAGCATATTTTATGTCATACAATTTTTGCGGAGAAACCTATCCCTTAGGTTGTTTTTTTCCTTTTTGATATTTTTTAAAAGCATACAATTATCTCTTATCTAAATAACTGGATTATGTGAAAATAATTTTACCAGCGCAAATCACTCTTGCCTTGCCTTGCCTTGAGAATCTCTCATTCCACGAAAATCTTGGAATACCAAAATAATTAATATGATAAAGTCAATATGTCTAAATACTCTTTTCTCCCCCATAATCATAGATTTAACATATGTTGCATGAAGCGAAGCGATGATGGTGTGATTCAATTCAACCATGCACGTCATCAGAGTTAACATATGCTGAGTGCGATTTCGAGTGATACTAGAGGGTGGGAGATTGACTTAGATTATGCTAAATACATGAATTATTATGTATTAAAAGACCCTATAATTCAAAAGAAAAGAAAACTAAAATTTGCAAGATTCTTTTCATCTTTTGTACCGAGAAGTATTTTAGGGCTTTTTCGTCCCTTTGGGGTAAGTCTTATGTGATACAAAGCAAATGAGCTCAAAGGTTGGAAAATACGATGCAGATGTGTTTTCCGATGATTCTCCGACACCCATAAGAAGGAAGAAAGACCACGCAAATTTGCGTCGGAACTGGAAGAAAATCGGAAAACGGAGAAGAGAGAAAATTATGGTGATTCCGGGCCCTGAGAAAGGATGGATCCGCAGAATATCTTGACAGATTTGGGTGAATAGTGAATGGAAGTTTAGTCGGAATATTCGAGACACAAGACTGAATATTTCTCGGAAGAGAGGTGAGACCTGATCTCGGAAGTTAAAAAAAGCTAAGTGTTTTACGAGAAATCTCTATGTGTGAGATAAAAATCGGACCCCCCCCCCCCACTCTCGGGGGAGTGAAGGTTATATTTATAGAAGATACCTGACACGGGTTAGTATACTATGTTATGTTGGTTTGGGTGGGTCAGACTATGGATCTTTTGTTGGATCAGGTACATGGTATTCGAGTGATTTTTCTGCGTATTTCCTTTGCCGCTTATGTTTGTATCTCCGACAAAACAGTTTATGCAGGCGCTGCGCCGAGCCCGTGTTGTATCGGCGGTTTATGCGTTGTCACGTGTTATGAGCACCCATACCTTTAGATTTTCCCCTATGCAGCGATTGGTTGTTTTTTCCTGCCATATAGACCAAAATTGGCCAGGGATAAGATTAATGTGAAAGTCTACTTTAGTTCAAAGGAATATTGGATGGAAAATACATATATTATCCCGCATATATATGAATAGGTTTTACCTTTTCCGATATCCTTTTGAGGGATATCAGGTTCCTCTTACCTACTCGGGTATCTCTACCCGGTTATCTGAGAGTCTTACCTTCCCGGGTATCGCTACCCGGTTTATGTTGCCATCGACGGGGAGTCAACCTATACATGTCCAGGTTACTCATCTCCCTACTTCCGCGCTCTCCATGTAACATGGCATGAGTTGGCGGGTTCAGGACAAGACAACCCCTTTCCACTTCGGGACCACTCGACTCCTTATACTTTCCGCTTCCGCTAATTGAGAACGGTTTTGGGAGAATGTGGTGGTTCATTTCCCAGTCCTAAGGTTCGACCAGCATGCTTTGTAACCACACCCCCTCTAAGTGGTACGCTTTTAGGTCAAGTGACCGTCTAATCTACGGTGACACGTCATACAACTTGCTCTACCATGTCATATGGTTCGATCACCTAGCCTCGTAACCGTACTCTTTCAAGGTGGTGCGCTTTTAGATTAAGTGACCATCTTGTCTATCATGACACATGTTACCGTCTGATTCGCTGATCCGAAAGAGAATTATTTATCCCCAACAAGGAGTACAAATAATACATATACAATTTGTTAGTGAATAAAACTTTCCAAATAAGACATCTTGTAAATTCACTTATTCGTTTTTATTGTATGTGTTCTCCGGAAATGTATACGCATGCTTAATATACAGATTAATATATGATATTCAATATAGATATGGAATCTCAAGTTGATTAATAACATAACATATATGTTTGAACAAAATTATAATCCTAAACTGAAGAGGCAAGCCGATATAAGTCTAATCGATATCGTTGTTCTTGATTTGTTATTAAAAAAAAAAAAAAGGGTGACCAAGAATTGGTTTCAGTCCCATGTTCAAATTCAGAAAACCAGACATTACTTGGTTACTTAAATCTTGAGACTGAAATTAGAAATACTCGATTTGATCAGACAGAAAGAGGAGTTGGAAGACAGAGTACTTGGATAATAATAGTAATAATAGCATCAACAACAATACATCACAGAGCAAATCTTTCTTCTTTAACCGATCTTGGCAAGAACATTGTTCAAACTCGAGACAGTCTCTGAGTAATACTTCTCAGCATCCGGGCTGCTCTTTGACCTCGCCGCATAGTCCAGCTTCCACACAAGAAAACACAATCTCAGTTCAATCCAAACATTTGAAAGAATCTTGTGCATAAAATGGCTGTCCCCAAGGGCACATGTACCTATTATAAACACTCTTTACTTCTTCACAAAGAAACCAGTAGAAAACAAAACCCTAAAAAGAAAGCTTACGTTGTCGATGGTTTGGAAGAGCTTGCCGGTGAGTTCTTTGAGACTCTGTTTCTCTTCCTTAGGCTTAGCGGAGATAACGGTGTTAAGATCGTAACGGAGGTAAGATGCTCTTAAACGGAGATCGTTCTGAACGTAAGGCCAAGCTTTTTTGTCGATCAATGACTTAACGTTAATGATCTCTTTAGCAGATTCTTTGGCCCTAGCTGCAGCTTCTGTTGGTGACAATGGCTGCAAGTAAAATCTGTCTTTCAATGCCAATGAAAAGTCTCGCGCTTGGTCTGAGTTATCTGTTCCAGCTGTTCTCACACACACAAATCAAAGCCACAATCAACCAAACCGAACATAAAAGTAGAACCAATCTCTAGAATCAAATTAAGACCGGTTTGATAAAAACTTAAATCGAAGCAAAACCGAAATCACACCAAATATCTAGAGGAATACTTTTACAATTAAGGTTGTTCGATTAAAAAAAAAACAAATCGGTTAATATCAAACGGCCGATTGAACCGATCTTTTTTTTTTGGTTTAAAAACTAAAACCCAAATTTGAATGGAAACAAAACGAGAAATATATAACAAGAACTTAAATTATTTATTAAAAAAAAAGGATTATATTAAATTAAATTATTAATTAATAATGTGTGATTTGATTCGATCAGTTTTACTTACGGAGACCACCGGAAGGAGGTGGAGGAGGGCCCACTTTAATCGAAAGAGCTTCGGCGAAGACAGACTTAACGAACGAACCACCGGCTAAACCAGCCGCAACGAGCCCTATCACTGACCTGCGACTACTTTCCGGTACCGACTCGTTCTGCTGAGCCCTGATCACAAGTCCGGTTCTCTGAGACCCAACCGTGACTCTGGAGATGTTCAGACGGTTTGAGCCGTTGATCTGGAGACTTCCTTCAAGAACGGCCTGAGATGCGCCACGTAAGCCTGCCATCGAAGTCACTGCTTGAGCCATTTTTATTTTTGGGGGGGGGGATTGAGTAATTGATTAAAGGAGATTTCGTTTTGAGTTATATTTTCTGGTGTTTTTGGTTATGTGACAAAGAACAACACCTTATCTGATTCATCTTGTTTTTTAGATAGCTCGGATATGGTTTTAACCACTAATACATTGCCACGTGTTATCTTGATTCTCAGTTTTGCCACATAGGATTGAGATCGAGTGTAGCCGTAAATGCGATTTTCACGTGGCACGCATCATAGCGTGAAAGTTGACCAATTCGGTTAAACCTAAACAAATGAAAATGAAAACCGGTTTAGAAACCGAACTTGTCTGTATTGTAATTTGTGTCACTGAATTTGTTTTTTTTGTTTTTTTTAATTTATGAACAAAATGTAACTTAAATCCACCTAACCAAACCAAAATAAAGAGCGAAGAAATTAAATACGTCCAAATTTTGGTAGAAATTTGAATATGAACTGAAATCGAAACTGTAACAACAAAATTTGGAAAGTGACAAACCACATTCATTTCAATTTTTTTTCTTTTATTATGTATAATAAATCCATAAACCGGAATGGACTATCCCACTTCTTTTCTCCCCGGTTTTGTTTTCCTACAAAAGATCAGGAAAAATATGGATTAGTTTACACATTGATGGGCCGAGATATAAGTCAATAGGCCCATATGGAGCCTATACTTTTTACACTAATTGTTTAAAAATATTAATGGAATCGATGACAAGAGTAACGTTACAATTTTCCAAGAGTCCGCCAGATCTATTTTCAAAATTTAAAATAACAGGCTCCTCCTCCTTCCTCCTCCTTCCTCACCAAAAAAATAAAACATAAATCCCCAATTACGAAAAGGGACAAACCCTAATTTCCGGTCTCGAATCGAGATTTAGCAAGGGTCTTAATTTCTCCCGGATTCTTGTAATTCAATCGGGGAGGGTTCTGGAAGAATCTTCTTCTCTTGGGCTCAATCTTTGGTGAACCTCCTTCGCTCTAGCTGAGATCGAGAATTTTGATCCTGTTGACAAGAAGTAGGTGAAGGAATCCATCGGAAGTTTTGCTTTTGTTGTTCTTGTTTCTCGAAGATGCCGCTTCGCAACCAGAATCGCGCTCCACGAAGTCCAAACGGCGTAAGCCCTTTTTTCGTTCTTCTTTTTCGTTTTTCGTTGATGAGATTTAGATGGGTGGGTGAGAAAAACCCTTAAAGAGAAGATGAGATATATCTCTCAGTCTAATTGTTTGATTTTAGGGCTTTGTTCTATGGCATAGCAGATTAAATTATTAAGCCCTCTTCAACGTCTTTTGAAATTCCATAGTGATACGTTGTTAAGAACATGAATGGTGATTGGGGGTCCTTGCGATTTTGCTTTGTAATATCTGTGATTGTACTTAATTTTGTTTGTTTCTAAACCATTTTCAGAAAAAGGAAGCTGTCTCCGGTATTCCTTTTGACAAGCGAAGGAAAATGGAAACGCAAGGTACTGGAAGAAGACAAGTGCTTTCGGCTGTGAACAGACAAGATGTTACTGCAAACAGCGATGTGGGCAGCATAGAGGAGTGTAGTAAAGTTGATTTCACAAAAGATGAAGTGGTGGCTTTGCTTAACGAGAGAGCAAAAGCTGGAAAGTTTGATACCAAGGTTTGTTAACGATTCATTCTTGGAGATTTCAGAGAAATTCTTTTGCCGTTTCACTGAAAAATGTCTTTTTATTTGGTACTACAGGGTAAGATTGAGCAAATGACTGATATTATCAAGAAGCTTAAGGTTTGTGTAAGATGGTTCCAACAAGTCGACGAAATCCATGTCGAGGAGAAGGAAAATCTTCGTTCTTCTCTGGAATCTGCAGAGAAAAGATACAGTGATAAAGGTGATTTAGTTTCCTGCATGTCCTGTTTTCAAATCAATTTGTGTACACTGAATATGGACGTGGTTCTTAATTACTTCTAGAGTTGGATGCAAAGACCAAAGAGGAAGAGCTACAAGCAAATATAGCAGAGATGAAGGAGAAGATAGCGTCACTACAGGATAAGTTCTCAAAGGAGGAGTTGAGCAAGTTGGTAAGGAGCTCAAAGAATCTTTTGTCATTGCGCAGCTTATCTCTCAAAGAATCTTTTATATCAATTTTGGTTTCTCCTTGTTTGTTTTGACTACTAGGATGCAATTGAAAATCACAGAAGAGAAAAAGAATGTAGAGTTGCAGCTGAAAAGCTTCAGGATTCTCTTGGAGAAAAGCTTGACAAAGCAAATGAAGAGATATTTGCTGCCAATCAGAAGGTACAACAGATTTTCTTTTCCGTCATTGTGTTTCATTCTATGTAACTCCTATTAGCTCTTGGCATGTAGTTGTTGTGTTAAATGGGTTGTTCTGATGTCTAGGCGATGTCTCTTAAAGATATTAACACAAGGCTGCAAGAGTACAACACAAGTTTGCAACAATACAACACCAAACTCCAGACTGATCTAGAAGCAGTTCGAGAGGCACACACTCGTGCTGAAAAAGAAAAGTCAAGTATACTGGAGAACCTTGCTACACTAAGGGGTCACAGTAAATCACTACAAGATCAACTAGCATCAAGCCGAGTAAATATCCCTCATCTACTACAGACGTGATTCTGGCATGCCTTAATTTTGTTAATGATTTCATTGTTTGTTAATTTGTTTCTCGTCCCTTCTGTGATCAAGGTTTCACAAGATGAAGCAGTGAAACAAAAGGAGTCATTGCTGATGGAAGTCAAAAATCTTCGGAGTGAGCTCCAACAGGTTCGGGATGATCGTGATCGCCAGGTTGTCCAGTCACAAAAGCTGGCTGATGAGATACTGAAGTATAAGGAGAGTGTTGGAAAGTCATCTCACGAATTGGACATTTTGATAGCAAAATCAGGATCATTGGAGGTTAGTTCAAAGTTGAAGTTTTGCATCCTTGTCTTATATTCAGTTGTCTGAAAGTACCAATCTCATGCTGCAGGAAACGTGTTCCTTGCAAAAAGAGCGTATAAAAATGTTGGAGCAGGAATTAGCTTTTGCTAAAGAAAAGCTAAAGGTAATGATGTGATCAAGTTATACTTTGGATTGGTCAGCCAACTTTCAGATACTCTGATTGTGGCTTTACACTGACATGTTTTTTATTTGCTTTCGACAGATGGTAGATGCATCTATGTCTCATACTATGACAGAATTTGAGGAGCAAAAACAACGTATGCATGAACTGCAAGACCGCCTTGCAGACACTGAGCATCAACTTTTTGAAGGAGAGGTGTTACGGAAGAAGCTTCATAACACCATTCTTGTAAGAAAATATCATTTTTGGCAACATTTTGAGTTTTAGCGACTTTCTTTATGTACGCTTAGCAAAGCTTTATTTCAGGAACTAAAAGGGAACATCCGCGTGTTCTGCCGAGTGCGCCCCTTGCTACCAGATGATGGAGGACGCCAAGAGGCCAGCGTTATTGCTTATCCAACCTCAACTGAATCTCTTGGGAGAGGCATTGATGTGGTCCAAAGTGGTATGTTCAGTGACTCACCTTATTTACTTCGCTCCATTAGGATAATTATGCCCGTCTTTGACGTTAATTCGTTTTTTCCTGCCTTGTGCTCTTTTTGTGTTCTCAGGTAACAAACACCCTTTCACCTTTGACAAGGTCTTCGACCACGGAGCTTCTCAGGAGGAAGTATTCTATGAAATATCTCAACTTGTACAGAGCGCATTGGATGGCTATAAGGTTTATTATCTTCCTTATTTTGACTATCTTGTAGATGCCTAACATGCAAATCCTTGTTAGATGCAAGTATCTGAATCATGGCTATTGTGCTTATGCAGTTGTAGCTGTTGAATATATTAAAAACTGTCGTTTAAGTTACGCAGACAACACTTTGACTAATTCCTTTGTCATTACACCTTTCTTAAATCTTTGTGGCCACAGGTTTGTATTTTTGCATATGGACAGACAGGTTCTGGCAAAACCTACACCATGATGGGCAGGCCTGAAGCTCCAGAACAGAAAGGACTGATTCCTCGATCACTTGAACAAATATTCAAAACCAGTCAGTCTCTTAGTGCACAAGGCTGGAAATACAAGATGCAGGTATATATTTTTCCTAAAATGTTCCAGCATTTGTTGAATGCTTTCATTGTTTTTATTTAAGTTTATTTGTAGGTCTCAATGTTGGAGATCTACAATGAATCCATCAGGGATTTGCTTACTACAAACCGAACAATTGCTATAGAGTCTGTACGAGCAGACAGTAGCACCTCTGGAAGACAGTATGCAATTACACATGATGTGAATGGACACACCCATGTCAGTGATCTTACAATAGTAGATGTCTGCAGCATTGGTCAAATTTCCTCTCTCTTGCAGCAGGCTGCTCAGAGCAGGTTTGTCTTGATTTTTTGGATCTGTTTTTTTCTTTTTCTTTTTCTTTTTCGTATCTAACATTCAAGTGTTGCATTAGTAGATATAGTATGTATACTACCTTCTTTGGTTTAGGTAATTGCTAGGCATATCTAGTAGTTTAAAGTTTGAGAATATTGTTACACTGTTGTCTATGTATTGTTCTGTTACAACAATTTACAAAGGTAAAGCATGGTCAACTCTTATTTTGTAGGTCTGTTGGTAAGACCCATATGAACGAGCAGTCATCAAGGAGTCATTTCGTGTTTACTCTTCGGATTTCTGGTGTGAATCAGGTTAATTTATTTGCCTTTCGGGTTGTTTCTTTTTTGTTTCATAGGTTTTATTTTTCACTTTTAATTTTTTTCTGAAACATCTGACACTCTCTCCTGTTTCAGAGCACTGAACAGCAGGTACAAGGTGTTCTTAACCTTATTGATCTTGCTGGAAGTGAGCGACTCTCAAGGAGCGGGGCAACAGGAGAGCGGTTAAAGGAGACACAGGTTTTTGCTTTAAATTTACACTCTTTCAAGCTATTCCCATGGAGTTTTTGCACTGACCCTCTAATATTTGTTCTTTACTTTACCAGGCTATAAACAAAAGCTTGTCTGCTTTGAGTGATGTTATATTTGCATTGGCAAAGAAAGAGGATCATGTTCCTTTCAGAAACTCCAAGTTAACATATCTGCTCCAGGTTAGATTTGTTTATATATATATATACACCACATTATGGCTCTTGAGTCATCATGCTATTGAATCTATCTGGAGCATTCTAATAAAGGAGATTCATTTTTGAACAGCCTTGTTTAGGAGGGGACTCAAAGACCTTAATGTTTGTGAACATTTCACCTGATCCATCTTCAACTGGAGAATCCCTTTGCTCTCTTCGCTTTGCTGCTAGAGTCAATGCGTGTGAGATTGGAATACCTCGAAGACAAACTTCCACAAAACTTCTCGACTCTCGCCTAAGTTACGGTTAAAGTCTGGTGGTTGTAGTTTTTCTCTCATTTGTATAACAACGGCAATGGTTTTAGAGGTTTGTAATTTCTGATTGTGGTTTTGACATAGTTTTTTTTCTGTATCAAGCTCTTGAGTTCATATGAATACTTGTTTCGGGATCTTTTGCTTTCCATTTGATTGTGGAAGCAAACTTGCTATCTAAGCAATGTGGTATGAGGAATTGGCCTACAGTTATTATTCCTAAGCTTGATTGGTTATGTCATATTGCTTTATAGGACATAACTAAACACTTCTTGTTCTGTTTAACATAGTTTCAACTTTCTACACAACAGTATTGTAACTAATTGTTCCAATCAAGATCTATACTCTAGTTACAAGCACTGAGTACATAGAAGAAAAAGTCAACGAGGATAAATGATAGTGATGGAAGAATCATCAACAGACAAAGGCAAAGACTTGCTTGTCACAGATTGATCAGATGCAGAAGCTCCTGACCGTTGATCTCTAGAGTCTCTCATGGTTTGAAGAAGAAACCCAGATCGCTTTGGAATCGGTAGAGTAACAGTGAAGCTGTTCATCATCACAAGAATGTTATCCATTGAAGGTCTCTCTGAAGAATCATCTTGAACACATAACAGAGCAATGTGGATGCATCTGATCACTTCAGTTGTCTGAAAATTCCCTCTTATTGCTTTATCTACTAGCTCCAGTGGTGAATTCTCTACCCATAGCTTCCACACCTGCAGGGTTTTTGCTATCATTAAAATCCGATTTTTTATTGTTTCTGAAAACAGTACTAAGAAATAGTACTCGATTGATATATAGGTACTCACATATGTGACTAAATCTCCAAGACTATCTTCTTCATAGAAGCTACTATTCTTTTTGCCAGTTATAAGTTCAAGAACCAAGACTCCGAAACATCGAATTTCACCGAGTATTGCCCGTGGATTGCATACTCTGGAGACATATAACCACTAGAGAGAGAACTTGTTTAGTCAAAATATTAGCGCTGATAAATTGAATGAAGAGTCAAATCACAAGCAGAAGAAACAACTTACTATATGTACCAACTATTCTTTGATGTAATACCATCTTTATCTATATTTAGAGAAGAAAGAAGGGAGTTCTCAAGAAACTTTCAATAAATTAGACTAGCAAATAACAAGATTGGCTCAATCCTAACCTAGATCCTCTGTTTCAGCACTGAGCTTATTCCTTTTTCTTCTTGCCACTAAACAACACGCGGCACCAAGAAGTAACAACACGCAGACAGAAACCGGTACAGCGACAGCGGTTACTATAACCGTCGAGCTCTTGCCTTTTCCTGAACAAAAGTTCAAAAACATATGGAACACAACAACATTGTACAAGATTTTGTTTTTTTTTACGTTCATCAAGGAAACTATCTTGAGATTTGTGTTCTATTATTACTTTGATTATAAAGATAAAACCCCTTAAACCATCACCAGAAGAGAAGAAAATTATTTAAGATTATCAATAAAACTATCTTCAAGATTTGTGTTTTTGTGTTTCTAAAAGTTTAAAGACTTTACCTTTTTCTGAAGGAAGCTTCAGCGGTGGTGCAGCCACCGTGGACGGATGAAGAGGAGGAGGAGCAGCCGCAGTAATAGTTCATTGTAAAATGGATAAAGCTCGTATCTAAAGCTACAGCTCGCAGCGATTACTCTCCCACCAATTCGTCGATCACAACATCTTGGCAACCAATTAATCGCTTGTCTCAAACAGCTCTCATAATCTTGATTCGTCAAATCCGGCGTGCACTGCACAAGGCTATAAATCGTTTGAAAAACCGTGAAATTCGCTTTCTCCGTAGCAAACTTTCTTGAGCTCGAAGCCGCTTTCACCGCAACGTCGATCAACAAAGCAGCCAAAGACTCGTTGAATTTGCTGACTTGATTCTCTGTGATGTTTTGCGTGTTCCACAAGAAAGCAGCAGGTCTAACTCTCATTTCCCCTACGATGCTTTGATTAGAGTATCTTACCATACACTTGTCGTACCAGATCACTGTCTCCTTCTCTCTCTGACACCTTTGGAGCGTTTCGTTGGCCATACACTCGTCGTACCAGATCAGAAAAACAGAGGATTTCAAACAAGAAGACATGGCTTTTTGTTGTTACTGCTCTGTTTCTTTGAGATTACTGCAAAATGATCGATCATGGCTTTTGAGTTTCTTAACATTCATTAAAGATTATTGGAATTGAGAGTCAAAAGTTTATTTTCTATGATTATAAATTCTGAATTCATTGATAATTAAGATTGTTTGATCAGCATATTGATTCCAAGGAAAAAAACGTTAATTTGTTTTGTTAAAGGAAAAAGTTCCAAGCTTTGAGCTTTTTTTTTGTGGTGTCGCTAACATTCTTCAGTTTCTTCTCCATCGCTATTAGAGTTGACTATGGCGACTACTCTGTGAAGATTTTTCCCAGCTTCCACTCATGGCTTCTTCTTGAAGAAGCTACCTGGCTCCTTCTCTAGTCACCGAAATTTATGTGTTTTCTCAGATCATTCAGTTGAATCCGTGACTGTTGATGTTTCTCCAAATAACGGTGAGTCTCGTTGCGAATTTATCCCTTCGAGATTTGAGTACTGTTTGCATTTAGCTCATCAAGTTACCGTCTACGCCAGGTGTTTGTTGAAATGTGTGTGTGTTATGAAGTTTCAGAACGGATGCTGGATCGTTATATGATTTACGGAAATTAGAAGAGGAACAAAGCTAGCTACAAGTGCATAGAAACATAATTGAACAACTTTACACTGTTAAGAGTGGTGGAAATTTTTTGCATTCTATGTAATTGATTGTTGCTAATGCTGATACTTCTTGTGCTTTTGTAATTGTAAAAGATTAGAGACAAGTCGTGGAGGTAATGTTGATGAAGGGTTTCTAAGATGGCGAAATGGAGGAGGAAGATACCATAGCTCGGCGGTAATTGACTCCTCGGCTCTGGTTGAGTTTGGAGCAGTAGTTCACGAAAAAGCTATGTTAGGTGCAGAGGTTCATATAGGATCTAACACTGTAGTTGGACCATCAGTCAAAATCGGTCCTTCTACAAAGATCGGGTAACATTTTGGCTTAACATCTTGTACATGTTTTGGAAAAAAATGTTGAAAGAACCTAGTTGCTGGATTTTGTCTACAGGTATAATGTTTCTGTCAGCAATTGTAGTATTGGTGATTTATGTGTCATCCATAATGGAGTCTGCATTGGTCAAGATGGTACGGATCGAATCTTTTAACTTCTGAGCTTTACTCAATATGCTTTTACATAGGATCAGATCCTAAGCTTCCTTCTTTATTGTCTGAGAATTGGGAATATTTTTAAAGGGATTGATTAGGATTGGTCTTTGACTGTTCAGGATTTGGGTTTTACGTGGACGACCATGGAAACATGGTGAAGAGGCCTCAAGTAAGCACACCTAGATTGCTTTCTTGAATCTGAATAACTATTTGCAGCATTTTTCTCCTTAGTAATCCTTTCTTTGACTGTTTTGTTTCTTGCTCTCCTCCTTAGGATTTAAATGTGAGGATAGGAAATCGTGTGGAAATAGGAGCAGATACATGCATTGATCGGGGCAGGTAACGTAATATTTCATTGATAAACTCCTTATAACACTGTTCACTAGCTCCATAACCTTTACAAATTTATGCAGCTGGAGAGATACCGTGATTGGGGATGATACTAAGATAGACAATTTAGTTCAGGTGCGTCTTAGATTCTATCTTGTAACTCTCCATAGATCACAGTGTACAATGAGAATGAAGATGCTTTTTTTTCTTCTTGTGATGCAGATAGGTCACAATGTGATTATTGGCAAGTCTTGCTTGCTCTGTGGCCAAGTAGGCATAGCTGGATCAGCAGAGTAATTAAATGCTTCTAATCCTGGCAACCAAAAACTTTATGTTCCATTGAATGATACTGTAAGCTTCTCGGTTTGACAATGCTGTCTTTTCGACAATGCTTGTAGGATTGGTGATTATGTAGCTTTAGGAGGACGAGTTGCTGTTCGAGACCATGTCTTAATTGTATCCAAGGTAAATACTTGTAGACTTCCCCTCAACTTGAATTTCATAATGTGCAGTTATGGAATTGTGTCGCGCTTCATCTATATCCGGTTTGGTTTTTGGTCTATAGGTTCGACTTGCTGCAAATAGTTGTGTTACCAAAAACATTACCGAACCAGGGGATTTCGGTGGCTTTCCTGCTGTAAGTATCTCTCTCTTCTCGTTGGGTGACTCTCCACTTCCATCTTTTTTTTCAATATTCATCGATCCAAAGTTGGCTTCGGTATTTCGTCTTGAATAATTAGTCGAAACAAGAATTTTGAATCAATCCATATCCGACTAAAACAGAGCCGGACTCTGCTTTTGCTTCCGAAATACATTGTTTCTTCATACAAAACTGTTCTAATTGCAGGTCCCAATTCATCAATGGAGAAGGCAGATTGTCGAAGCTCAGATTTCGAGCAAGGGGAAACCATAACTATTATATTTTACCAAACTAGAATTTTCCAAATCCGATGGTAATATAGGTTGAAGAGTCTGCCAATTGCTTTGAGTTTTGTACTTTTACCAACTTTTCAGCTTATGTTTTCTTATATTTATATAAACTCAAAAGATCATACATTTGATGAGAAAAACCAAACTCTCAAATCCAAACTTACAAAACCTAAAGAAAGCAAAATCAATCAAAAGGAAAAGTAAAACAGAAAACAGCAAACAACAAATCAATCAATCAATCTAAGTGAAGTAGACCGGACACCGTTTATGGTTAAACTTAGGCAAGATCAACCCGTCCCGTCCAACCACGATATCGCAGTTAGCATGCACCCTGTGGTGCTTACTGATCCACTTAGACAGTTTAAACCGAATACTCGAAACTATCTCGAGCCTAAAAGCCACCGTGCCTTGAGCCCGATCATTAGTAAACTCAGTCCAACGGTTACTATTTACCGTTAACGAAGCTCCAGTAAGCGTCCCTGTCACACTAGTTGTGTTAGTCGGCTGCTGAAAAAAGGGGTTTAGCAACGGGCTTGACCCGACCCGTTGATCTTTGTAGTAAATGAAACCGTCCATGGAATCAAAGTAAACACCCATGTGTTGGTTTGGGTTAAGTATGGTAACGCTGAAAGCAATTCTTGCGTTTTCAAATCCGGCAGGCTGGTCTAGACCCTGGACCACGAAGTCTTGGATATGGAACCGAGGTCGATGCGGGCGTAAACTGAGCCAAAGTATGAAAGCAATGATGCCTACAAAGAATAGAACCAAGAGAAACATTGCGCAGATGAATTTCGATATTCGGGTTGAGAGACTTTCTTTGACCCGGTGAACGAAGTAGCTAGCCGAATGGTGACGCTTCATGGGTTGGGTTTGAGCCCTGGGACTGGACCGGATCGGGATAGTTGTCCTGTCCGGTGTCATTTTGTGCTTTGATTATTTTCTGATGATTTTTTTGTCCGTATAGGAGATTTTGAGGAAGAAAGTTTGGAGTGTAAGGATTATGTATGGAGAAGAAAAGTATATAGTTCTTGAAGTGTATGTAGAAGAAAGGAATCAGATTGCGTAAAGTGAACACATTGCATTGGAAATTTTTTTTGTTATTGATTTGTCAAGAGAATCTTATAAAGTTTCTGAATACAACTTATTGAGGCTGTTATCATTTAACAAAATACATACTGTATTAGTTCTAGTTTTAATCTTGTTTTAATATTTTAAGTAGATTCATTGTGTATTTAAATATGACTTTGATATGATTTATATATAGAAACACGTCAAAAATTATTTTAAAAGAAAAAACTTCGTATGATATGATTATGATCTAAACGAAAAAGATATCTAAAAGACTAGAACTCGAATCTAGATTTCCATCATGTTACTGTTACGATTCCAATCCAATAATTTTTAGTTACATTTTCAAGTTTGAACATTTTTATTTTCTGTTAACATCTTTTTAAAAAAATCTTCTACTAATGATGTAAAAGAGGACGAAAAAAAGAAGATGATATTAGCCTCTTTCAAAAATAGCAAATTGAGTAAGGAAGTGAAAAAGAAAAAAAGAAAAAAAGAAAAAAAAAAGGATCAGGATTCCATGGAAATAGGTTAGTAGTTAACACATTATGAGGAAATTTTCGTTACAAAAGTCCGAAGTTGACATCAAAATCTCACTCTCTTCTTCTTCATCAGTCTCCATTGATCTTGAAGCACCATTGATATAATTAATTATGGATTTGTTCTTCGAGACTCCAAGAGGCTCAACGTTCTGCATTGAAGTGGGTTACTGGGACACAGTGTTAGAGATTAAACAAAAGATCGAGAAGTATCAACGTATCCCTGTTTCCAAACAAACCCTTTTCTTCCAAGGCAAGGTTCTTCAAGACGATATCGATATCGAACAATGTGCGGTCCTCCACAACTCTCGTCTACAGCTTTGCATCTCTTCTCCCGATAACGACCAAAACCACAACAATCAAGGGCTCAAAACCGAGCACTCTCCACCGTCAAACTCGTCAGAACAGATCATTAACGGTCATGATTTGCCTTTGATGATGGCGAGGAGCAATAATAAACCCAAGAAGCTGAGAGTAATGGTGCTGCCGAAATGCGGGACAAGGAAGATTCCGGTGGAGGTGAACGCGAGTGATAACGTTGGAGAGCTGAGGAAAGAGCTGGTTAAGATTCAACAGAGGTTTCAGGTAAGTCTGCCTCAAGAAGGTTATTTCTTTATATACAAACAGAATGTAATGGACGATGACCGGTCATTCCGGTGGCACCGTGTTGATCACGGCGATACTATTGAGATTTTCAACGGAAGTGTTTCTGGTGGCTCTTGATCCAGCTTAACTCTCTGAAACCTCTTCCTTCATTATAGATTTTCAGTCTTTCTTGAAGTTAGTTTCTTGCGATCTTCGAAATCGTCTTTTGTTTTCATAGCTATATGCAAATATGCTTAGGAAGATCAAAGACATGTCATTACCAATAAGATAACATTTGAGCTGAAAAAGAGAAACTTGTTGTTATTGACTTACCTCTTGTCGAAAGCAGCACATGTTATAAAAAGTGAGACAAATTTTGAGAATTTGATTTGGTTTTGAGCTCACACATGTTACCAAATTGCAAACTGCAATAACCATAGAAACTGCTACTCTTCTTGCCACTAACAATCTCAAGAATCTATACGCCTTGTCTAGCTTACTCTTTCATACACAATGGAGATGCATCTTTTACTTTTTCTGAAAAAACAATTTGAAATCTCCTCCTGCAACATCGATGCCAATACTGTAATATACCTCTTCACTCCGAATTCAGAAGGAATTAAAGAGCAGATGACTTGAGAAATAAACCCTAATCGAAGCAGGATCGATCCTAATAACGATGGCTTATGGTGTGTTTACGCAGGATTAATCGTTTTATGTTCAAATTAATTCTCTAAACATCGGATTTTACCAGAAACTTCTGATTTTAATCAAAAGTAGATCAATTTTTCTCTAGCTAACGAGGCAGAACAACCACAGAAAATCGAAAATATAAAACTTTTTTTATGCTAATAGAAAATCGAAAACTTCAATAGCAAGTTACATTCAATTCACATTTAGAGAAAAAAAAAATCTAATCGACGAAGAATTGCTTTGATAGGATATCGCCTGAGAAAGCTGAATCAAGCTTAAAACTTTTAAATTGGGGAAGAACATAGACGGTTGAATAGCGCACAAATTTAACCGTTGGATCATTATAGTTTGAAGAGAGCTATTCAACGGTTATGATTCTTCGACGAAGCTTTCTTTGACTTAAGAAACACGTAACTGAGAAGGTAAAATTGAGCCAGGCCCATTTGATACGTGAATTAAGACGAAACCTTCGTTACAAAATATCATACTCTCTTCACTCTTTTCTTCACCAGTTTCCATTGATCTTGAAACACCATTGATACAGTTATGAATTTGTTCTTCGAGACTCAGAGTGGCTCAACGTTCTCCATTGAAGTGGGTTACTGGGATACAGTCTTAGAGATCAAACAGAAGATCGAGAAGTTTCAAGGTGTCCCTGTTTCCAAACAAACCCTTTTCTTCCAAGGCGATTGTCTTCTTCAAGACGATCTTGATGTCGAACAATGCAAGATCTTCCACAACTCTCGTCTTCAGGTCTTCGTCTCTCCTTTCCGTAACGCTAATCCCAACAGAGATCAAGTGCCTCAAATCAAGCAATCTCCAGTATCGTCAAACTCAGTTGGAGACATCATCTACGGTCAAGATTTGCCTTTGACCACCGAACATTTCATGAACATTCAAGATTTTTACGTCGGTGAAATCACGCCGGTGATGGTGGGAATCAATAAGAACAACAATCAAATGCTTCAAACTGAACAGTCTCCGCGGTTAAAATCAGCAGAACAGATCATCAACGATCAAGATTTGCCTGTGACGGTTCAAGTGCTTCAAACCGAGCAATCTCCACTGTCAAACTCAGTCAAGGAGATCATTAATCTTCAAGATTCGCCTGTGAATGTGAGGAGCACCGAGAAAGTCCCGAAGAGGATCAAGGTTGGGAGCAACAACAACAACAATGATCAAGTGCTTCAAACCGAGGAATGTCCACCATTAAACACAGTCAAAGAGATCGTTAACATTCAAGAATCGCCTGTGAAGGTGAGGAGCAACAACAACAATACTCAAGTGCTTCAAACCGAACAATCTCCACCGTCAAACTCAATCAAAGAGATCACTAACATTCCAGATTCGCCTTGGAAGCCTTTGAAGGTGAAGCATGTCCCGATGAGGATGACAGTATTTGTGTTGCCATATTCCGGTGAGAGTAAAGCTGCGAGTAAAATCCCAGTGGATGTGAACCCGAGGGATAACGTAGAAACACTGAGGAAAGAGTTGGTTAAGATTCAGCAAACGCATCAGTTAAATCTGCCTCAAGAAGGGTATTTCTTTATACACAGACAGAGTAAAATGGACGAAGATCAGACATTCTGGTGGAACGGTGTTATTCATGGCGATACAATTGAGATTTCTCCGGGACATGTTAAGGGGTCCAAGAAGTTTCTGTCTTTGAACTGATCTTTAATCTAAGCTCAACTCTCTGCAATCTCCTCTTTCCTTATAGCTTTCAGACTTTCTTCAAGTTTCTTGCTTTCTCCAAAGTTTGCTTTCCGTTTCACAGCTTTCTGCAAATATTGTGATAACCGACAAGAAATTTGAGCTGAAAGTGGGAATTTGCTGTTATTGAAGTACCTCTTTTCGAAACCAGGGATCAAGCTTCACATTGAGCTCTGAGCATTCTCCAAAAAAGAAACTTTCCGATCAGGTGGTCCAAATGAAATTTATGAAACTCTTCAATGGTCTGGCATATGGGAAATATAAGATCAAACTTTTTACATCAAAAGATAGTAATTTTAGCTCGAGCATCTGTTTATCCCAATCTGCCTTGCAAAATTGAATGACTTTAAGCACCTACATCGGGAGTGTTTACTACTAGTCACTAGTACTACAAGATCAAATGTTCTCCTGCGACATCAATGGAAATACTGTAAAATGATCATATCGTTCACAGAAGGAAAAGAGCAGATCATATCAAGCAAAACAACCAATGTGACTTAATAAGTTTAGTAGAATCAGAAAAGATCAAAAAAGAGTTTCGAGCTACGTAAGCAACAGAATAGCCGCAGCAGAATCTCAATCATGATGGCTTTATGCTGAATCGATTCTCTTATACAACCACAGAAAATTAGGTGAAACGGAAACTTCAGTAACAAATTTCATCTACTTCACATCGAGAGGAAAAACCATAATCGATTAAAAAAACGACGAAGGATAACGCCTGAGAGAGATGAATCACAAGCTAAAAAGAGTTTAGAATCGAATGCGAATTGAGATTGGGGAGGAACAGAGCCGAGCGCCAGGCTGAGATGCCACCAATTGAGAAAAATTGATCCCATATGCCACCCTTCCAATAATTATTTTTGTTTAAATCCAAAAACTGGTTAAATTCCTTGTCTATCCCTATACATCAAAAAAATTACAAACCAACCACAATTTTACCCACCCAACCACAATTCTACCCACTCAAACCCAATGACCCATGGATACTCATCCACCTCACAACTTACACAATTCTCCTTCTCCACTTCATCGATTATCTTTTTTTTTTTTTTATTATTTTATTCTTCCCTTCTTCAACGAGGCTCTACTATTTCGAGAGATGGGCTCAACGAGCCGAAAATGGTGATTCTCGGGTCGGGTTGCAATTTCAGAGTTTTTGTGTTTTTGCAATTTATGGGTTTTTGTGTTTTTGCAATTTCTGCGTTTTTTATTTTTGCAATTAGTGGGTTTTTGTGTTTTTGCAATTATGGTTTGTAGAGATGCAATTTCTGGGTTTTTGTGATGCAATTTTTTTGTTTGTTTGGTTATAAGTTTCTGGGTGATGCGTTTCTGGGTTATGCAATCTGAATTTGGTGATGTGTTTCATCCATATGCAATATTGGATCTCAGTTGTACCAGTTGGACCAAATAACTTCATCTCAGTTGTCCCAATTTTCCAAATAACTGGATCTCAGTTGTACTAGTTGGACTGAATAACTTCATCTCAGTTGTACGGAATTGTCATGTGATATAAATTATTATATTCTAGTTGTCCACATGATTTTGAAGTTTTAATGGTTATTTATGAGGTTTTCATAGTACAATTTGTGTGTTTGGTAGAATTTCGGACAACTGAGACAAAAAGAAAGAGGGGAAAAAGGGACAAAAGGGCAAGAAGAAACAAAAGATTTAGAGTTTATGGTTTTTGGAAGTCGACCGTTGGAACTTATTTTAGTATGATTTTTTTCAATTTGGTTAACTGATTATATTGTGTAAGTTATTCGGTACAACTAGTATAACTATATAAATTACAATTATAGTTAAAATAAATTAAAAACATAATTAATAATTTAATTAGAGACCATACAATGTTGAATCCTTTTGATAACTTGGTTTGTTTTTTATTTTAGGTACTTTGGTGTAAAAATGGATTTAGGTACAACTTAATACAACTACGTACAACTGATACTTAGTACAACTGATACTAAGTACAGCTTTGTACAACTGGTATAACTATATAAATTAAAACAACGATTAAAATCAATTAAAATTAATAAAAGGGGGACACGTGCGCCGACAAAAGGGGACATGTGTGCAGTCAAAGTAACATGTGCGCTGTTAATTTTGTACATAGTTGTACCTACGTGTCCAGTTGTACGAAGTTGTTAATAGTTGTACTTTCACGAATTTAGGGTTTTTGTAGTTGAACCGTGATATAAATTATTATGTTCTAGTTGTCCACATGATTTTGGAGTTTTAATGGTCATTTAGGAGGTTTTCATAGTACAAGTTGTGCAAAATCATATATTTTGTTTCTTTTCCATCGTAAGATGGTTAACATTGCTAATGTCTTTCTTATAGTATAAGGTGTGTTTGATGTGAAACAAAAATATGAATAAGGAAAATAATAAATTCATGTTATCCATATTTTAAATTTGTTCCCTTATAGTGACGTGTTTGGTAAGTGAATGCTTTCTTTATATGTTTAATTTAATTTTATTACTATTTTTTTATTAACGTTGTTGCACATAGTTGTACATATGTGTCCAGTTGTACAAAGTTCCTAATAGTTGTCCTTTCACGATTTTATGGTTTTTTTAGTTGTCCCGTGATATAAATTATTATGTTCTAGTTGTCCACATGATTTTGGAGTTTTAATGGTCATTTAGGAGGTTTTCATATTACAAGTTGTGCAAAATCATATATTTTGTTGTAATCCGCCGGTAAGACGAACAATTTTTTTATATTATCAGGAATACTCCACTTAATTTCATCTATGTGTGCAATTCGTTCTCCACATAAGTTATCTACTCCAAAGCTGTTTAGTTTCATATATCACAATCTTTCTACATATCTTATCTACTAACACCGAATAAGTTATCTCCTCCAAAGATGAGGTCTTAAACGATATAACATATATGAAATTTCTTGAAATTCATTGAAATGTTTGTGTGGCTGATCTTTATTGTCTCCTGAAAATAGAATAAAAAAAATACTCAATTAGCAATTACTCAAGTTGTCTCAGTTGTACCATTTGTACCAGTTGTCATATATCTGTTAGTTGTACTATTTGTACCAGTTGTTCTATATCTCTTAGTTCTACCATTTGTACCAGTTTTCCTATATCTGCAGATTTGGTGAACTCGGGTTCTAATTCTAATATATCTAAGAATCACTACGATTCAACAACTATACTCGACAAATTACCAATGCAAAGACCTAATCGTCACATAAAACTTGGTTACCAACCCAATTTTCATACCGAAACAAACAATTTTCGCAAATCAAATCCCTAAATTGTGAAATCCCTAAATTGTGAAACCCCCAAATAACACTCAGTTTTCAAGTTTCATCAATGGCGGAATAGAGAGAGTTAAGAGCAGGAAATCGATTGCAGAAGAAGAGGAGGTGAAGGCGAGGATCCGCCGGCGAGATGAGATTGAACTGACTCGTTCTCGAGGTCGACTAGAGGAGAGGAGCAGCGACTAGTCGGGAAAGAAGAAAAGAAAAAAATGTCTGATTTTTTTTTAATAATTGTTAAAATTATTAAAACATTAGTTTATTGAATAAGTTTCATTAAGGGTCTTATGGGTTTATTACAAAAATGAGTGGCATCAGACTACTTAGTGGCACGCCAGATCAATTTTTTGCCAAAAGTGGCATATCAGCCATTGTTCCAACAGAGGCGGGTCAACTTTTCCGGTTAAGGGCCGGGTCATAATTTTTAAACGCTGCGTTTCCACGGCTGTTTTGTATCAACAAGGTTAGACATGGGTTAGGCCCAAACGAGGTCCATTTGCTTTTAGACCCGTTTACGAACTTGATAAGGTCATTATCAGATGCAAAACATCCTCATAAACTACATAAGTATCCGCGTATATTTAGAAACAAAAAAACCAAAAAATAAAAAACAAAATCAGATCATCAGTGAAAATCTATAATACATAAATGTAGAAACAAAGTTTACGATAAAATAAATATCTACCTTGAAAAAAAAAATTGGTGAAGAGACGGAGTAAATAGTTTTGGATACGATTATTGGACTTTTAATTTTTTTGGTGTATAATTGACATACTACTAAATTATGGTTTATANACTCTGTCATCATCGTTGGGGCTGGACTTTTGGGATTAGACATAGGTTGGTGTGATTGTGTGCAAGATCCAGATCACCAGTCTCAAAAAAAGTCTTCACCTCAGAGTAGATATCCTATTTTATCTCAGTCCAAAACTTTTGATAGAAATCACCAGTGAATCCATCAGGTCCCGGAACACGATGGGGGCCAATATCAAATACAGCTTTCTGAATTTCTTCTTCAGTTACGCTCCTTGTTAGATCGCTATTCATATATGGGGTAACCTTACTCTGAAAACCCCGAAAAACCTCTGTATATCGGTATTCATTATTCCCAGATGATGCAAATAAGCCTTGAAAATATTGTACTGCCACTTGACTGATTTTAAAATCTCCTTTGTGAATTACACTATCAGCATCTTGGATAGAAGATACTCTATTTCTTGCTCTTTTCGCTTTAGTAATATTGTGAAAAAATCTTGTGTTTCGATCTCCTTCAAGCAGCCATTGAACCCTGCTTTTTTGTTTCCAGAAAATCTCTTCATCGATATATGCTTGGTTCAAATCCTTCCTTAGCTTTGCCCTGTCTACAGGCGACATAGTCCCTGTTGATATGGCTCTGTCCAATTTGCTCCATAGAAAACTAATCCTTTCAGCTGCATTCATTCGATGTCTCCTCTTCCATTATGAGATTTTTTTCCTCCAATTTGATAGCCCTTGTGTCAATGGAGTGACTAATCGTCTTGTATTGAATCCAGATTTCCATCCTTGTATATTAAGCGACTATCATATCTAAACCATCCTTTTCTGTCATCAACGGTAGCTGATATGAAGGTAACAAGAGGTTTATGGTCTGATTCAGCAAATTCCAGAAAAACTGTTTTAGACGATGGAAATTGTGAATGCCATTCATTATTTGCCATGGTTCAGTCTAAACAACATGTAACATGATGTTTTCCCCTCTAACCAGCCCAACTGAATCGGTTCCCAGTCGACTTCAAATCTGTAAATTCACAGCTTCGTACCAATCGTCAAAAATATCTAAAAGAAACCTCAGGTCTTGTTCTTCCACCATGTTTTTCTTTGTTATCTAGTATTTCATTGAAATCCCCTAAAAGGAACCAAGGCTTTCCTCTTCTGTTGATATTTAATCTTTCCAATCTTTTCCATAAGTGATTTCTTATCCTTGAGTTTGGATTACCATAGACAAAAGAGTAAAAAAACTTGATTCAATTACTTGTAATTTCACAATCTACAAGATTAGGGGATTTAAATAAAACAACTAGATCTAAATGATGCTTTCAAAATAAAGTTAGACCACCACTAAGCCCAGCCGATGGAACTGATACATAATTCACAAATCCTAATTCACAACCTAAATCACGAATGTAATCATCCTTCTGTTTGGTTTCTGACATGCATATGATGTCCGGGAGATATTTGCGGTTTATGTCCTTGAGGAACTGTGAGGTCAATGCCGATTCCTCTACAGTTCCAGCAGGTTGTCCTCATGGTGGAAGAGGTGGTTCAGGGCCCACCGCGCCTCCCTCGGTCTGAGATGTGGAAGACGTGAGTGTCTGCCCACTGCTTTCTCCTCTGTCACGAAACTGTAACTTATTCCCAGTCTGTTTTTCAGTATTATCTGGAAGTTTGCGTTTCCGTTGGCCTTGGAGGATCATCTCTTGGTCCAATTGCATCTCCTTGTACATCTCCCGTGCTGTTGGAAAAGAGGAATTGGGTTAAAAAGTTCATTCATATCCAATTCACCAGCCCCCATACGATGGTGATCCCATTCCTCAAACAAATTTTCATTGTCAGCATTCACCATAGCCTCCAAATCAGCATCCTTATTCTCACTGTCTTCATCACCTTCAGCTGCATTACCCAAATCTTCAACCTCTGCAATGTCCCGATCAATCGGACCATTGTTATTAGCCAGAGCTCCTCTCCTTATCTAAGCTACCTCATTTTCATCAATCTTTCGAATCTGAACTCCATGGTTGCGTGCTCCATTCTGATGTTGACCCTCTTCATCATCTTCATCATCAGATCGTTCAGCCTCACCACCGTTTTGAATCAGACAATTCCCAGAATCATGTGTGACCAATCCACAAGCTTCACAAAACCCTCGAAGCCTCTCATAGCGGAAACGGAGTAGAGTGTTTTCACCTGGAATAAATTGAAACTGCCGCTGGAAACGCATGGGATTTCTGATGTCCCAGTTGATGCGAACGCGGACATACTCCGCACGAGCAGCAGCCTCGGCATTGTAGTTCACATCCATGAGCATCCCGAGTGCTCTACCAATGTGTGCTATCACGTCTTGATTCATGAATTGCCACGAGATTCCACGAATTTGGATCCAAAATGGGATGAAGTTGAGGATTTCCAGATCCAACAACGGAGACCATCTCTGGAGAACTAGCATTCGATCAGCGAAAGCCCAGGGTCCACGGCGAAATACATTCTCCATGGATTCTTCAGAGGGAAAGACAAACTGGAATCGACGACCGGCAACAATACGCCCATGAATCAAATCGGCATTGCCCTAGAGCCGAGGAAGGTTGGCCACAATCGAACGAAGATTTTGACGCCTCGGTATTGTAGGTCGTCCCATGATAATGAATCGGTTTCATTCCGAGATCCAGATCTTGGATTGCACGGCGTAAATTATCACCCATTTTTGGTAAAATCTCGTAAAATCTCAGTGGAAAAAAAGATTTCGCTTGAGAAGTTGAAAAAATTTGTGAAGAAAGCTTGATTGGATTTCTCGATTTATAGACGAAATGGTTCGCCGATAAAGAGGGATGTTGGGCTTCACTGTCGATCGTGGGATCAATAGTGGTGATAACTGTTGCCGTTAAGAGAGAGAATCCATAATCTTCTGATTCTCCGGCGGAATTAGAAAAAAAACTGTCACCGGAATGGTGAGACAAAGACGATGAAATAACTGTAAAAAAATCGCTTTCAGAGTCGCCATTGCAACTTGTTTTTTAAAACTTTTTTGGTTTTTTTATTGAACCAAATTAAAAAAAAAACAACTCTATTAAAAACCCACTTGCATATAAAAAGAAGCAAATAAGAAAAAGAAAAGGAAATCCAAGCACGAAAATTCTAGCAAAGACGAGATAGGCTTTGATACAGTGGGACCCATGCTTCAATTATTGGCATTTTTCGCTCCCACCGTTGATTAAAAGATATAGCATCGATCGTGCCGATCGTTAAATAACGTCGGCTGCTGTTATGGCCGTTAGAAATTAGTAAGAGACGGCGTTAAAAGAGGTTGCTGCCGGCACACGGGTCGTGTTTAGTCAACTCAAAGCACAAATTCTTTTTCCTGACCTAAAATTAAGGCAATAATAATATTTCATTTAGCAAAAGGTTGCGTGTAAACAACGCTCACTACACGTAATTTGAGACACGTGTCAATTTTTGATTGCTTACTGCTTCACCGCCTCACCTTTCTCGTGACCTAATGGTCCTCCACTACTCATCATTTTCTATAAATCAATCCCTAAGACCTCTTCTTCTTCACAATTCGATTTCCAAAATCACAAACACTTTTCTTAATCGCGGCTTCGATCAAGGTAAATTTCTGACTTCTTCTTCGATTACGAATTTCGTTCGATCGCAGCTGATTCTCTTTCTTTTCTTTGAATTCGATTCGATTCGATTCGATTCGGTTATAGATCCTATCTTGATTTTCGATTAGGCTTCGTGTTATTCGTAGATCTGTGTTCTTATGCGTCGATCTGTGATTTTTCTGATTCGTGTTTGCGCGATCGGATTTTAGAATATCGAAGCGATTTCTCCCAATTGATTTGAGTTTGCTTTCATAAATAGGTTATTGATCTTAGTTTTTTCTGATTTCAGATGCAGATCTTCGTTAAGACTCTCACCGGCAAGACAATCACCCTCGAGGTGGAAAGCTCTGACACCATCGACAACGTTAAAGCCAAGATCCAGGATAAGGAAGGTATTCCTCCGGATCAGCAGAGGCTTATCTTCGCCGGAAAGCAGTTGGAAGACGGCCGTACTTTGGCCGATTACAACATCCAGAAGGAATCCACCCTCCACTTGGTCCTCAGGCTCCGTGGTGGTATGCAGATCTTCGTCAAAACCCTAACAGGAAAGACGATCACCCTCGAGGTGGAGAGTTCTGACACCATCGACAACGTCAAGGCTAAAATCCAAGACAAAGAGGGAATCCCACCGGACCAGCAGAGGTTGATCTTTGCCGGAAAGCAGCTGGAAGACGGCCGAACTCTTGCGGACTACAACATCCAGAAGGAGTCGACCCTTCATCTAGTGCTCAGGCTCCGTGGTGGTATGCAGATTTTCGTTAAAACCTTGACGGGCAAGACAATCACTTTGGAGGTCGAGAGTTCTGACACTATCGACAACGTGAAAGCCAAAATTCAAGACAAAGAAGGTATTCCACCGGACCAGCAGAGGTTGATCTTCGCTGGCAAGCAGCTTGAGGATGGTCGCACCTTGGCCGATTACAATATCCAGAAGGAGTCCACACTTCACTTGGTCTTGCGTCTTCGTGGTGGTATGCAGATCTTCGTTAAAACCTTGACGGGCAAGACAATCACCCTTGAGGTCGAGAGCTCCGACACCATCGACAACGTGAAGGCCAAAATCCAGGACAAAGAAGGTATTCCTCCCGACCAGCAGCGTCTCATCTTCGCTGGAAAGCAGCTCGAGGATGGTCGCACATTGGCCGATTACAACATTCAGAAGGAATCGACCCTTCACTTGGTGTTGCGTCTGCGTGGTGGCATGCAGATCTTCGTGAAGACTCTTACTGGCAAGACCATCACCCTCGAGGTTGAGAGCTCCGACACCATTGACAACGTCAAAGCTAAGATCCAGGACAAGGAAGGCATCCCTCCGGACCAGCAGCGTCTCATCTTCGCTGGAAAGCAGCTCGAGGATGGTCGCACACTAGCTGATTATAACATTCAGAAAGAATCGACCCTTCACTTGGTGTTGCGTCTCCGTGGTGGTATGCAGATTTTCGTGAAGACTTTGACCGGGAAGACCATCACACTGGAGGTTGAGAGCTCCGACACCATTGACAACGTGAAGGCCAAGATCCAAGACAAGGAAGGTATCCCTCCGGACCAGCAGCGTCTCATCTTCGCTGGTAAACAGCTAGAGGATGGTCGCACGCTTGCTGATTACAACATTCAGAAAGAGTCGACCCTTCACTTGGTCCTCCGTCTTCGTGGTGGTTTCTAAAACTTGTTCTTGCTATGTTTCCAAGTCATTACTCTTTCTGTTTCTCTAAAACTTCTCGTGGTTTTGGGGCCTTGTAAAGCCCCTGATAAATAATTGATGAACTATGCTCGCGTCCTTCTTTCTCTTTTCGTTCTAAAGACAAATCGAATCTCTATATATTGCAATTAGTGATGTTAATATGGACCGGGTCCGTTTAGGCTCTGTCCGTTTAAGGTGCCGCCTAAGTTCGTTTATGCATGTATCCATTTAAAGTTCGCCTCTTTGAGCCGGCATATAATTAAAATCAAAAAAAAAAAATTGAAAATTTTAAAAAACAAACTTTGGATTCTCTCGGTTATGGATCAGTACTTAAACGGGTATTTTTTTATTTCGCGGGCATACCCGAAAATTTTAAAAAACAAACTCGGTTATGGATAAGTACTTAAATGGGTATTTTTTTATTTCGCGGGCATACCTGTGCAAATTATTACATGGGCAGAGTCTCAAAATTTTAAGACAGCCTCAATAAGCCCGTGCTTAAGGCCCATCTCGTTTGGCTCTACATTTATATGCCTTCTTCTCTCATCAAGTGGAGAGATTATAGGTGACAAAGTGGCATCATCGACAACACTTTTTTATTCTGACCGGAAAGAGAACCTAGTCTAGTCAGTTACAGATTGTCTTGTCCAGAACATTATGCCTATCTTGTGGTAGATGCGGAAACTTCTCCCTGTCTGCTTAGCTTTTACTTCTGAAATCTTACGCCTAAAGGGGTTATTGTAGCTTGAAGCTGTTGCGATTGACACAAGTGAAAAGTTTAGTGTTTTTACATTCTGTGCTTATTGGTCTTCTCCTCTCACAATATAGAGAATCAGTTCAGGAGCAATGTGCCCGATCATTTAAGTGGAATGTGGTTGCTCATATTCTGGAGCTTAGAAGATAGAAATTTTTTGAAGACTCGTTTCCCTGCAAAAACATGGGACAATCCATGAGATGCTTGAGAGGAAACTCTATAATGCCAAGTCGATCGAAAGGATTCTTGGTTAAATGAGGGGTTACGTTTTCTTCCTTCAAAAGTGGTTCATCTGTTAATTCTGTGGAGTGTTTGTTCTGCAAAGTTTGAAGCATTGGAAGTGATGACCACAAGTTAAGAATGCGTGTAACTAAAACATACAAAAATCCATTGGTATACAAACATACAAAAATCATATCCAATAGGGCAAGATCTTCGACAACTCTGGTCTTCAGGTATTCGTCCCTCCTTTCCGTGACCGTGATCACAATAGCAATCAAGTGCCTCATAAAACCAAGCAATCAACTGAACATTGTATGAACATTCATGCTTTTTGCCCTGTGACAACCGAAAAAAATCATTATTGGTCAAGATTATCCGGTGAGAACAACGATCAAGTGCTTCNACATGTTGTTTGCCCTGAGCCTTGTCAGAAAACTGATGCGACTCCAGCCGAGCTAGAGTTTGAGTAATCGAGGCCAAGGTTTTCTCCATCGTCGTGACACGAGTTGTGAGTTCTGAGTTCGTCTTCGTCAATAGCTCAAAACCACCGTGAATGATTCCGACTTCCTGACTCAGCTCCGAACACGATGCTTGTAGCTCTTTCGTCGCTTTATCCATTTCCGGCATTGTTTGTTATCGCGTAACTTGATTTCTGTTCCGATTCAACGCCGTCGTCTCCGTCGTCGCGAAGAACGCTGCTCACCGCACCAATTGATAAGAGAAACGTCGCTATTTTATTTCACTTATCAAAGAATACAGAATCAACACCTCGATGAGACTCTCAATCGAGACTTGATCCTACAAATCCAAGGATGAATCCAAGGAAATGCCCAATCGATTCCTCAAGAACAATCTCAAGAATCGCCAAGTTGCAGAGACTCGTCTCTAACAACCCCAAAGAACGAAAATACAATTCGATGATCCCCCAAAAGTAGTCAAAGAAAATATCTATATACTGTTTTCTATTCACCAATGATTTCAATCCACGTCAGCCTTCTTCTTTGACTTTAGTCCAACTCGACCAGCGATGAATCACTCTTTCTCAGCTTCACGTCTTTCTTCTTCTTCACATATACTTTTAATGGCTTATCAGAAACATTCCAGATTCGCCTTGGAAGCCTGTGAAGATTAAAACAGTCCCGATGAGGATGACAGTTATGAGTTGCCATATTCCGGTGAGAGTAAAGCTGCGATGACCAATCCGATGGATGTCTTTAATCTTAGCCAACACTCTGCAATCTCCTCTTTTCTTGTAGCTCTCAATCATTCTTGACGTTTCTTGCTTTCTTCAAAGTTTGCTTTCCGTGGCACAGCTTACTTCAAATAGGAACTTGCTGTTATTGAATTCCCTCTTGTTGAAAGCAGCTATCATGATTTACTTCAAGCTCTGCATTCTCCAAAAAACTTTCTTGTTAATCCCGGCGTTACAGTTGAGATTTCTCCCGGACATTGTTACCCGTGGCTCTTAAGTCACAATTCTGTGGATTCAAAAAACCTCTGTAGCAATATTGTATTTCCATACATAGAGCTAAAACTATGATACATTGTGCAAAAAAAATTATCTGTGGATTTGATCCTATTGAAGGTTTAGGGGTCCAAGAAGCATTATACTAACTGATCTGTAATCTTAGCTCAACACTCTGCAATCTCCGCTTTCCTTGTAGCTCTCAATCATTCTTGAAGTTTCTTGCTTTCTTCAAAGTTTGCTTTCCGTGTCACAGCGTTCTGCAAATGGGAACGTGCTGTTATTGAATTACCTCTTGTCGAAAGCAGCTATCTAGATTTACTTCAAGCTCTGTGCATTCTTCAAAAAAAATACTGATCGGATTCGGATGGTCTATATGACATTTTTGAAGTTCCTCAATGATCTGGCATATAGGAAGAAATATCAAACATTTGGGCGTGCTCAAGATCAGTTTATCCAAATCTGCCTTGCAAGATTGAATGACTTAGCACATACATTTGGGCGTGGTCAAACCAGAGAGAGAGAGAGAGAGAGAGAGAGAGAGAGAGAGAGAGAGAG